>JAQMYJ010000016.1:16797220-16859635 GCA_030014305.1 Clarias laeviceps | reverse complement strand
GTGTGAGAGAGAGCGCGAGAGAGAGAGAGAGAGAGAGAGATTGGAATAGAGAGAGAGAGAGGGGGGAATAAAGAGAGAGGGGGGGAATAAAGAGAAAGAGAGGGGGAATAAAGAGAGAGAGAGGGGGGGGGGTAGAGAGAGGGAGAGAGAGTGAAAATGCACCTTAGAGTAACCTTATGGAATTCTTTACCTTCTTTAAGTAAACACCCAGCGTGCAGCTATTAAACTAAATCTATTAAACCCGAACACATTGTGTTTAATGCTTTCCTTTTTGCTCGGTCTCCTATCCATGACTGTATTGTGTGTATAAATGTGAGTGTGCGGTGTGAGAGCACGCACCTGCCCTGAGCTCAACTGTGTGTCCAGGCGGAGAGCTGCATGAGCACGGGAAGGTTAGCTCAGCGCTAATGACGAAGCTCATCAGGAAACGAGTCAAAAAATAAAGTCAGTCTTCCAGCTAACAGTCCAGCACGGCTCCCATAACCCGCTTTATACGGGTGTTAAATAGCGTTAGAGTCTGTTTACTCATCTTAAATCACAGCTGGGAAACAAAACACTGAGGAAAACAACTTTCTCAAATAAATAACTCAGCTGCTAGTTAAAAAGGAAAAACATCCTGTCTGTGCTGCTGTGAGAACAAGCAGAGAGAATTACTGAAATAAAATGAAAAACAGCACACAACTTAGATTAAAACCTTCTGCACTGTTTAAGACATTACCAGTCTATAAAAGTTCAGAATAAACTTCAGGCAGTTATCTTGGGAGAGTGTGAAGCCAGTGACAATAGAGTGCGTATGTGAAGTCAGACAAAATAAAAGATCAGCTCAACAACCACGTGGAATTTTTAAAAATTATTTTAAACTCACTTGAGTATCCTGAAGTTTAACTAAAAGTCCAAAGTTTGACATTGTTTAAAATGCATTTGTTATAAACCTGGCACATAGCAGGTTTACACACATATACTGTATTGTAATAGCAAATGTTCCCTGTTTACACTAATTTTACACTTCCTCATTTTACACTCACTCATCCACATAGAGAGTCTAGTACGAAGGTGAGTCAAAAATCATTAAAACTTCATCAGCGCTTTCCGATCAAGGCTACAGTCTCCCCAGTCACTGCTGTGCAGGTTTGAATGTGTCACATCAGTTGAGTTGTAACTGCGGTGCGAGCAAAAATAGATGCCCCACTTGTGATTTGCACAAAAGAAGAGCAGCGAGCAGTGATTCGGTTATTTTTTGTGGTCTGAGGGTGTATCTAGTGCTGAAACAATTCACGAAAGAACATAAACAAAAAAACTAAATTTGGACCGATACTCTAAAGCAGGTGAAAATTTCTTAAAGAGAATCATTTCTGTTGACGAGACACAGATTCAGCACTATGAGCCTGGAACTAAACAGCAGAGTAAAGTTCCTCAATGCTTACAGTTTTCTGGAATTTTCAAAGGCCAGCATTTGAATGTTATCAGGAAAAAGGTTTAACAATCAATTATTACAGTAAATTACAGTAAAATGCTTATTAAAGAGCTGAAGCCCAAACTTCACTGCTATCTGAGGGTGTTGTGATCTCGCATGACAATGAACGTCTGCACACTTCTGCCCACACTGGCAACACTCATCACTGATCTTACTCAATCGGACTTTCACCTATTTATTCCCCTGAAAGCAGCTCTAAGAGGATGGAGATTCACTTCTGATGAAGAAGTGAAGACAGCGGTGCATGCAGCTCAGCTTAAAACATTTTTAATGAGGGAATACGACAGCTTGTTGACAGATGGACAAAGTGTATTGAAAAGCAAGGAGATTATGTCGGAAAATTATGTATTTGTCTTGATGTATTTTTAATGAGTTAATTAAAATAAATTATATCCCAGAGTGCGGATAAATAAAGTGAAAATAATAATAAGATGCATTTAAACCCACACTTAAATAAACCTGATTGCACAGACTGCTTTATAATAATGTTGAAAACATGTCTACACTTGACGGGTTTTTATTTGGACCCCATCCTGAAGTTTTTAATCATGTGGAATCAGCAGTAGTTAGACAGATGTATTGGTGCGGTATCATATGCAATTTTTATAACCTAGAGCTGAAATATATCACTCACTCACTCCGCGTCTGTACTGTTTTATTCTGTAAACAGGGTCACAGGTTGCCTGGAGCCTATACCAGAAGATTTAGGGCATGAGGCGGGGTACATCCTGGACAAGGTGCCTATCCATCTCTTGTTTTTGGACTGTGGAAAAAAACGGCGTATTCAGAGGAAACCTACCAAGTACAGGGAGAACATGCAAACATGCATGGAATCGAAACCGGATCCTGGAGGGGCAAGGCAACAGTGCTAACCACTAAGCTACCATGCCACCAGCTGAACTTCAGTATACACTTATTTTAAAATATTTCATGAGAAATGTGTTTTAAATGCATCTTGGTGTGTTTACACTCGCAACATTGATATAACTACACTTTGTATTTTTTTTAATATACCATAGAATGCACTATGGGAAGAAGGCAGATGCAGGGTGACGCTCTGGGCAATGTTCTGCTAAGGAACATTGTGTCCTGGCTTTCATGTGGATGTTACTTTGACTTGTAAAATCTCCAGTGTTGATGTAACTCTATTATTAATAAGTCAGTACATGCAGGCAAAACCCAGAATCTTTCTTTTTGTATATGAACATTTATGTATATGTAAAAAGTGGTCTTTTACATAATATGGTACTTTATTGTCTGGCCTACATATTTTCCTGTAAGATAAAATTTTTTGTTTGGAAATCAGAAATCTTTCTGTTGAAAAAAGAAGCAGGTGTGACAAAATCCTCAGAAGGACTATGGCTGGTTGTGCAGGATATTCAGTAAAACCAAGTAACTAATTTCCTTATAAAGCTACACAAATTTTACCTGAGACTATATTTTAAGTGAAGGGTTGACATACCAATTTTAGACTTTGTTTAATTCATCTCAGTTTACTGTTTTTATAGTTTTTTTATGTAGAAACGTTTTTGAAGACATGCTTTCTCTATAGCAGTTGTTTTGCACAGTACTGTATTTTATAAAGTATAAAGCGGTGTCTTTTTATGCAAGTGTTATTTCGCAATACATTACACAAAGTCAAAATACAAAAGGTCCATGATAAAAATTTTAATGCTACACAAACATACTCAGGCCACAGTGAGACCACAGTGCTATCCAATATGCCACCATTGCGCAACAAACATGTTAAAAATTTTAAAAAGGTAACCGATTACCATATAATGCTGCTGAAAATAATTAAGACTAACACATAAAATGGCAGGTCAAATACAGGCAGTTGAATTGTCACCAGAATACAATTCAAATATGTCAAATATGAAATGTGTAAACAGGTCTCCAGAACTAAAGTGGTTTTTGGCTAAATATAAATGTTATATATGTATGTTGTGGGTGGATTTATAGTTTAATATAGTATCAGGAGATACTCCATGAAGGCACATTAAAACAAAGCTATATATATACATATTTATATATATATATATATATATATATATATATAATAACTAGTTTGAGTGAAACAGGATAATTTAGTTATTATTTGACCACAAATACCGCAGGTTAATAAATTTATCTAGAACTAGAGGGTACCCACGGCTCCGCCCGCTTGCAGATCCTGATGCCTGTGTGCTACTATTACCTGTGAATGGAGTGTGCGGTCAATTCGCTCCTGCTCCTCATGCTGTTCCAATGTTTTGGAAGTTATGTATATTATTACGGCATAGTATGAGTAAGGTGATGATGATGATGCTGTCATTGTTACATTTGAAGACACTGCCTACTGTTGCACGGTGAGGGACGCCCGCTACACTGGCCCGCCATTGACGATGACAACAACGAAGGGGAAATATCTGATCACTCCGGCCATCCATCTAGGAATCTTCTGGTGTGTTTGTGTGTTTAGAGATGTACATTAGACAGTGTATAACTCATAGAGATGTATCAAACTCTGTGTCTCAGGCTGTAATCTCACTGAACAGCTTTTTCAAGAATATTTCATGGAATCCCATCTGGATATTGTGTCCCACCAGCAAAACATCCACTGATGACACAAGTCTCAATGTCGACTATAGCTTGATGTATGTACAATTTGCATAGTGTGTGTGTGGAATAAATTTTTTTGGAATATGTGATATAATGTAGCATCGAATACACTACTGTACCTCAGTGAAGAAGCGGTGTGTAAAACCTTGACTCGTTTCTGCGCTCAGAAACGTACCACGTTTCTGCTACAGTCAAGGTCAGTTTCAGTGCTTTATTGAAAACATGTGTACGTTTTCCGAATCACCAAACTCTAACAAAGTAGCAGATGATAAAATCTATGTCTACTTGGAAATGTTGAATGATGTCATTAGTGTTCGATTCCAGTAATGTGTCAGGACATACTGAGTTGACCTACTTTCAGGAGCAGGCTTATAGATTACATTACCAGCTTGTAAACAGGGTTATTAAAGATGTAAAAGATTAAAAAAAACTACAGTTTCCATATTTAAAATATTAGAAAGTGTATTAGTATAAGATTAATAAATTAGTATACCAACATTCTTATTTTGATGAACAAAATGCAGAGTTTGCTTGAAATATTTTACTATGAACTGAAAACGTGTACAGACAATAATCTTTACAGGAACTTTGAGTTTCAGTTGAACAAATTTTGTTCATTTGTAAACAGGATGCAGGAAGCAGCTCCTCATAACTAGTCTGCAATTCACAGGCAGACGGAACAAACGAGCCCGAAGACCTGTTATTCAAAAGTCACTCGCTTTCTATGACTGTCATTGTCTCTGAGAGTGTGCTCAAAAGTTTGCTCGCTCAATGCCACAACACGCTCCAGCCCTTCATAACCGCCCCCACAATACTTGTTTGGTAATCCAGAGAAGTGTTAGGCATGCAATTAACTGCATCAAGTGTTTGCCATTATGAGTCACATAATAGATCTCAGTACTGATAGATGAGGGATTGGTTCCTGATATAGTCCTATACATTTTTGAAATATGAGCAATTACATAGTCGTTCAATATTTAGAATGTTTTGTAATATTCAAATAAGTGCTTTCTGGTCCCAGAATAATTATGCTCCATTTGACATTCTGGCCTCAGGCATGAATGTCACAACACATTTCTCAAAGCGCTCTTTGGGATGCGGTGCCAATCTTCACCAGCCCCCTTAGTCCTATTGTACACAGCTGCTGCATCATTGAAACACTTCAGTGGTCTCTTTCAGGAGAAGAGACATTGCAGTATATGTGATAAAATTTCTCCTTCTGAACCCAATCTGTGCATGATGTAAACGCGATGTTATACTTTGAAGGGGTAGTCCTGTAGGTAGAACAGTAGAAGACGTGGTAGGGGCAGCTGTTCTGGGCAGTTGGTGTGTCTGTTTACAGTGAGGCGGACCAAATGCTGTAACGTTGGAAAGGTCTTGGGTTTATACAGAGGCTGCCTGAGCTTCAGCAGAACTGTATTGTCCTTCAGTGCTGCCGGAGCATCTTCCTCTGGCTTAGATCTCCCCTGTCTCTTGCTGGTGCCCACGTAGTGCTGCACCAGATCGGACACGGTGGGGAAGGACAGCAGCCGAGGACAGGCGCCAGAACTGCTGTCCAGACGGAAGCGGTTGCCGCTGTACTCAATGCGTATATTGGTGGGGCCTCTGTTCGTCTTTACTGAGAGGGTGAAGAAGTAGTGTGTGTGGCTGCTGTCGCGCACGAGGAACGTGCCCTCTGCAGTGCCTGCCAGAGCGTCTCCAGCTTGGCCAGCTGAAATGTTCCCCCAGTACCAGCCTAAACAAAGGAGACTTTGTTAAAGTTTCATAACAATGCAAATACATAAGTGGCTGTTTTTATAATTAACAGAATGGCAAGAAAGGGTACAGGGACCGCTGAGAGGTGACTGAGATGAGATCTGGAGCCTTATTTATTCATTAACCTGCCTAAAGCTGGTTTTAGACTCTGTAGTTACAGTGGCATTTAATTATTATTACTTGTCACACTGTACAAAATGATCTCAATAAAATATCTGCTGATCTGTATAACACACTGCGAGAAAATGTTTTGTTTACGTTCCACCACCTCCACTACCATATTTGTAGCTGTGGCGTGAGTCCTATGCCGTCTTCCCATTGGTCGTCTTCCTATTAGTGATTTTCGGACTTGCGTCATGAGATTTCTATTGTATATTTTCCGCTAGCTTTGTTTCACTCGCATTGCAGTGACACTTAAAATGGTCAAAAATGAGCAATTTAATCTATGCGTTCTATGACCACTGATGTCAAATCGTGAACAAAGTTGTGTTTTATGATGTGCCAAAAACCATATGAGTCGATTAATTCAATCAGACGTCTTTGAAAAATGAAAAATCTTAAGAAAAATCTGCTTTAGAAAATGAAGCTAAAACTATATAACCAGTATATGTTGGTGACATAGATATGTGAAAATGTGGGATCCAGGAAAAGGCTTGTAACAATGATGTAATATAATTTTTTTATTTTATTTTTGTTCTAAATTCAATTAATTCCAAAAAAGCAGAAGGTGGCCATGAGGACTGAATGCAAGTGTGGGTATGCTGTACCTGAGGCGTTCAGGTGTTGAAATGTAGCATGGATGCATCGGAGATTGTCGAACGAGTCCCATGACTGAACAGAAACCGGGACCAGTTGGTTACAAGGAGCTTCTGATACTTCTAAGTTGTCTGTAACTCTCATCTCTCCAGTAACCATGGCTGAAGTTGGTATCGGAATCCTATTAGGAAAAACAAATCTAATATTTACAAATGGACTAGACAGAACCGTACCTCGGGTTTGTGGTGAACACCATAAAACCTAATGCAAGACCTTGAGAATGAACCAACAACATGATAGACCAAGGTTACACAAGCAACATTCTTCTAATAGCTAGTCTATAATGTCAGGTTACACCCTATTCTTAGTAGATTAGATCTTCATAGTGGTGGGATTTTTCCATACAGTGTTATATTTCCCAATATTCCAAGCAGTGGTAATTCATGTTTCGGCACTTTTGTCTGGAAAGTTGACAAGGAAGTGATTGCATCCCTGAACAGCTAGTCCTTCACTTAGTTTCTACCATATTAGGAAGTTGCACTGAACAAAAGCATGTTTTTAAGTATGTTATTAAGGAATACACACAAGTATAATTTTGATTGGAGCAAAGAAAAAGAAACAGAGAAAAAAAAAAGAATGAATAGGGATTTAACTATAGGGCCAGCTTTTTGTTAAGGTGCTTTATGCAAATGTTGTTATTGTAGTACCATGTAAATAAAATGGAATTAAATTTAACTAAATAAGCACATAAAATGTTCTGGCACTATCATTTAGTGTATCGTTCATTTACTGGAATCTGTTTCAGGAGCTGCCCTGAACGATAAGACTTTACTTATCGCCTGAAATGTGACGCAGTTCATTCCTGGACCTGTCTATATTTATAGTAAAAAAAAAAAAAATCTTGTGATTTAAACATTATTATAGAGCAATTAGACACAATCTCTCATCACAAGAACACTTCCATGGTGCTAGCCATGGCCAAGTTTTTTTTCCCTCCAGGACTTCTCCAGGAATACAGCGAGACGTGATAAAAACAGGCCTTGAAATGTGATAAGACTTACACTGGGGTATAATTTCAGTAATGAGAACAGGCAACATTTTAGGCACATCTTAAAAACAAAATATCAAACGACCACTGTGTAGAGGGAAATAAAATTTTAAGTGGTATTTTAAAAGGAATAAACTGTTATGAGATGAGATTGAGGTTATTACGATTTTTTAATTATTATTTTAGTGATAATTAATATAAGGCATTATTTAGTATGTATATAGTTGTTTCAGCTGGGCAAAGAATTATCTTTGGTATCTGTGTATGAAAGTGTGAAAGAAAGTGAAATTAACATATTATATTATATTATATTATATTATATTATATTATATTATATTATATTAGTCTACCATTAACCTCCTCAGACTCTGACACTGATGTAGTTGCAAAAATATTATATTATATTATATTATATTATATTATATTATATTATAAGTCTATTATTAACTTTCTCAGACCCAGACTGTTGCTGTGATGGTGTTCACCTTGTAATTTCTCTTGACTGATTAGTTAACTGATAACCTGATAACTTCTGATCAATTTCTTTGAACAGGAAAACTTTCTGCAAATCTTAATAACTTTTGTATAACATAATGGATTTGGGATAATTCATTAATAAGTTAATAACTTTATAGATTTGTCATTAAAAAAAATGAATATTATAATCTGTTCTATACTGAAGGTTACTACAGGGTGTCCAAAAAAAGAAAAGGCTTCATAAAGACAGGAAATGAACATAATTAAGTAGTTGCATGCATAACACCAGATATATAAATAAATAATAAGAATAATTAGAATAAGAATGAGAGCACTTTAGAGGATGTTTATGGCTAAAAAGTTACATTGTTACCAAAAACAAACTGTTCGTTTCAGCTATGTGCGCAGACGTATCGTAACTTATTTATGTATTTATTTATTTATTTATTTATAGTTCTTACCTTTTCACACACAAGAGCATCACGAATTAATTCGGATTTGTTATATCCGGTGTGGACGATAAGAATAATTTTTTCCAAAGTTCAACATCCTTCACAATCCGACCTGCGCGCCGTCTCACACGCTTCCTATCGTCTTGGCAGCAGTAAAAGCACACGTCGCGCTCACACCTCGAACGTGAGAAGTGTTCAGCCTCTTAGGAAAAGCAGATCACCGGGAAGCGCTTTCCGAGAAACGGCTTTTGTGGAGGAGCGGCTATGTGCCTGAGCAGCGCGTTTCACGGAACTGCGCTCCCGAGCTCCGGTGCGCGTTGATTGGTCCTCCGTACTGTGTGTGTGTGTGTGTGTGTGCACGCGCCAGTAAACGCGTAGCCTAGCGGTTTTTCCTGGTAAGAGGCTTTCCAGGAAAGCTGTACCAGTCCCTCGGAATGGGTACGTCCTAAACCACATATTATCCGCACCCGAGAGTGTATCAAAACACTCATCCTGTTTGGCACACGATGTATCAGCCTATACACACTCACTAACAGAGCCACCCTGTGTAGTAGTGAGGGAGACATTTTGTGTTGTAGCCTACCTTTTGTATGAGTCGCTTATTGCATTTCTGGAGCCCTTAAAAACTACAACAATGGTATTTTTTTAACAGATGTTTGCATGTACTGCATCCTTACTTCTGCTCCTGTACTTTATCACTCCTGCCTATTATCTCAATGCAAATGCGATGCAAACTATCCTAACAGGCAATCACATGGCAGCAGCACAGAACATACAATCAGGCTCTCATTCAGGTCAAAAGTTTCAGTTAATATTCACATTATCATCCATAAGAGTACACGAAAAAAATTTGAGAGTTGAATATACAGAATGATATGAAAATAAAGCAAAACCATATCCTGTGAGCCCGAAATGTCTTTAACTTGACAGAACAGAGGACAAACGCTGGTTTACGTTCACAGGACATTATTTGGTAATGTTATTAAGCTCTAATAATGTTAATTACATTTGCAGCATTTGGCAGACATACTTATTCAAAGTGACTTACTTAGTTTTTTAAAATCTCATTATATATCTTAACAGTTGAGGGTTAAGGATGCCTTGCTCAAGGGCCCCGACAGTGGCAACCTGGTGGTGGAAAACGTGAGGTTATTATGAGTTTTAAATTTGATTATATTATATTATATTAAAGGTTATATTTAGCATATAGTTGTCTCTGCTTTGTGGCAAAGAATTCTTTTTGGTATTGGTGTGTGAAAGTGTATCCGAAAATGAAAATATTATATTATATTATATTATATCATATTATATTATAATCATTCACTCATAGAGTCATCGGGGGGCCTGGAACCTATCCCAGTTGACTTAGGGCATGAGGTAGAGTACACCCTGGACAGCCAGGGTCAGGTACAGCGCCCTGTTGAATTTTGAGATGAAGTAATAATTTTTTTCAAGGTCGATTTTTTTTTTAATGATATAAGGGCGCTTACCTTTTAAAATTTAAATTAGCATATCTTCTCTTCCTGTCTGCCCATTGCGATGAAACGAAGCCTATATGTTACCAAAAGCTCTGCCAAATACACCTGTCAAAAGCCCATTAAAATTTGTTCAGTGGTTTTAACGTGTTGCGTGCACAAATAAACAGACAAAAAACTCTTGATGTGATTTGTTACTCATCTTATGTCCCCCCAAATTACTTTTTCATAAATACTGTATCTTCAATGTACAGTCAAGCCAACTTTACAGTTTTATTATATCGTATTATATTATATTATATTATATTATATTATATTATATTATATTATGTATCACACATTATATCATATATATTCTCTGATTTATTTAACTGATAACTTCTGATCAGTTTATTTAAACAGGAAGTAGGTCCTCCGATTCAGTAGCTAAAAGACTGAGCTACACCTGCTCTGCCCTTACAGCCACGGTAAGCAGAAAAGCATCTCAAAATGCACAACACATCACTCCCTGCTACACTAACACAAGACCACATCAGGTTTCACTTTGAGTGTGAACCGAACTTTCCAGAACAAACTCATATAAATATATATATTTTTTTATCGCTTGCAGGAATATTGCATATTTATTCCTATTCCTGTTTCGGATATTATAGAGAACTTTTACAAAATTTTATACTGAAAAATATATATATATATTTTTTTTTGTACTGCTGTGTTAAACAAAAATATTTGTCAATTTTTAAACATTCATTGGACTAGTCCCGAAAATTCATTAATACCTATTACAAAACTTTAAACTGTATCTCAAAAATATTTTTGTACTGCTGTGTTAAACATTAAGAAAAAAAGTCTTTCTTTTGAGCCCATCATTACACGTACATAATATACATTAAATAAACATTTTAATCTTTACCTCATCCAAATACAAGAAAATAGTCAAATTGGCTTTGTTTTTGAAGCCTAATGTGCATGCAGACAAAATGCTTTTTTTTCCAATACAGCGATAATAATATTCAGCTGGTGAAAGCTGATTGGGTTATCTGTTGCCCCGAAATGACCCTATTCAGCTGTAGTGTTTTGCTTTAAGGACCAATGTTCTACCGCATGTGCTTTTTATTAGCTAAAGGTACAAAACATGTCTCCTTCTGCCGCTTTTCCACACATCTCCTGCTCCTTTTTAATTCCAGGGCTTAAAGGCTTAGCATGTACTTATTTGACCTTTCTTTCTCAGAATCCAGACAAAGCAGACCAGACTGGAGATTAAATGTACAGAAATGGGTTTTATTTGAATATTATGCAAAATAATCAGTGTTTTGTTTAATAGTTGTGGCCTTGTGAGTACAGTGGATTTTCGAACATTTAGCAATAGAGTATATGAGCGTTAATTGGAAAAGAACAACAGAAATAGAAGTCAGAGTCAGACAGCAGGTTCATTTCTAGAGGCTTTGTCTCATTTCACGTAGCTCCTAGCTCTCTTCACCGTTCTCCCCTACTCCCTTGATCAGACGCTTGTTACCCCTTTTCCCTGTAGGGCCCTTTGGCTTGGCAAAGGCTTGTTTCACAGCCTGTGGCTTAGGGTGAACTTCTTCATATAGGTACTCTTCCGTCAAGCCCTCTCCACTCTCTATTTCCATCTTTGGAAACACACACACACACACACACAAATAAATATGTAAAGTGACCAGAGAGATTTCATGCTATACTTTTAAACATCCTAACTCCTAAAGTCAGCCCTAACATAGAACCCGGCACAGCAAAAGCTTTACTCATCAGGGAGGCTTGTTCCCAAAAACAATGTGTGCCGTAATTAGAGTCGTCACTCTTTCTTGGAAATCCCTTTCCAGGATTTGGCCGGTGACTCATATGCAGGATAGCTGCTTCTCATGAAAAGTTATCTTGGCTGACATGCTCAGTGTTAAAGTGTGTTTATTTAAAAGATTAAACATTAAATAGATGAGTTAAAGGTCTTTTTTACTGTATAAGAATAATAAAACAACAAATTGACCCCTAACCTGTACAAGCATCTTAAATGTATGAGATTTACCTCCCTGGGATTTACCTAGTTTTATAATAATAAAAAGAAACAAGTTTAATTACTAAAATGACTAAAATGATGATAGTTTAATTACTAAAATGACTAAAATGATGATAATGATTATAATGATTATGGTCATGATTATTATTGGTGGTGGTGGTATTAATTATGATAATGTTTATTTGCTTGTTTATTTAATTATAAAAGAATACAAATATTTTATAGATATTTTAAAATGCATGGTTACCCAGTTAGGTATTAGTGTTACACATTATAGCTCAACTTTACACATTTCCAGGACCGTATCAGATTTTCCTGGTGTTTTCCATTACTGGAAAGCCAGTCTATAAATTTCCAGGTTTTCCAGTTTTTTTCAGGATGCATTACCACCCTGTTTCCTATTGCCTGAGGTGTTACCTTTCACAGACACAGACCATTTGTTATATTTTGTCAAAACAGTATTACAAACACTGACAATGTATGATCTAATTCCTGATCACCTTCTTACTGATCTCTATGCGGTAATCCCTCTCGACCTCCTCCAGCAGACGGTTCTTACAGCTGGAGTAGAGCATTCGCTCCTTGATGCTACAGCTGTATCCAGGCATGGAGTAGAAGAATACTGAAAGCACACAAAAAACACAGGCCTGGAGAATGAGAAGGAAAAGTCTACGAGATGCTAATGGTTAAACCACTTCAAGGAAACAACGAGTTTTTGTGTTAACACTTGATGATCTTTTAAGAATGTTAAAGTCTAACCTCTTTTCTGCATTACAGGATGTATTTTATAACGCCTGACATGTGTACTGTGTCATCTGTAGCTTAGAATAAATCCAAGAATTTGTTAAGGATTACTAGAGCAGAACATCAACCATAACAGATAAACCAAAGTACCGGACTGTTGAAAAGAAAAAGAAACAAATAAACATACCAGCCTATTGACGGTCTCTTCAGTGTGGGTGTTTATCATAAGCAATCATTTCAACACATTTCTCAGTACTACAAAAAAAAGGGTGGAAAATGAAAGTCAACACCTGCACCTATGGCTCTATAGTTGTGGCAATCAGTCATACAAGACGGACACGGTGAACGGAAATTTGGTTTAAAAATACAGTAGTCCAAACATTTCTTAAAATTCCATGCATATAGTCCAGCGACACTTGATTTACTGTATTTTTACAGTTTGCACAGGGATGAACAAACAAACAAGACACCTTTTCCACTCACTCTGTTCTTTATACTGCTTATCCTATACAGGATCATATCAAGGCAGGGTGCCAGTCCATGCTACAGCCTAATCTGCATGTCTTTGGACTGTTGGAGGAAACCAGAGTACCTGGAGGAAACCTATAAGCATCTATTCACGGACACAGAACCTTCGACCTTGGAGGTGCGAGGCCACGGTGCTAACCACTATGCTACTGTGCCACCACACCTTATTCAATGAGAATCAAATATTTTGGGTTTGGTTCAGGACATTTTGATACATTTTAATTTCCATACAAGATGTGCGCTTTAAACAAATGCTGCAATGATGAATGAATGGCTACGGTAAAGAATATCCTGTATATTACCGTTTCGCTTGCCATAATGATAAACTGTTAAACTGAACAGCTGATGCAGTGCTCTATCTCTGTCTTTACATGCAATGGGTTCATCTGGAAGTTCTTTTATATAACTGTGTAAAAAAGAAGGTCTTAAACAAGTACCTACCCTTGCAGCACATTAGTATAAAAGCAACGAAAATGCACAAACTGTGTAGCGGCCTGGGAAACCCCTTCACAAAGTGAGAAATTAAAATTTGATGTTCGCGACTATATATAGCCCTGAAACTGCAGAGCTTCCTGATCTCAAAGATGTTTTTGTTTTGTGTGCATCTCCACCACAGCTTATATCAAATTTTTAATTCTGTAAAATATCTAAACGTAAAAGAACTTCATTTTGATTAAAAAAATGACCTGATAAGGCTTATGTCAATTTATGTGCACAGTAATCCACCAATCTTGAATTGGCTGTATGAAGAAATCAAACTTGGCTACTGTAGCAAGGGTTTTGAAATCTTTATGCATACTCCTTATTTTACCACTGTGCATATTAAACTAGCTCTTTGATCTTTGTAGGTATAGATCCATTGGCATTTTCTTTGAGCTATAGAAGCAATTGAACTAGAGATAAAATCAAACTCATTCTTATGTACACTAGACAGGATATTTCACATAGAGACGTTGCTACAAAATTTCACAACACTCATAGTTTGTCTGTGGATTATGTTTTGCCTACTCTGTATATTTATGGTTAAAGTAAGGCATTAAAGACCAGAGCTATGTACAAGATGGCTTCTAAATGGATACACATAGATACGAATAAGATACGAGGGCGTTCAGATCAAACCGGGACTTTTGATTGCGCAGAATAACAGAATAACAGAATAACAGAATACAGATATGAGACTTACAATCTCACTTTATTTCTCTATACAATTTCCTTAATATCCTTGTGTTTCACTAGTGCTTGGATACCATCAAGATAGAAAGTTTTCTCAGTACACTGGAGCCATGATTGGCCTATCTGAAACGCTGGCCTCCCTGGAATAGCTCAAATATGCTGAAATGGCTTGGATTGAGGTCAGGACTGAATGGGGGATTTGGCAATACCTCCCAGCCATGTTTCTGTACTGTCCAAGTGGTCTGTGTACAGTTCCCACAGACAGATGTGTCTATTCTGCATGTTGGCAACAAGTTATCCGTCAATTTTCAAGGATCACGCGTTCCACTCACTGAATATTCACGGGAACAACCGCAGTGTGCTCCGAGCCATCTGCAGTGGTACAGCCTTGTTTAAAACATTTGCACCACTCAAATATTTTATTTAAAAGTCAATGTATTGTGCATGAAGTCTTTTCATTTCCTCATGAGTCCCAGTTTGACTTGAACTCACCTTGTAACCAGTAATTTGGTTCGGGGTGTGTGTTGCACAAGCAAGCACTGGTTAGAAATGATTTCACTTCAGGACAAAGAAAGAGCAGGTGCGTGAACATGAAATGCACAACTTTGGTTGCAACAAATTATGAGCTCGAGTGATGTGAGGGGGAAAAAACGTTCAGTTTAGGTCACACCCGATGCAGAGCACTCAACAGAAACAGATTGTGTCACTGCACACCATATTTTGCTCCAGCTGTAATCATAAGGGTTTTTCCAGACCACCATACAGATGTAAGTAAATGTTATGGAAACACACTGTTTGGGAAGCATCAAGAATAGCAAGAAATTAGGAGACAATCAGCAGAAAAGTCCAGGGACTGACCCACAGCCTCCACGCTCTGGCCCTGATATGAGTGTTTATACAGGAAGAAGTGATAGCGAGGAGCATCAGCAGGGATTCGGGCCGGCAGCTCACGGATCTCTGTAGGATTGGTGTGAACCAGTTCGATTGTCTCTCTCTCAGTGTCCAGCCTCTGAGGAAATACGCACACACACACACACACACACACAATGATAACATAAAGGTCAGAATGTGTGAAGGAAATGTACAACACTCCTCAATGCTGAAACGAAGCGTGTGCATGTGTGTGTGGGTGTGCGTATGTGTTGGGTGGAACTCACTAGCTGGATGTAGTTGATGCGCCTTTGTTTGAGGAGCTGTAAAGCTCGTTTAGCTTCCTCCTGTAATGGGAACGCCAAACCCTGCAGATTCAGCGGCTTAGACTCCACGCTTATCTGGGTCTTAGAAAATACATATACAGAGACAGACACACACCCAAACATATGTATATACTCAACTACCTTTATCATCATGTGAAGCAACAGCAGGCTTAACCTGCCTTTAAAGCTGAATCAGCGATCTTAACGCTGTGTGCCTTTTGTGTGAAATACTGGTACTATACATTATGTGGACGTTACCTCTATATCATCAAGTGCTAAAATAATTCTCAAAGCCTAATTTTCCATGTAGTTCTGTGATCAATGCTTGACATTTATGACAGTCTGGCGTATGCTAGTACACTATTTTTCATGAAAAGCATTAGAAACACATGTTTTTAGTTTGAAATGCACTGCTTGTTTAAAAAAAATGTAGCTTAAGGGTTTTGTGTCATGGATTTTGCAAAAAATAAAAAAATGTAAAAATAAATTGCTTAACAACACGTGCGAACGTTTATTTTTAAGCAGCTGTGTTTTCATCAGCGCTTTCGCAATTCTAAGATATTTTTAGATTGTACATATTCTACACTATAAATTATATCAGATGCTTGGTTCTATGAGGGGGTTCAAGTCAAACCAGGACTTGCGATGAGCCTTCAATCAATTTCATCAATGCTGTGATGAAACTCTTAGCTGCAGTCAAACCTTCGAACAGGGCAAATGTTTCGAAAAAGGCCGTATGTCTGTGAATAAGATTCTGGCCGAGGTGACTCGTAGCCCACTGCATTCGTTCCCGTAAACATTCAATGAATGGAATGCCTGATCCTTGGAAATCGATGAGAACTTGTAGTCAACTCGCAAAGTAAACACATCTGTCTGTGGGAACTTTAAACATAGTCACACCGTCGTTCATGACCACATTTAGCAGACAACTTACATTATACATCTAAGCAGTTGATGGTTAAGGGCTTTGCTCAAGGGCCCAACAGGGGCAACTTGGTGGTCGTGGGATTTGAACCTGGGACCTTCCAAACCACAGTCCAGTGCCTTTACCACTAAGCCACCCCTGACCATTGTGCACACCACTTGCACATTACAGGAACTTGGCTGGGAAATATTGCCACATCCATCATACAGTCCTGACCTCGATCAAGCCATTTCCACATGTTTGGGTGATTAAAGGAGTTCCTGGGAGGTCAGCGTTTCAGAAGTGAAGTGAAGCAGGCAGTCTGATCACGGCTCCGGCGTACTGAGAAAACCTTCTACCTTAATGGTATCCAAGCACTAATGAAACTCTGGGATAAGTGCATTAGTGTTGCAGGGGATTATACTGTACAGTATAGAGGAATAAAGAGAGTTTTTAATCAAAAGTTGCGGTTTGACTTAAACACCCCTTTTAAGTCCCTTTCAAGAGCTAAATAAGCAAATACATCCGTGTGAACGAAACCTATTTGGGAAGCACTTTGGTATGTATGTCTAGTATGAAGGCTTTTTCTCATCCACGCAGTGTTAGAAAATTATATTTATAAATATATTTATAAATATAATATAATTTATATATATTCTAACAAATCTTATTATAAATGTTAAAATCACACCACAAACTCTCCTTAACAAGTAAGATTTATTTATTTATTTATTTATTTATTTTACTTTGAATGCTTTTACTGTACGCAGGTCAGTACAGTTCCGTCGCTTGTAGTGGTCTAAAATAATTCTGAATGTTATCAGATTTATCTGATTATAGAACTGAGTTTACCTTTCCTCTTCCAGCCGGAGTAGTGGCTCGTCTTCGCTCCTCCTAAGAAGTAAATAATATACATAGTGTCATTTTAAATATGTATATAGTGGTGAACGCACAAACACACACACACACTTGAACCACATCACACTACTTAGAACTTACCCATACAACCTTGTCCTGTCAGGTGCATTTTAAGCAATAAACTATCGTTAATGATGGAGGGGAAAAAAACACCCTCTTCATTCTATTCTAGCAGATATAAAGGTCGTGTCAGACTTCCAGTACCATGAAGTCTTGGCTTGCTCACCTCTGTGGCTTTAATTTGATGGAGCTCATGCTCAGCTGCAGTAAGGGGACCAGGGCTGGAGGAAGAGGACATGTGCCGAAGGTAACCCTGAAAACACACATCCTCCTGTGGAGAAGAGGATGTTCAGATCAAACCAGCACATGGTTCTCCCAACCTGGAAGCATCTGATGAGTTGTTAGAGACGCTCCAGAATGTTAATATTTAAAGATCCCGGGAAATAGTTTCACATTTGCAGATTCATAGGAATTCGCACAAGTTAAATCCAATATAACTAGTTAGGGGAAAGGTGAGCGATTGGGATTAGCAGCTGTAAAGTGCTTTGGACAACAGTAGTGCCGCCTATAAGGCACATCAGTAGTTATTATTAATAATAATAATGAATCTTTAACAGGAACTAACTCATTTTAGCAGACATTCCAGAACATCAAATGAAGTCTATTGTTAAAAATAATCATTATTTAATCAATAGAAAATGTTTATCAGCAGCAAATTTCATTTTTATGTACATAAGGAAGAAAAATATATACTGTTACAGGAAAATATTTAAGATTGGGGTAGTACTGTCTTCCTCTCCCCACTTCCTCACTGAGTATTTTATTTACCTGTAACTGCACACCCTATTGTGTTTTATCTTACTTATATGACTTGTGAATTGTTCAGTAATATTAATTAAATGAGAAGACTACACAGACTAGTTAGATTTATATGGATGAATGGTTGGGTGGATGGGTGGATGAAAAAAACAGACATTACCACAATGTGTTAAAGGATGAAAAGATAGATGGATAAATTAATAAGCATTTCTTTCAAGCCTTAAATGGATGGTTGGATGGATGGGTGGATGGATGGATGGATGGATGGATGGATAAATTAATAAATATTTCCATACTTTTTGAACAGACTGATAAATGGATGGATGGATAGAGAGATGGATAGATGGATAAATGACCAGCCATTCACAAACTGTGTAAATGAATGGATTGATGGTTGGATTAACAGACAGTTAATAGTCCTTCCCAATTAATTAATAGACAACAATTTACAAACAAATTCATAGACACTTAATAATTAATAGACCATCCTTAAATTTATGGATGGATGGATGAATGAATGAATTAGATGGATAAATTAACAGGCATTCACAAACTGTGTAGATGGATGGATGGATTGATGGATGGATGGATGGATGGATGAATGGGTGGACGGATGGATAAATTAACAGCCATTCCCACACTGTATAAATGGGTGGATGGATGGATGGATGGATTAATAGGCATTCCCACATAGTATATGTGGATTAATGGATGGATGAGTAACTTATTAGATATCTCCAAACTGTTTAAATGGAAGGATAGATGCAAATTAATTGATATTCCCAGATTGTGTTAATGGATCGATCGATAGAGAGATAGATGAATAAATGGTAAATTAGTGAATATTTCCACATTGTGGCTCCACATTGTGGAAATAGATAGATGGATAGAAAAATTAAATTAAATTTCCAGATTGTATAACTGGATAGACAGATGGATGGATGGATGGATGGGTGGATAGATGGATGGATGGGTAAATCAACAGATATATATATATATTCCCACTGTGTAAAGATTATTCTACACATACAGCAGTGCATTCTCTCATGATAATAATATCAGTGAATAATACTAATAACAGTCACAATGTGTGTGATAAGGACATGTCAGCAGGAAAGTATTAAACAGTGTAACAGACGTGTAACAGAATACGTTACTGTGTAACAGACTCCTCATGTCTACATACTTGCGTGGTTCCAAATAATTCGTCTTTGATGTGACTTCCACCAAACTCCTTTTTCAGCGTGGCACGAGTGGCAGCGTACACCATCTTCAGTCGCACCTGCAGCGAGCAATGAGTCAGCACACAGACAGAGTGTGGTTTTTGATTACCAAAGTGTGTGTAGGTGTGTGTGCTTACAGGCGACTGATCTGGAGACCAGGAAATGAAGAGCCACTCGTAGCCCTGCTGGTTCTGCGTGTCCAGACGTAACAGGATGTAGCATGGCTCCAACGAGTCCAACAGAGGCAGAACACATGGGTCATAATCACGATCCCAGCTCTGAGAGGGCTCTCTGTAGGACCCCAACACTAATTGCTCTGAACATACACAAAATAATAAGGTATGATGAATTCTTAATCATATAATACAGACAAAGAATATTTCAGTCATGCTCTGATAAAATGAACAAATAATGTCAATTATATTCACCTCAGTTTTGTAGTCATTAAATAAACAGGATTATAACAAAATATTGTACTTCATAAACATTTGAGAATCATTTGGAGCAGTAATATACATCTACAGCTCTCTTACTCACCACTCCTTATGACAATCTTTATGACTCTGATGGCTCCTTGCCTCGCTTTGACCAGGAACTGCCTCAAATCTGCAGTAGCTAGGAATATAACAGAAAAGGAACTGATTATGAATTGGGTTGTCTGCATTGAGTTTTTGGCTTAACGGCTGCAAATACACAACTACTAAGAAATTGAACACAAGGTTCAATGAAATACACCAGCATTTTGTAACATAATCTTTAACGCTACCTCATTACTGTTTTGGAAGTCTATGGTCTGTGAAAGTCTGTGGTCATTTGGTAAAGGTTTCCACAAATGTTTTCATAAATCTCTTAAAAATTATTTGCAAATTAAGCCATAAATCTGGATCATTATCTTTTAAAATGTTGATTATAGGCAGCACGGTGGCGCAACAGGTAGGGTTGCTGTCTTACATAGTCCCTGAGGTAGGATGGTCCCAGATTACTGTCTGTGTGAAGTTTTACATATTCTCTATGCCAGTTTACCCTGGGTTCTCTGATGTCCACCTCCCAAAAAACATACCAGTACATAGATTGGTTATGTTAAACTCTCTGTATAGTGGATGGGTTGGGCCCTTGTGATGGACTGGCATCTCATACAGTGTGTATTCACATCCTGTTTATTTGTAGAATGTCCTAACTACCCTTTAGCTATTCTGTTTCTTGTTCAGAACAGAGAAAGGACTTTAAGTTCCTATGTGTGGTGTTTGCACTTATGAAAAAGAGGCAATATAAATGAATAAAGATTATGCTGAATAGTCCCGGCATATTTTTTTTATCCATGCTGTGGGGCTGAAATGAAGCAGTGATCTTTTATATAGTTTAATAAAAAAAAAGCAGATGCTTGAGCTTGAGAAACTCTTTTTGTCCAAGCTTGGCAATTAATAGCTGTGTTCATCCTGCAGTCCACTCAGTTATAAGATTCACCTTACTGAAAGATAACTAGACCAGTGAAGGAAATTAATACTGACAAAGGTTTCTTTAAGTCAAGACAGCAGGTGCCATGGATTCACCATGGTAACCACTTGGCCAGAGTTCATAAATGATGTAGGTTCAAGTGAGATGCATGAAGTGTAGGGCTTCCGTCATCGAGCTCCAGTTACACTGTCTTACCATTCACATAAATGTATTGCAACAATATTTTTCTTTTAATACTTACATATATTATTGGTTATGTACAGTGCAAGCACGAGATATATATTTGATTTTAGTTAGTCGATTTCTAAGATATTTATTTTATAATTCCTAGAGATTTTACATCTCAACTTAGAAAGACAAGGAGATATGTGCTTAAAGGAAGTAAAGTATGTTTATATTATAATATAATATTATGAATGTTTTTAATCAACCTACTTAAACTAAAGATTGCTGAATTATGTACTGGAGAATTAAATTTTGTCAAGACTGACTGATTCTGTCAAGACTTATATATTCATTTACCAGTTAAGCAAAAGTTATAGCTGTACACAATCTTTTACAATTAAAAAGTAAATTGACTGATACTGCACCTCAACCAACAGGCTGTAAACTGTTTAAACTATTAACCCGCATTGTACCTGAATTAAATTCTAATAAGTCCACTTACCATGGATCCCTGTCTGATGAGACATCCTTCCCAGTTTCTTTAGCCCTCCAGTTCAGTGCAAATACCTCCTGAGTATCCTGAGTCCTCCTTTTGTCTCCAGTGGCACTGACACCAAGACCCCTAACCTTTCTTACCTGAGGGGAATCCTGGTTGAAATTCAATCCTCAGAACCAAGGAAGATGGGTATCCTTAATATTGCCTGTGTCGATGGATCTGGAATCCTTTATGTGTCAATGGCCATTCCTGGGGATTTGCAGCTGTGTGCACGCTATCCTGAAAAAGGCCTGCCACTAAGCTGTGAGGAACACTGATGCTGTCATTACACACAATAGCTGTGCATTTGGGGCCTACAGGATGCTTTTCAGGAGCATCTTTGGACCTGCCAGGTCTGGTTGGTTATCTGGAGCTTCTCGTGTGAACACTAATGACACGCTATCACTGGCAAACCTGGAGGACTTGATCCAGGCACAGCGAAATGGTCAGCCCCCCTCCACCCCGGCTCAGATTCCAACAGGCTGTGGTCACTGACATGCGACACTCAGCGTGTGGTTGATCCGCCGAGCCTTACAAAACAGTCCAATCAATCTTTCTTTTTCTGGCTAGAGTGGACTTAATATATTTATAAAAAATATTTCTATGACTCTGAATCAGCATCGGCCACTATCCTTTAAATAGTTAAGAGCACAGCTTCCAACCTGAGGATGGCGGGTTGTTTTGTGGGGGTCCTCAGGGGCATATGCTTGGTCCCACTTGATTTAAGTTATGCAATTGATTAAATTATTTGTAGTCAATAGCACCACATACTGTGACAAATGTGTACCATTAAGTGGTGCGCATACGGTAACTTGGATACACAGAATGTAAGAATTGAAATGCACAAAAAAGTAAATAGATAAATAAATAAATAATGTTTTAAAAATCATTATACAAGGAATCATGTCTCTTTATTCAATAACTGAACCTAACACTGAGAACCTAATTCTGTTTTTACATTACTATTATACAGTATAATAAGATAGACTATTTCATTATTTCTTTGTGCGATTTGTTATACACCTTCTAATCTATCACAAAGTGGATGATGCATGCTACTACAGTCCTGCCATCACAAAGAGGGGGTCGGATGGAGGCATATGAGGGTTTAGGATTTGTTTGAAGAAGATCTCGTCGCATGGACGCCCTGTGCATTCTGCTTGGGATATATGTGATGACTGGGGATGGTTCCACTTTGCCGTGAAGATGGTCTTGGACTGAGCTAATGCAGATAGCTGTGATGTATTGTGACTTCGTTCTCTCAATAGTTCAGGCCTGAAATTCATACAAACAGTTTTGTACCTGAGTCTCCAATAATGAAAGCAGACTTCAAATGAAATTAAACACCTTTTCTGTTATACTGAACTTCTAGCCTTCTAACACTCAGTAAGACTGCAGAGCAGAGCAACACTTGCTATCCGATATCACACAAATGAGGATGGGTTTCCTGTTAAGTCTGGTTCCTCTCAAAGTTTCTCCCTATTACCATCTCAGGGAGTTTTTCCTTGCCTCTGTTGTCCTTGCTTTGCTTATCTGATCATTATGATTTATACATATTTTCTCCCATATTTAATATTCATTACTTTAATTTTCTTTTGATTCTGTAAAGCTGCTTTGCGACAATTACCATTGTTAAAAACACTATACTGTATAAATAAAAATAAACTGAATTGAAATTCTCATGCTACAGTATATCAATTTGGGAGAAAAAAACATGGGTCTTCCCAATCTACATCCTATAGATATCTGTGGCTGAGGAAAACTGGCAAAATGCTCTCTTGGTGGGAGGGATGCAGGCTCTCTCTGCTGTTATTTATGACATCACTGGCCAATCGTGGGTATCTGTAAGCTCACGTATGTGAAAGAGGGCAGGTAGTAAAGTTATTTTCTAAAAATGTCTTACACTGCCGTGTGAGGCAGTATGAGTGCAGTTTGAAAAGATGTTACTATGAAGTTACTATGGTATTCTGAAGTATAATTACAAGCATTTCATTAGTGTCAAAAGGCTTTTATTACATTAGGTTTGTACGAAGAGTCAATATTTGCAGTGTTGACTCTTTTTCGAGACCTCCGCAATTTTCTCTGGCATGCTGTCAATCAACTTCTGGGCCACATCCTGACTGATGGCAGCCCATTCTTGCATAATCAGTGCTTGGTGTTTGTCAGAATTTGTGGGTTTTTTGTTTGCCCACTTGCCTCTTGAGGATTGACCACAAGTTATAAATGGGATTAAGGTCTGGGTTTATTTGTGTTTATTTATTGTATTTATATAGCACTTTTCACTATGATCATTGTCGCAAAACACGTTTACAGAATAAAAGGAAAATTATGGAATTGTGTAATGAAAATATGACTGGATCAAAATTATCAAAGAATTTCAATGTTTTGTTCCTCGAGCCACTTAGTTGCGCCATCATGCTGGAAAAGGCATCGTTTGTCAACTTGTCGTCAACTGCTCTTTTTATGGTTGGTAGAAGTTGCTCTCGGACGACATTTTTGCACCGTTCTTTATTAATGCCTGTGTTCTTAGGCAAATTTGTGAGTGAGCCCACGTCCTTGACCACACATGAACGGTCATGACCCAGGACATGACATGGCATGACAGGACTGATGGTAGCGCTTGAAATGCTAGTAATTATACTTCAGGATACCATCTGACAAAAAAGATCTAAAAACACTGAAGCAGCAGATTTAATATTTGTGTCATTCCCGAAACTTTTGGCCAGGGATGTCTGTACACTGCACCTTTACTCTTTAGTAACTTCATGTATAATTCACTCCACCGTAGACCTGGCAGCATTCATTATTCAGCACAACTTAGACGCCTATTCCTCACACACACACAGAGAGAGAGCAGCAAGTAATCTCTAATGACATAAATACAGGTGTAGGAATTGTCCTAAATTGTTTAACATGTCATAGCTCACTCCAACGCACTTTAACCAGACATTTCCTCGGTCTGATTAAGCGCCGCCGGTCGGAGACTTTTATTTTGAAAATCTTTAAGACCTCGTTTTCAATTCTGTTGCGTGCTTCTTTTCCTTCTTCTTGCTGTGTATTCTGCACATATATATATTTTTAAATGCCAGCGTTTGGGGCAGACATGTAAGATGAGTACAGTGAAGTTATTAAGTGTGTGGATACGTCGCCACGTGAATCATGGGTGTTTTAATCGCTTTCACACGCGGATAAATAATTATGAAGCACCACGATGTGTGTTGTCTCCTGGAAGGGATTTCTGTACAGTTTCAGCAAAAGATACAGACGCTGCTTCTGGGAGGAGACGAGGACTGAGAGCTGCGGATATCGCAGAAAAGCTTAGGAGTGAAAAAGAGAAAGGGGCGAATAATAAGGTGAGTCAATTGAATTTGAGTTATAATCAAGACTTAAAGCTACTTCCGGTCCGACCATATAAATGTTCCGTTCGTCTCCCTTTGCCTCCCTTTAAAGGTTCCGGAGTCTCCAGTCCAGAGGAATGTTGCAGAGCTGAAGAGGTTCACTCAGCAGCTCCAGTCTGTCCATCCAAATGTCTTCGCAAAAGCACTTTCTAAAAGTATTCTGTACCAAGACCAAACCCTCATTGCCATTAATAAACCCTATGGAGTCCCAGTATACAGTAAGTGCCTAATAATATCATTACATATGTTCATAATATGATCTACTCACTGTGGTGACACGAGGCGAAAATTGTACACTCCCACTTTTAATAAAAGACAAATACATAAATTTTCGTTGTAATCTCTTGTCACGCTTATCAATACACCTCGTCCCTCTGTCAACAAGTCTTCGTATTCCCTCATTAAAAGTGTTTTAAGCTGAGCTGCGAGCCACGAACCGATGACTTCGGTTCTTCATCAGAAGTGAATTTTCTTCTCGTAGGGCTGCTTTCAGTGAAAATCCGTGAAGCAAGATCAGGACTATAGGCACGATGCCTTAACACCTCAAAATGAAGTTTTTCTAGAGCGTCGACAGTGTGAGCAGAAGTGTGCGAATATGCATTGTGTCACATGCATTGTGTCACAACGTCCTTGAATAGCAGTCCTCTGCGTTTAATCCAAAGTTGTTTGGGCTTCAGGTCTTCAATAAGCATCTCACTGTAACGAGCGCCGTTCATTGTTGCAGCGTTTATTGTGCTTTTAACCATTTTCCTGAAATTTTTCCAATACTGGTCCTTGAGAATTCCAGAAAACTGTAAGCATTGATGAACTTTTTCTCAGTTTGTGATTGAGGATGTTCCCGTTTCTGTTCCCGTTTCATACTCTGCCGTTTACTCAGTCAGGCTCGAAATGATGAATCCGTGTCTGGTCACAAATAATGATTCTCTTTAAGAAACTTTCACCTTCCTTAGAGTATTGGTCCAAATTTTGTTTGCTAATGTGAGTTGTTTCAGCACTAGGTACACCCTCAGACCACGCAAAAATAACCAAGTCACTGCATGCTGCTCTTCTGTCGTGCAAGGGCTGTCCATTCTTGATCGCATCGCACAAATGAACTGATGTCCGTCCGACAGTAGCCTTGACAGAAAGCGCTGATCAGACAATATGGTCAACACAAGTTTTAATATAACTGGAGTGCGGATCATTTTTGACTCACCCTTGTATTTTAACACTTGCTTGCCATGACGATGAAAAACACCCAGATAACTCAATGAACAAGTGACTGGCCCACATTTAACCCTTTCATATGGCTAACATAAATGATACCAACAAAATAAATTGAAACATTCAAATGCTTAGATTATATTGCCTATAAAAGGTGGATGAACACTACATGCTACATGTGAAAAAACGTTAGGTCTGATGTAAACCTTGACTTTGGGGAAAAAATGTCACCACCTGGATTTAACTAAGCAAATGGTTGCATTAACCTTCCATTAGATAATTACTGCAGTGATTAATGTGGTTCAGCTGGTATCAAGTTATTTAACTGTTAACTGATGCAATGCGGACATCAGACATATCTTGTGGTCATTTCCACAATGTTACTCTGTTTCAGAAGAGTCAAATTATTGACTTGCATCAATAAAAGAAAACAAGTAAAGAGATTGCTGAAACTACTTAAACTCTTTGTGAAATCAATTTGTCAAACAAATACCAACAGTAGAACTCAGTTATGTTTCATAATGATAATTTCCATATGCACAATACAGAGTGAACTCAAGGGATTGGGACTAAACAGCTGTGCAGCCTTAAGAAAACCACTTTTCACTGAGGCTAATCTGGAAAAGGTCTTCGGTTTGCTAGGGAGAATAAAGAATGGATCAGTGGAGCTATGGAAAACGGTCATGTGAACTTTTGTTTAATTTATATTATGATTAAGTCACAATTCCAGTAATATTATTAATAGCTAGTCTAACCATTAATGTGTCTCTCAAATAGTTCCAAAACTGTGCACCTTGCTTTCCAAGTTTGTTATCGCCTGTGAACAAAAAACCACAAATGACACTAACATTTACAGCTGCATACAGAGTGTCTCTTCAACCGTTTTTTGTCCATCATTGTAAAAATGATGTCCTTATACACAATTTCTTCCCTAAATCACGGCTCCTCATCCGCATAGGTACTGGAGGCATCAGGAACAGCATTGCAGAGAGCCTGCGGGTCCTGTCCAAGATTATCGATGGCGAGAAAGGAGGATCCGAGCTGCACGTCTGTTACAATCTCGAGAAGGATACTACGGGCGTTCTGTTCCTCGCCAAGACGGAGGAGACTGCAGAACAGATACACAACCTCATCAGGTTGCATCAAGCAGAGACGAGATACATGTAAGTGATTATGAACTCTTAAGTCTTCCATTATTATGCAGGGGCAGGCTGAGAAAGAACGTTTTATGATATTTGGATCAAAGATGAATATTTATAAGGATCGTAAAACGGTGCCTCACTGACATACAGGGATGAGGAGAGAAAATATAAAATTGTTTTGTGTCTTGTTTTTCTAAATGGTTCAATAAGTGCATTAAAATACTGCATTTGATATATGATATTCCTTGTCTTGCATTTTTTGCTAGATTTGATATCTCATTGATCTTCATGACACAGGAACAAGTATATTTATAAATAGATGATCAAGTGACACTTTAATTACTAATCTTGTGACACCCGGTTAAACCAGAATGAATTTTAGGGTTTCAAAGAAATTGGTGTGAATACTTATGTACTTAGACAGTATATTAAAATTTTTCATAAATCTAATCAAGTCCATTATAATCCAGTTTTTCTGAACACTACAAAAAGACGAAATATTCAAGGGGGTGAATACTTATGCAGAGCACTGTAATAATGTCCAACCTCTGTTCACATAGGGTGATCACTGTCGGTGTCCCTGTTCCTTCTGAAGGTGTGATCGACATCCCCATCATTGAGAAGGAGGTCATGGGGAGCCAGCCTCACTTTAAGGTGAGCGAAATAAATCATGCCTTACGATGTCCTGGATTGTGTGTGTGTGTGTGCTGTTTTTCTGTGCACTGCCATTATTTAACAATTTATTTTTTATTTTATTTTCATCACTCATAGGTATCTTTGAATAGGTGATTTTATCAACTTTAAATGTAACACTGCAGTAAAAAATGTGAATAAAGGTTATACAGTACTGATACTGAGGTGTCCTGCAGATGGGACTGAGTCCGCTGTACAGGCCGACTGAGGAGGGGGACGGGCTGGTCCGCGTGAGAGCACACCGGCAAGCGCAGAGCGCCGTCACGCGATACAAAGTCCTGGACAGCAGCTCAGGGTGCAGCTTGGTTGAGCTTCAGCCAATCACAGGTACCGAGATATCATGGCGCAGTCGCGGCATAGGATTAAAGCAAAGCTCTACTTGGTGACGTGTATGTGTTTTGTGATGGTCTGAAACACTCTGGTGCTAAATTATCAGCGGCTGGTGTATTTGTTAAAATTTTAATGAGAGGTTTGAAGGCAGTTTCCTGTTACAATGATGTACAAGGAGTATTCAAGTCAAACCGGGACTTGCGATTAAATTTCGTTATTGAAGGTGTTTAAACTCAGGATCATGATGAGACTCTTAGCGGCAGTAAAACATATGAATGGTGTGAACGTTTTTGTCCGTGAATGACGATCCTGGCCGAGGTGCTCAGATCCCACTGCAGTGAACATTCAGCATGTCGAATGCCTGATTGTTGAAAATCGACCGAAAACTTGTCGCTAACTTGCGGAAGAGACGCATCTGTATGTGGGACCTGTACACACAGTCGCTCAGAAACACCACTTGCACAGTACAGGAACTCGCCTGGGAGTTATCGCCACATCTCCCGTACAGTCCTGACCTTTTTTGACTCCAAGACATTTCCACGTTTGGGCCATTAAAGGAGTTCCTGGGAGGCCAGTGTTTTAGCCGTGAAGCAGGAAGCAGACAGTCCGATCATGGCTCAGGCGTAGTTTGAAAACTTTGTACCTTGATGGTGTTCAAGCACTAGTGAAACACTGGGATAAGTGTAATAGTGTAGGAGAGAATTATTTAGAGAAATAAAATGGGTTTTACTCTCATTCTATGCAATCAAAAGTTCCGGTTTGACTTGAACACATTGCTAGTGTACTTGTCTCAGGAGACAATGGTCCTGTTTCATTCTCAGCTCCTCAAATAAAAGTCCAAGAGCTTTTTTTTTAACTCATTGTTGTTTGAAACTTCAAATGAAAGTTAAAGCTTTGGAACTGATCTGCTTGTGATGAGAGAGAGAGAGGAACATGGGCAAGCTAAACTACTAAAGCACTGATACATCTCAAAGATTAACACTAGAGTCATTCCTTTAATAACAGTAATGATATGATAATGCTGTTCTTTGGGACAGTGGGTATCATTCATACAATAACGGAGTAACGTTGCTTGTTTAGGAGTGAAACATCAGCTACGGGTTCACACGGCGCTGGCTCTGGCTTGCCCTATCCTCGGAGATCACAAGTACGCCCACTGGAACAAGCTGGCTCCTCAGGTATGTAACTGTAAACACACCTGACATTCGACACTGAACGAATGCCCGATATCGAACCCGGAGCTGCGAGAGATCACGGGAGTGGACGTGTGGATTAATTACCAAAATGGATTGATTGGCAAACGGTTATCAGTTTAAGTAGTCCAAGCCGCAGCAGATCGTTCTTGGACGATTCTGATAGAGTACTTTAGACGACCCGGAAAAAAAAAAAAAAGGTAGAATGGTGTTACTGTAAGTTTGGTCCTGTTCGATCTTTCGTTGTTGAGTCTGATGTTAGAAGGAAGATATCACATTCCGTATGAAGAAAAATGCCTGTGGAAAGCCTGTATTTTAAGGGTACATATAAATTACTAACAAGTAGGACTAGATTTATTGGTATCGAGTTTGGCCTCAGACTCGTACCATTATTGGTATCCATGCATCCCTTAAACATACGCTCTAGATTCACATCGTTCAGTTCCTTTTTTTGTTCCCCTTCTTTTTTTCCAGATCGGATTTACATGCCATGGACGGTTCATAATTACAAGTGACTTATCTGACTCTAAGACACATCTGTCCCCTGATACAGCACGTATGCACACATCAATTCAATACAATTTTATTTGTATTTAACAATTGACATTGTCGCAAAGCAGCTTTACACAATCAAAAGAATTATTTACTGTAAGTTTGTATGAAATGTGAATGTGTATGAATCAAAATGATAAGAATGTCCCTGATGAGCAAGCCGAAGACGACGGCGACAGTGGCAAGGAAAAACTCCCTGAGATGGCAATAGGAAGAAACCTTGAGAGGAACCTGACAATACATCTCAAACACTGAAACTTAAAACACCTCTCCTGTTATATTGAACTTCCAGGTTCCCCGTTCAATCTGGTTCCTCTCAAGGTTTCTTCCTATTGCCTTGTCATCGTCACACTCGGCTTGCTCATCAGGGACAATCTGATTATTTTGATTTATACAATTTTCGTACTCGTTTCTGCTTTGTGACAATGACCATTGTTAAAAGCACTATAGAAATAAAATTGGAAAGAACTGAATTGAAACTGCTCTGTTTCTGTAGACTCCCTCCAGTTTTGCATGAACAGATCAATTTATCTAAATATTTACAAAATCCCCGATTTCACTTTCCTCCACCGTTGAAATGAAATCTGCGTGCTGCCGGTGCTGACTGACGTCACATGCGTTCTCATTCAAGTTGCACAACCACGTATGTATTAGAAATATATCCAATCTAGGACCATACAAAAGTCACTCAGATCTGATCTGAAAAACATCAGATTGGTATCAGATTCTTTGCTCTGTCTCACATAAGGGGGGAGAAGAGTCTGTTAAGGTTGATAATGGGAACATAGCTGTACTGTATCAACAAGACAGAAGTAAACACACTGGACAAATATTTGGTGTTTAAAAAAAATGAATAATTCTTTAAAAGTTTTAGTCCGCTTCTCCATCATCATGTGCAATTCGGCTCGAGCATAAAGGTGAATAATTAAAAAATAATTAAAAGTTTTTTTTTGTTCAAACAGACCAGTTCAAGTGATCAGTCGTCTGTACGCACCTTGGAACATGACAGCATCAGTGTTATGTTTGAATAGGAAACAAGGAAATGTCTATAGTAGGGTTGGTACATTGTCATGACTTCACTGTTCATCACAGTAAGTGATTGGACAGTCAACCTCACTCCTGGCTTTTTGCAAAAAAAATGCATTTTTTTATATATTTTTTTACCATATTGACTGATGTGTTAAGGACCGTTTTCCAGAGTGATGGGCGTGTCAGGGTAAGAAGGGAAGCACATGAAGCGAATTACCCATCATGCGTAGTGCCCACTATATAAGCTTCTGGAGAAAGTGTTATGGTCTGAGGCTGCTTCGGTTGCTCAGGTCTAAGCTCTGCAACGTTATCTGGCAATAAAATGAAGTCATCTAACGACCAGGATATCACATCTATGGAGTTTTTCTTCCCTGATGGCACGGGTATATTCCAGAACTCAAATTTTGAAAGCATGGTTCTGGGAGCATGAGGAATCATTCTCACATGTTCTAGTGTGCGAGATGTTTTTTTGGTTAAGGTTAGTTAATTTTACTATTCGATTGTTTTAATGAGGCATGGTTATGACACTGGTAAAATGGAAAACTGTTTCTTTAGATAATGCTTCCAAAGTGCTACCTAATGAATGCAACTATTTGTTTCTACAGCACCATGTTTTGGGCTTTTGTCTGCCAAAGATGGTCAGGTTTCATAAGCCAGCCGTGCCAGTATCACTTTCAGCACTGGTTTTAAGGTTTAATAAGGTGTAGGGAAACTGTTAAACGCACAAATAAAACAAATGACAGTTGTGAAGTATTATATTTACAAATCTCCAGAAATGATCTTAAGAGATGACGTACTGTATTCACTGGTCACGCTTCTCACACCAAACGCACATATCACTTTTCTTTCTTCGCAGAAGTTACCGGAAGGCGTGCTGCGGCGGCTTGGACTGGAGCAGAGCAAAACCCGACACCTTCCTCTCCACCTCCATGTCCGACAGATCACCCTACCAGGTCTCAGGGATCACGGTGACCTCACTGTGTCCTGTCCACTTCCAAAGTTCTTCACTGCAGCTCTGAAAAAACTGCAAATCGAGCTGCCTGAGAAGCCGTAAGAGACGAGCATCAGCTCGGATATGACTGTACACTATTTAACTGGAGCCCGAGTCAGCATGAAGTGAGAACAGGATACACTGACTGGATGCAACCTTGCAGATCAAATTGCTTCTAGACAGGTGTGGGTTGACTTCAGCGATTAAGGGACTTCATTTTCTACAGTTTGTGCAGTACAAGAGGTTTTCTTTTTTTCCCCCTCCTTCTGGTTATTTAATTAAACCCCAAATAAATGGACCTTAAGTGCTATTCATTACCGTCTAAACATTTTCCCCCACCTTGCCATATCCTTCCACAAACAGCAACAAAATAAAGACACTGGCACACAGTTACAGGGACCTCACTGTACAAAAGGCATGTTTGAAAACACAGGCTTCAATTTTCTCAGTCTCCAGCACCACTATAATATCAATACATATCAGATTACCATAGATGCATATATAAAAACAAAACATGAAAAAAAAAAAATGAAGACCAAAAAGTCTTTCTGTGTAGAGTACACTCTTTAAAGTGTCTTGACCGCACTACTGCCAAGTCAAGGGTGTGTAAGGGGTTCCCCGAAAAGAACCTGTGTTTCAACCTCTTGCAGAGATGACTCCAGTCTAAACCGCACACACACTCCTCGCCTCTCCCGGTTACAATGGCAAAAGAACAAGCAAATTAATGGGAGGTGGGGTACAAGGATAAGTGAGAAAATAAACGACGTTAGAGGAGTATAAAACAAAAGGGGGTACATATTCGACAGAGCAACAGCTAGCGAAGAGAAACCGCACATTAAAGGTGTGTAGCGCCAACAGGCATCATATGAACAGATTGAGTAATATCTTTATTTTATAAAAAAAAAATAAAAAAAAAAAGACTTGCAAGCTTGATTTAGTCCAGTCCTCCAGTGGCAGCTGGTCAGAGGAGGCATCTCCTCAAGTTAAAGGTTTATGAAGGAAGTAAAAAAAAATAATAATAATGATTCATTAGTCAGTTTACAAGGCTTGTTTTTTTTCCCCCCCCTCCCATACACATACAAAGTTGGAGCAAAAGTCTGGATCCATAAGCCTCTTTTGACCCTTATATTAAATTTGGTACTTTTACTCCAAACCCAAGCTGGCATCGAAATTAACAGTAAAAGATCAAATATAACCAGAGCCAGCATCACATGACAACATCAGTTCTGCTACATTAAGAAACGTTCGACGTTCCCGTATACACAAGTGCTGCGAAGGCTGTCAATTCTGACATTTATACACATTGTTGCCTCTGGATCCAGACTTTGTGCGCACACACACACGCATACACACACACGCACAATGATCATGCTAATGCTCTTTGAACTCTGAACCACTTCAGAATTATACACCGAAATCAAGCTACAGCAAGCTCAACACAAAGGATGTTGCGTTTTGTTTAGAAGTAAACTGACTCTTTTCTTTTACTGACTCTGATTCTTTTAGCGTTAGCGACTACTCAACGCCAGGGTGTCGAATTTCCTCGGCCTGGTTAGTAACTGTTTTGAATCCTACTCAAACTGATTTCTAGTGCGCGAGGACACGTAGGGATCGTTGCCTCCTCTGCCCGCGTGCCACCACTGGTGCGTGCTTCAGGTCGTGTAAATACAGAGCACGAGGAGACGCGGCGACGGCTACGTTTCCTCCTTTCGAGTTTGTGAGTGACTGAGGCTGGCTGTGAGGACGGAGGAGCTTGGAGGTGGAAGCCATTCGTTCATCGTATCTCTCATTTTTTCTCTCTCTTCCTCTCCTTCTTCCTCATCCTCCTTCACTGGATGTTGACCTGCGTGATGGAGATTATTTCTTGGATTTCCCGCACCACCATGATGCGCGTCAGCATCTGCTCCAGCTGCTCGCTCGTGATCGGCTGGGTCGAGTACCATATAGGGCTGTTTGGGGCTACGACAGGCTCCGGCGTCAGGTAATATGTGTCATTCCGGCCTTTGGCAGTCTGAGGACTGGAAAGAAATAAAAAATTTTTAAAAAGTGTGTTAAGACGAGAATTTAATACAGAAAATTCAATTCAATAAAATTTTATTTGTATAGCGCTTTTAACAAATGACATTGTTGCAAAGCAGCTTTACACAATCAAAAGAATTAAGTCTGTATGTGTATGAATCAAAATGATAAGATTGTCCCTGATGAGCAAGCCGAGGACGACGGCGACAGAGGCAAGGAAAAACTCCCCGAGATGGTAATAGGAAGAAACCTTGAGAGGAACCTGACTCAACAGGGAACCCATCCTCATTTGGGTGTAAACGGATAGCAGGGATTGATCTGCGTAATACTATGTGAGGCTGGAAGTTCAGTATAACAGGAGATGTGTTAAATTAAATGGAGTCCAGTTTGTTCCTGGAGGCTCAGGTAGACTGTAGGAAATTCCAGTCCTGAACTATTGAAAATCTATACTTCTCTTCTTCTGCAAGTCAGTTTATAGGTTAAAACTTTTTCTAAAAAGTGAGAAAACTACTTCTATATGTGGAAGATAGCAACAAGTAGTCTTGATTTCGTCAACGAAAATTATTTGCCGACAACCTTTTTTTCCAGTGACGATGACGAGACATCACATATCATAAACAGTAACGAAATCAGCATGCGACATCATTGACGAAAAGGACGAGACTAAAATGTGATTTAAAAAAAAATAAAAATTAATAAAACATCTATCTTCATGTCAATATTTAATTTGTGTCACAACCCGGTGCGATACGGTGTTCATTCGTTATGGCGCAAGCTAAAACTAGACGAAAATACTTAAGGTTTCCTCTGACTAAAACTAGACTAAAATGCCCAGACTTTTTTGTCGACTGAAACTCGACTAAACAAAAATAGGGTAAGATTGACTAAATATAATAAAAACTACCGGACATTTATTCCAGGACTAAGACTTAAATTTAAAATAGTTGAAAAATTAACATTAGCGACAGGAAAACAATGCGTCATTGAATCGGTTCTCACCATTTGAAGAGGTAAAAGTCATAGAGCTTGATGGGGCAGCGAAGTGGATTCTCTGGATCTTCAGCTTGCTCTGCGTACATATCATCTGTCACTACAGCAAGAAGCCAAAAAAAAAAAAAAAAAGAGGAAATGTGGTGAAAAAGCATCATAAGGAAACAAAGGTTAGATTCATGATACAGATTTCACCTTAATTACAGCTGTAGCTCGGGTAGACCATCGACTTCATTTTGGGTAACTGTGATTATCAATTCCATCAGCAGCACTAATGCTTATTGTCTGATTTGTCTCAAGCAGCTAGATATATTACAGATTTGGAAATATTGTATTAACTTTCATTGATTGTTCAAATGTCACGTCTCATACAAGGAAAGAATATTTTTCCCCCCTGAAACTTTTTTTTTCAGAACATAATGACCTGCTATACTTTCAAGGAATTCAATCTGCAAGTTTATTTAACTGATTTAAAAGTGTGAATGTCTCTGAACCAAGACCCACCATCTATCAGCTGTATTAATCGTATTGGCTAGCACAAGATATTGAACCATCAATTTAATCTGATCAAAGCTCTAATCATAATCTAAAGCCCCTCTCTCACCTTTCTGACCGACATGGTGAGAGCCGACTCCTTTCAGGTAGCGGATGCTGGTGCTCTTGTCTTTTGGGTTGGTCGGGTTCTTCTTGGTGTGCCGGAGCACTTTTGAGAAGGCCACCTTCATGTGCTGCTCCACTGTGGTCAGGTGGAAATACCTGTGACATAAGCATTTCCCCTAACGTTAGACTCCCTCTCGCACTTTACATTTTTACATGTTAGTTCTTCGAATGAGGAAGACATGCTTCTAATGTTGTGGATATGGCTCCACAATCTGCTCAATCCAAATTTAAAGTGAGATTGAAAAGGATTTTAAACAAGCAAACAAAACTAAAAAAAAAAAAAAAAGGTGTTGCTGCATTTATGTGAAAGGATCACTTTGATGATTCAATTAAATTACATTTCCTGAAATGAAATATAAAACATGGATTTAAATTTGTTTTATTGTGTGTTGTATGTTTAAGACCCCGGGGTGTAGAAAAAAAAAAAAGAAAAAAGGAGGATAAGCTAATAAGAAGCCATGACAATAGAAATCCTTGCAGTGACTCACTTGGTGTTGAAGTACATTAGTGTAGTGAGTAAAGTAGATGGAGAATGAGCGCCCAGCTGTTTACACTCCCACAACATCTCCTCTGTCACATGACTAGGGATGATATAACCTAAAAGAAGAGGAAGTTAGCCATCATTTACATAAAAGTAGGAACCAAAACACTGATTGTCAAATTACAGATTGATGTATTCTGCACCATAACTAGAACTTTGGCACAAACATTTAACAGAAGGATTCTGATGCCTACTCAAGACTCTTGGACATGACAGGACATTGAGCACACTCGCATGCACTGGGAGGAAAAGTTTACCTAGCGGATGAACACTGGGCCTCCATTCCTCCAGGACTTTGTGTAGGCACTGGGAGAAACGGGAGTAGTATTGGTCTGAAAAGATGTCGTCCACCCTGCCGTTCTCAAACATGTACTAAAGGTAAAAAGATCTCAGGTGAGACAAAAAAAGTAAAAAAAAAAAAAATAAAAAAAAAACACCTGACCTTAAATAAACAAAGAAACAAGACATACTTTCTGTATGCATAAGAAAACGTAATACAGCGCGTCGGGTTCAAACAGCTCCCCTTCTAGACCGCGAGCCTCTTGGGTCATGAGAGACAAAGCCACGTTGAGCTCGCCCACTGAACTGGACACCAGGTCCTCTCGGAAACGCAGAGGCTGGCGGCCTGCAGAGAGACACACAAAATAATAATAAATTAATTAATAAATAAAAAGAAAACCCTACAACACAAAGAAATATGTTTAAAACTCAAAAGAAAGAAAGGCTAGAAAGCCTACTAAAAAAAAAAAAATTAAATAACCACATAAACCGATGTTAAATAAATCACTCACGGCCAATCGGCGCCAACTTGTTCTGTTCGTTCTTATCGAGTTCTGCGTTTTTGCGTTGCACCCAAAGCCTCCAGGTCTCCAGGCCCTCTTCTGGCTTTAGTACTGTAGGAAGAAGCAGCTCAGGAGGAGCTTCGCCTTGTGGCTCTGCCTCCGCCTGAGAAAGTAAAGATTATCTTTATACTGTATAACGGCATCAAGATTTTTTTTTCTCTCCCCGCTATCTGTAGTTTTGTTACCATCATTAATTTAAATCTTAAATGGAATTAAGATGTGGCAATCAATAAATGTCTAACGATCACAATCATTTATGTTATTGACAGACAAAACAACAACACACAAATCACATAATGAGGGCCAGGGATAAGGTAAAGTATTATTAATCTTTTAACACAAAGTAATCTTTTAGCTAAAACCTGCAATTACAGAAAATATCTGTACTCTGCTTACACCGATCTGGGATTGTTCATCAAATCAAACAATTCTGTCAAAGTGTAACACTGGCTTTAACCTCCTACTTTGAGTTTCAGGATAAAGCCTCGTTTATTCCATGGCCTGTATGTAAAAACGTCATCAAGGTCATTACAAGGGCTATAAAGCAAACCAGATGTGAGGTGGAATAGGGGGGGGGGAAAAAAAAAAAAAAAAAAAAAAAATACTCCTGCCATGCCACACTCATTTCCTAACCTGCAGATGGAGCTGTTGCTCCTGAGTTTCTGCCTCCTGGACGTGCTGCTGCTGTTGCTGCTGCGGGTCCCAGATGTGCAGCGCCTGGGTGCCTGCGTAGCCTCCCCCGACAGCCTGCACTGCCACTGGAATGTGGATGTTTCCGTTCATTAACTGTGCTGGGAAAAGAGAGTGCACCACCTCCTCTTGTGAGCCTGACACAGGCACCGCCACCGCGCCTGCAACCTGGGCCATCTTGTCTTTATCTTTGTCTTGCACCTGCACCGTGCTGTAGGCCTCCTGTGGAATGGCGATGTGTGCCACACCCTGCTGCTGCTGATACACTGGGATAGTCCAGGTCTCTCCTGACGCACCCGTGATGGTACCGGCTGTCGCCGTGCCATACAGGTGTGCGCTGTCTACAGTCAGGAGCTCTGGCCTCAGCGACACGTAGCCCTGCTGCTGACCCTGGGGAATGGCCAGGACGGTGGCAAGCTGTTGGCCCTGTGCTAGCTGGTAAGACACTACGGCAGGGACGTCTACTTTGCGCTTCTTAGCTGGCTGCAGGACACCTGGTGACGCTCCAGCGCGACGGTCTGCGTCGCGGTCCGACACCTGCTGCGTCTGGGATGGAGAAAGAGCTTCCACTGTCTGGATCTGAATTTGCTGACCTCCGGCCACGGCTGCTACCAGCTGTGCCTGGATCTGGGAACCACACACAAACAAACAAAAACAATAGAACACTTAATTTCTATTGATATAGACAGCATTATACATAATTTCATAGATAGATGGCAATCTAACTTTTACAGCATTATTGCTTCATAAACACACTGCTCACTTATTTCAAAAAAATCTTTGCATGACCTTTTCCCCCCCCAACTGTCCTGAGATGCTTTTCTGTTCGTCACGGTTGCAAAGAGTTAATATTTGAGCTGTCATAGCTTTCCTGTAAGCTTGACCCAGGCTGTCCTCTCCTCTGCCTCATCTCAAAACCACAACTTATTACATAGGTTAATTTTTTGTCACGTCATTCTGTATAAAATCTGAGAAATGCATGAGAAAATTCTCTTCTTCTTCATCTGTATCCGCTGAATTTAATGCACCGTGTAATGTCTTTAATCAGTAGCTAATCTGTGGTTCCCTTTAGCGAGTTCCCTTTTGCTAAAAGTGACCACAACAGAAGACCTGCTACAGAAACAGATCTTGGTTTGCATGATGCCTCCTGTCGTAGATTACAGGAATTTTGCACTCTATATCTAGATTTATTTTTTATTATTATTATTTTTTTAAATCTAGATAGTGCAATCATGCTGGTGACAAAGGTCGCATCGCTTCATGCCCACCAAACATTAACTATATTAACCCAAACCCATCTGTTTACCAATAAGATTGAAGGATTAAGCTCATGCCACGTGCTGACTGTCTGTACCTGTTGCTGTTGTTCCTCAGTCAGCTCACTCTGCTGCACCAGCTGTGCTGTAGTGACCCCTGACAGGTGCTGATGGGTAGGAGAAGCCACCTGCAGCACCTGACCGACTGTCTGACCCTGCTCGCCTTGGATTTGCACCTGCCGGAAGAAAGGGGTGTGAAACAGAACGAATAAATTAATAATAATAAGCCTAAAGATAAAAGGCGTATCTTTTGGTTTTTAATCTGCACAAAAGTTCCACGCAGTAGCTTTCTGTCTCTGCCAACTTAACATGCACTTGCTATGATGATGACCTTTGCATGGAAAGTTCTTATTAAATGAAGAACATCAAGGCTTCTAACCTGGACTTGAATCTGCTGCTCGGACGCCTGCTGCACAGCTGCAGCCAGTTGTGGCGAGATCTGCGTAGATGTCACCTGAACCTGCAAAAAGGAGGCAGTCAACTAGAGAAAACTCCTGTTGTTTTTTTTTTTTTTTTTGCTTGCTTGTTTCACAATCTACACTACCTAAGAACTAAATCATCAAAATAGATTTGATCATACAATATATTAAAAGTTGACAGTCACTAAAACATTTATTATTATTATACTGGTATCCTGGTACACCTTATGTGCACGCATTTCCAGCAGCTACTAGGTAGATTTTCGAGTTTGTGTTTCTTACGGGGCACGCCAGCTCCAGCAGCGACCCTGCCACTTCCGTGCTGTCGGTGTAGATGCAGTTGGCCCCCTGTTGGTACACCATGGTAGTTGTGGTGCCACTGGCCTGCTGGCTGAACTCCTGTAGGATCTCGGGGCCTTTGGTGGCCAGCGACTCCAGGAACTCCTTCATGCGGTGCTGGGGTATGGTGCGAGCCTTTTGTCGCACATACTCGTCGAACGAGATCGCACCGCCTTCGATCGGCTCGTTCATGGCAGGTCAATCCACCTTGAACTGACTGAAGCCTGAAAGAAACGAGGAGGCGGCCATGACACAATAGCACTGATACAAAGGACATTTTCTGAGAACGTGCTAACGGAAATAACACTGGTGTGCCTAACGGTGACACATCCTGCAGTTTTGACAACTAGATATTCTTTTTAGTCACCTAGTCTTTTTTTTGCATCATGCTTGTAACCTGAAATGTGCAAAAGTGTTGCAGTAGTGTCTATAATTAGTTTATTATTTTAATTCATCTTAACGTGACGGGGGCCTGGAGCCTATCCCAGGAGACTTGAGGCATGAGGCGGGGTACAGGACTGGACAGGGTGCCAATTCACTCACACTACGAGCAATTTGGCAATGACAATTAATCTTCTTTGCATGACTTTGGACTGTGCGAGGAAACCAGAGTACCTGTAGGAAACCCACCAAGCATGGGGACAACATGCAAACTCCACGCACACAAACCCAAGACAGGAATCGAACTCTTGACTCTGGAGGTGCAAGGCTACAGTGCTAACCATGACTTCACTGTGCAGCCTTGAGTCTATAATATTTCGACCAAAGACTTTCCATACATTTTCACATGCTGTTTTATTTTCAAACTTGATTTAAATTTGTGGTGAATTCCGTGGCATCGCATCTCCAGGATTGAGGGTTCGATTCCCGTCTTGATTATGTGTGCGTGGAGATTTGAATGTTCTTCCCATGCTTGGTGGGTTTAGTCCAAAGATTAAGAGGAACAGAGTATTCTAATTGCCATGTCTAAATTGCCCCGTAGTGTGTGTGGGCGCCCCGAGATGAACTGGCACCATGTCCAGCCTTTTTCGTGGGACAGGCTCCAGGCTTCTTGCGACCCTGTACAGGATAAGCACTATATAAAAGATGAATGAAAAAACAACATAGAACACATTTCATAGTTATTGCGCAGACTGCAATTACAAAGCCAATGGAAACACAGATTTGTGCTTTTTTTTTGTAACTACACCAAAGGTCAAAACGTGTGTTAATAAAATCCATAAGGTAAGGAAGGCTCACTCAGAGGCTTTGTTTAGTTTAGAAGAAAATCGACAGCAGCTAGCGGAATACCAAACGCCTGCTTTTTAGATCTCGCAGTGCACTATTAAGTGCGCAACTACTAGCAAATACGCAATGTAGTCCACTATAGAGTGAACAGGGAGTGATTTGGGATCGTGCCAGCCGCGTACCGTGCTGCACTTTGGACCATTTCTATCTGAAACCAAAACTCAACCACAAGTCATACTTTGACAATTAAACTGTTTAGCAGATTGAAATAAAATTGTATACAGTCAGTAGTCAATTTAGTGACACGGCGGTGATAAGGTTTAACCCGGGAAACAGCTAGGCTAATGTTACGGTTACCAAAACAATATTAGCTTACAGGGTAGCTAGCTCAGGAATTTCTCGAATAAATTCCCTATTATCGTTTACAGACACAAATATTCTGGAAAAATAAAACATTTTAGATGCATTAATATTACGAAAATAACACTCGGATAAGTTTGCAACAAATAAAAGGTAAGAATGTGCATTCGCGTGAACGCTAAATTAGCATTAGTGACTTAGCACACTAGCACGGCCGCGTATCTTGCCATGCTACCTTAAATAAAACCAAAATCAATTTCCGCCAAAACACGCCGTTCAAAAAATAAAAAGCCACCAAAGCCAGTGTTAATTCATCCCGTGCATGAGATGCAGCTCGAACACAGCCCGAGCTAGACTATTTTTTATTCCTCCATTCCATTTAGGTGCAGCAAACAATACCAATAAACGATGTGACGTGTGCTTATTGCATTTTCACACCGCGGATCTGCGTTTCGGGATTAATCACACGCTTTAGTCGCGCTGCGTTAAGCTCCTACCGTGTTAGAAAACGTTGAAACGCGGCTTCTCGCCTCGCTCGGCTGGAGACACGGTGACTGCTCTGTGAAACCAAATGAATTTCCGAGAGCGGCGCGCGGACGGAAGTAGGCCTCGTATGTGAGCGCGAGACCCCGGACTGTCCTGTTCGAACAGCGCCGCTTCAGTGGAGCGCGCGCAGCTCCCTCTGCAGGCCCACGCACACATTCCCGCTCCGTGAACGCGCGTTGGAGGGCGCCGTGAACGCGCGCAGCATGTGGATCTTCACGAACCGAGAATAATCTCTTCTACAGTCCAAGCGCATGATCCTAAATCTCAAATCTATCATGCATTCTTCTTATTATTATTATTAGTAGTAGTAGTAGATGCAGCAATTCTTTTATCAGTAATACAACTTATTTATTATTAAAGATCTAATATATTATATAATATAATATATGCATTTAGGAATTTTAATATAATTACTCCATGTTGCACAAAAATCATAAACTCCTCAACACAAATCTGAATGCCACCAAACCTGACATATCCATATAACATATCCATATAACATTCAAGTTTATTAAACAAAATCTGCTCTCATCTTTTTTTTCGCCCATGACTGCACAGATATCAGAAGCATATTTTAACCTTTATATACGTCTCGATCTGTTCTAATGTACTGTTTTAAACTTATACCGATTTAGGAGTGCGTATGCCTTTAAGCGCGGCTTTATTTGTTCCAGTCCGCCTTAAAGTGCTAGGCATGTGTCTGTGAGGGCCTCCCCCTGCAACACACTGCCTAACTGCGCTCTTAAGGTGGACCGAAAGAGATCCGCAGTACAAGTGCACCTTGGTTAACACTCACGGCCTTGGAAAGAGTTAATTCCCACGGTTTGAGCCGTAACCCTAATATGACCCCTGCTTGAATTCTTCTTTATGAATGCTAAGTATTTAAAAGTGCACCAGGAATCATAGAAACGCATCATCTTACATTTCAAGGCATTCACATTCATAAACTTTTTAGTTATTTCATAATTTCATTTGAATGTCAGTAAAACAAATTCACATGTATTGGAATTTGGAATCAGCATTAAGGAAGACTTCAGGGAAAACTGTAGGAAATTTTCTTATCACTGATTTACAGTTTTAAGAACAAATCCCTCCCACTACAGGTAAGGGAATTTTCAGGACATGCCTGATTACAACAGGTATGCTCATGATACCAGATTTAAATCTTGTTGCACAGAAAATATTTTTACTGTACAGGATTTTCTAGGATTGCACAGAGGCATAAGGGTTACCACTGTGGTCTCGCATCTCCAGGGTCACAGGTTAGATTCCTGCCTCCGGTGTGTGTGTGTGCGCATGTTCTCCTCATGCTTGGTGGGTTTCCTCTGGGTACTCCAGTTTCCTCTCACAGTCCATAAACATGCAGACAAGGTTAACTGGCCTTAACAAATTGCCCGTAGTGTGTGAATACAGTAAATGGGTGAGCGTGTGTATTCACAAATTGCCCATAGTGTGTGAATAAATGTGTGAGTATGTGTATGCGCCCTGCAATGAATTGCCATCCCGTCCTGGGTGTACCCTACCTCTTGCCCCAAGTCTCCTGGGATAGGCTCCAGGCCCCCCTGCCATCTTGTATACCAGATAAAGCGGTAAAGACGACAAGCGAGAGATTTCCTATTTTCTAGGGCAGCACAGTGGTGTAGTTGTTAGCACTGTGGCCTTGCACCTCCTGGGTTGAGGGTTCGATTGGTGACTCGGGTCTGTGTGCATGGAGTTTGCATGTTCTCCCCGTGCTTGGTGGGTTTCCTCCGGTTACTCTTTTTTCCTTCCTCATACATGCAGATTAGGTTAATTGGCATGCCAAAATTGCCCTTTGTGCGTGTGCCCTGCGATAGATTCAAGCACTGGGCATACTATGGATGAATTAATATTTTCTATTTCTATGCAATACACTGAGAAATATGGGTACTAAACACCTTCTTGCTGTGGTTGTCCCCTTAGACATTTTCTACATCCAGTATACATCTTTTTTCTTAGAAAGGTGCATATAGAGTACATTCCAAGTTTTACCTTGGGAAAAGGTGCACTTTCGAGAACAGCAAAACAGCACACCAGAGAACAGTTGTATTTATTGGGCACTACCAATGTATTCTTTGGAGTTCCAGAGCTAATATGCTTTGAGCTGGTGATAGCGGGATTGATTAGGAATGATCACCATATAAAGTGACCATATAATAGACATATTTACATTGAAGACTCAGTGGCTCAAACAGCATTTCAACACTGATGCAGGAACACCTGCAGCTCTCAATTCACTCAACTGGCATATAAACCCAATTACAATAATCTGTCTCTGGCTCTGATACAATACTAAAAGATCCAAGTGCATTAATGAAGGGTTTTCTAAGTAGCTTATTAGTGGAAGCAAACACGAAACACACTAATTAGTCGCAGGTGATTGAGATTGCTATACCGCTGATATTGTTGGGAAACCAATTAAAGGTGGAGTTAGGGTCATGTTTTAGTGTGTGTTGTTGGAGGTAAACTCATGACCAGAGTGCAAATGTTGTGGAAAAAGCAAAAATGTCTGCTCTTAATGGTGGTGCTGATGCTAGGCTGCTCAGCACTTTGTCTTGAGACAGTTCGTAAAGGGAAGTTAGTCCAGGCTGGTAAACTTATTATTGGCTCAAGCAGTAATACAAATAAAAACAAGAATGGAATTGGGCAGAAGGTGTACAATGAATATGCTCAAGACCCCCAGGGATATCAATCTGATCAGCCTGAGCTAATGGGTAAAATGTAACCCAGCATTTGGTATGTTGTATCATCTTGTCACGATATGGTGTAAATGTTTTCTCTTGCTTTTCAGGCGGGTCCCCACTGGCCAATTTAATGCTCAGGAGCTCGAGTCCATCAGTGTGGTGTGACAATGAGTCAATGACCCTGCGTATGCAGGGAAGTCGATTACCTGTCTTCTTGGTTGAGACAAGTAAGGTTTTTTTTTTTTTTTTCCCCTTGTTAAAAGTGATGTTTATTTTATTATAAACATAAAAACCAAGGTTAAGGCTTTAATGAACCTTCTATGTATAAAAAAATGTAGCTTCAAAGTCCTGAAAGCTTGCAAAGCCTTATACTTTTTTTTTTTTTTTTTCGCCTTGCCTTTTTTTTGTCACATTGCAGAATGATTACATTTTTTAGGCCTGAATGTGTTTTGTTTCTTTCCCTATTTGGCCCTATCTACTGGCATGATAATGTTAATTTCTTCAATTTTACAGAGGAAAATCACTGTCTGGGTTTTGTCCTTTTTAGCATTAAATTACCCCAAACAAGCATGCAACTTGTACTGCCTGGCCCAGGAAAGGATGCTGAAAGTTCATCCAATCACATTTAGCTTTAATTACAGCACACAATGTGATTTTGCCATTTAAAGCAATTCTTCATGCCATCAGGGATGGAAAAACTCCATAGATGTGATAACCTGGTTATTCAATACACGCAGGTCATCAGTTGACTTCATTTTACTGTCAGTTAAGGTTGTTCAGCCTAGACCTGACCAACTGAAGCAACCCCAGATCATAACACTGCCTTCAGAGCCTTGTACAGTGGGCACTATGCATGAAGGGTGCGTCTCATGCGCTTCCCTTCTTACCCTGATGCACACCTCTTGGAATAGGGTCAATCCGAACTCCTCATGCATGTGAAATATTTTTTTTTATTGTTCCAAACCTTAATGTTTATCCTCCCTAGCAAACCTGAGGCTTTTTTTTTTCTCTTGATTAGCCTATCTAACAAGTGAGTTTTCACATGGCCACACAGCTGTGCTTCTGGAAATGCCCTTCCTTTCAGTATTTAAACATTACCTCAGATTCATTTTGAACAGCCTTGCTTTCAGAATAGGAATGAACTCCTTGAGTTTGAACTATAATGCAAAATGCTTGCATTCCTTTAGAAAATAACTTTATATTCCATAGGTAAGGAGGACCCAGTTCCATTATTGCGAATACCTTCCCATTGTGGTTTTTCTGTGAGGAGAGCCCGCAGAGATGTTTCACTAGTTGCCAAGTATGACGGCTGTAATGTTTTACAGCAGGTAACTCGCTGTTGACATGCCCATTATGCCTATAAAATACTAGAATGTGGCAGTTTATGATTGGAGTAATAACTTATTCATTTTCATCTTGTTGGCATTTTCTAAAATGTTCTTGGAAAGTCAGATTTGTAATTGCAGGGGGATGACTACATCTTGCCATTGTATGTTTTGGGAGTTGTCGTGACGATGGTCTGTCCTGTGGATCGTCCCCTCACTATGGTTTCCTGTAGCCCTTCTGCTATGGTTGTCAATCTTGGCATGTCTCCAGATGCTGTTAGGCTGAAGGGTGAGATTATTTTCCTGTTTTGGGTTTGGATTTATGGTCATTGAATGACTTGATGCACAATGTTAAGACCTGAAACTTTGCTAGGGTGTCTGGCACTGAGAAAAAGCATTTTATTTTAGTGAACGGTGTATGGGAACCGGTGTACCAAGCATCCACCACCTGTGGGTTTACGGCAGAAGTTGCGGGAGGTGGACTGACCCTAACCGCACCGTATATAAGCACTTGCTGGCAGTTTGAGGTAATTTTGTATTTTGTACATAATTCTGTATTTATAATCTGCCCAGTTTATATGCTGCCCTGATTGTTTAATTTTTTCTTCCTTTGTCAGGGTACTGCAAGGCATTTGTCTGTACAATACATGGATGGGGAGCTGAACCTGTCCTGTCCAGCTGTACAGCACTTGCCGCCTACCTCTCCTCCTCAACATGATTATATGGGTTTTTATGGTTATGGTATGCCACGGTATGTCCATCATGGGCAGCCTGAAACTCACTCAAACCCACCCACGACTACAGCCTCAACAACCACTGCAAAAACCCATACCACCAAAGCTATCACAGTTGCACACAATGGTGTTAAACAACCACTTTGGTATCGTTGGTTATCTGGAAGGTATAATGCTTATGCTTTGCCATGGTATGTCCATCCTGGGCAGCCTGGAACTCTCTTGAACCCCACCACAACTACAGCCTCAACAACCTCGGTTAAAAGCCACACTACCCAAACTACTGTAGTTGCACATGATAGTGCGAACCAACAATTTTGGAATTCTTGGTTACCTGGAAGGTATAACCCTTATGCTATCCCACGGTATGTTCATCATGGTCAGCCTGGAACCCTCTCAAATGCCCCCACAACTACACCCTCAACAACCATGACCAAAACCCCAGCTAACAGAGTTGCACCTACTGTTGCTAACCAACTTTGGTATCCTTGGTTACAAGGAATGTGCAAGTCTAGTGGTTATGGTATACCATGGTATTTCCATCAGGAGCAACCTGCAGCTCTTATGGGTGCACACACAGCAACCACAACTACTACCTCAGCAACCACTGTTGCACCCATTGGTGCTTACCCACCGCTTTTGTATCCTTGGTTACCAGGAATAAAAAAACATTATACCCATTTAGGTTCCACTGGTGTTCCAGTTTCTGGTAGTGCAGTCAAACATCAGTATTCAGTGCCTTGGATGAATGCATTGCAAGTCCCCAGTGGTTTGGGCTCTAAATCAAATGCCAAGCTCTTCAGTGGTTAACCCATTTGCAGCTGTGAGGATCAGGAAGGTGTTCAAGATCAATATCTATATTTTCTCCCTATATGCCATCAAGCAATTCGGGGATATGCTTTTATTATTATTTTGTCTGTTCAGGCCTTTTCATACTGTCTTTCCTGCATAATTTTCTCCACAACAGGTTAAATAACATTTGTATTGAAAAAAAACCATCTCCCTTTTCCAATGAAATAAAAGTACTGTGCCGATGTTCTTTGAGTAAATGTAAATCTGTTTCTATGGTTCTTTTATTCTTGCATGGTTCCTGCATACCACAATTGTACATTGTCTTTTTTTTAATATATAAAATACACACTGGTGCATCTCACCATTATTTATATTTATATATATATTTTTATATATATATTTTTATATACAAAAGTTGACTTAATTTCAGTGTTTTGGTTCAAAAAGTGAAACTCCTATAGCTTGATAAACACTTGGAATATATTAATCTGTGTGTAATTTCTTTTAATTTTGATCGCTTATAGCTAATGAAGAAAAATTCTCAGGAAATTAGTTTTATTTTGAAAAAGTGTAATTTTGGAGACTCATGATGTAACACTTTAATCAACTAATTAACAGCTACAAATCGCAAGATTTTCTGAGCCATTAAATGGTCTCTCAATCTGGTTTAGTAGGCTATACAATCATGGGTAAGATTGCAGACTTAATAGCTGTCCAGAAGATTATCATTGACACCCTGCACAATCAACAGGAATAACCGCAGCCTTGAGAGGGTTATGAAATGAAGCCTTTTCAAGAATTTGGGGGAGATTCACAAGGAGTGGACTGTAGCTGAAGTCAGTGCTTCAGGAGCCACCATGCACAGATGTATGCAGGACATGGGCTACAACTGTAAAATTACTTGTCAAGTCATTTTTGAACCAGAGACAACTTCATAGGCGTCCTACTTGGGTTAAGGGGAAAAAAGGACTGGAGTGTTGCTCAGTGGGCCTCGGTTCTCTTTCCAGATAAAAGAAAATTTTGCATTTCATTTGGAAATCAAGAGTCTGAAGAGCCACAGACTTCAAGTTGCTTGAGTTCCAGTGTAAAGTTTGCAGTCAGTGGTGGTTTGGGGAGCCATGTCATGTGCTGGTGTTGGTCCGCGGTTTTATATCGGGTCCAAGGTCAGAGCAGCCATCTACCAGGGCTTTTTGTTTTAGAGCACTGTATGCTTCCCTCTGCTGACCAGCTTTAGGGAGATTCTAATTTAATTTTTCAGCAGAGCTTTGTACCTGTCCACACAGATTGATTGGGCAAACATGCTGATCTAAACCCCAAAGACAATCCAAGGGGTATTATGAAGAGGAAAATGTGAGACACCAGACTCAACAATGCAGAAGAGCTGAAGGCAGTTATCAGAGCAACCTGGGCTTCCATAACACCTCTGCAGTGCCCCAGACTTATCACCTCCATTGCTCCAGTAATTTATGCGAAGGGAGCCCCAACCAAGTATTGAGTGCTGTAAGGGTTCATACTTTTCAGTAGATTATTGATCTACTAACTCTAAGTGTTAAAGATTTTTAACACAGAAATCTGTGTTAAATAATAAACACATGTTGACTTGTTAAATAATGTTGAATTTACATTTTGTTGGTGTGATGAAGAAAATATATGGTGCATCAATAATGCCAGTCAACTGGAGATCCCAGAGGAAACCCATGCAGGAGAACATGCACAGAAACTTCACACACACAGTAACCTGAGCTCAGGATGAAACCTGGGACCTGGGAGGTCTGAGGTGGCAGTCGATCCATAATTGTCCCATACAGAATTTTCACTGGTGTCCAACAAGACTCAATGCTCACTGCTTGTCTGATGTCCATCTAAACCTGCTCTCTTAGTGTGGTCATATCCTCAACTAGGTTATCATACGACTGCTATGCTTGCTGTAAATGTCAAGATCTTGTGATCTCTCTGGCCACCTCTCAAATAACCATGAACTACATGGACTACATGTGAACCATATGTTTGTGCTACTAGATCTCAATGCACCATTTGATTCAATAAATCACTATAGATTTCTACAATGAATAGAACATTTTGTTAAGAACAGCTTTGCTGGATCATATATTATCTGAGTAGGCAAAGTGGTTTCATTGTTAGCACTGCTTCCTTGCACCTCTATGGTTGGTGGCTTGAATCTCACCTCCGGTCTGTGTGCCTTGAGTTTGCATGTTCTCCCAGTCCTTTGTGGTTTTTCTTTGAGTGCTCTGGGCTTCCTGCAATCTTACACAGGATAAGTGGTATGGAAAATAAATGAATAAATGCTACCTGTATGTATGATTTATTTTGCTATGCTGATGATTTATAGCTAAATATTTCAGCTAAAAGCCTTATAATACAGACTAATAATAAAGTTGGGAAATGTATAAAGAACAGCGGAGCCTTTTCCTATTTTGGGCTTCATGAGCATAGAGAGTTATGATCAGCTTGTATGTTTCAATGAAAAAGTTTTTATTGAAGCCTCACCTTCTTGCTGCAGTGCCTTTTAGAAAAGACAAATACATAATTTTTCGGTACAATCTCCGTGCTTTTCATTACACTTTGTCCATCCATCAACAAGTTTTCATATTCCCTTATTAAATTTTTTTTATTCTGAGCTGCAAGCCAAGAATGCACTGCTGTCTTCACTTTTTAATCAGAAATTAATCTTCGTCCTCGTTGGACTGCATTCCGGGGACCAAACGGGTGAATGTCCGATAGAGCGAGATCAGGACTAAAGGGAAGATACACCTTAAAAACATGTTTTTGCAGTGTCTTGATAGTGTGGGCAGAAGTGTGCGTTTAGTCACAGTTGCGTTTAGTCACAGCCAACAGTAACAAATCCGTGTCTCGTCACCAGTAATGATTCTCTTTAAGATTTTCCAAATTTTGTCTGCAGATGTCCAAATGCTTCTGTTTATGCTCTTCTGTGAGTTGTTTTGACACCAGGTACACCCTCAGGACCAAAAAAAAAAACCTGAATCACTGCATACTGCATGTGTAAATCACAAATGGGGCATCCATTTTTGCTCGCACTGCAGTTAATGAACTGATGTGACATGTTCTCACCTGCACAGCAGTGACTGAGGTTACTTATATCAATTAAATGAGTTATAGAAGACAATAAACACGTGTATTATGACAATTTTGCCAACTATGAGTAGCAGTATGCTTGATGCCCTTCTTGACACAACTTTTATCCTGACATAATTATTTTATCCTGGCTTGGGATCAGCACTGCATCCAGTGGTTGAGGTGAGAATCGAATCCAGGCCTTTCACATGGCAGGTGAGAATCCTACCACTGAGGCACCAATGCCATTGAGGGCAATTAGGTTATGGGTGGAAATTTGCAAATGACAAAAGAAATGGTTTCACAGCAGTTTTTTTAAGTAATATTGAGCAGAGCTCTAATACAAGTATAACAGTAAGATTCTTGGTCAGTACAACCCCAAATCTCTGATTTGCTTTTTACATTAGATTCACTCTTATATTCATTCTAATTTTGCTCAGGGTTCTGAATTGGGAAAATAAAATGCACACTAATTAGTCACAGGTGATTTAGGTTACTATGTCACTGATTTTTATGGGAAACTAATTAGGGGTTACAACATATATTCCCTCACAAGGGCCACTTGCTTCTTCTTAAATGTCATGTATTAGGTTGTGGTAGTGAAGGTGAACTTGAGTGAGAGTACTAATGTTCCAAAAAAAAGAAACATGTCTTATGATAACTGCAGTACTGATGCTGACTTCCTCAGCATTTTGCCTTAAGATCGTGACTAAGGGTAAATCAGTTTACTTTGGCAAACTTATTGTTGACTATAGCAGAACAACAAATGAAGCCATGGTCAAAAACTGGCATGATGAATATGCTGCAGACACTGATGGTTATCAATCCGATCAGCCCAGGTTGACAGGTACAAGTGTAATCCAGCATTTGGTATGTAGTCTCACCTTCATACCCAGAAATTGGTGTAATTGGTTTCTATTTTAAAATTTTTTTTTAGGAGGGTCCCAACTGCCTGAGTTGATGCTCAGGCGCTGGAGTCCCACCGTGCAGTGTGATAACGATTCAATGTCTCTGCATGTTCAGGGAAGTCGGTTACCCAGCTTCTTGGTTGAGACAAGTAAGTGTAACCTTACTAAAAGGGATGTTTGTATTGTATCAAAAGTAATCTAAAGTATTGCTTTCTGCAATCAAAATCAAGCATTATGCCTTACCTCTAGAGGATAGTCTCACTGGCCTTAGTTATCTTGTATTGTGTCACATGACTGAGGTGAATGAATATAGTGTTTGTTTTTCTTGTCCACTGGGCTTCGATCCTATATCTCTATTTACTGACTTAAGTGTAATATATAAAATGGTTAAGCCAACTAATACCCCTGACTAAGTGAATGACCGCAGTCTTGCAAATATCACTTGTATTACGTTACTTGTACAAAACAACCTTATGTTGAACAATCTTTCTCGTTGGGTTTGAACTAGCATGCAAAATGGCATTCAGTGGTGCAGAATAAAACTTTGCTTTCCTTAGGTGAAGATGGCCCAGTACCATTCTTTCAAATGCCATCTCACTGTGGCTTTTCTGTGAGGAGAGGCCGCAGAGATGTTTCGCTTGTCGCCAAGTATGACGGCTGTAATGTTGCAAAGCAGGTAACCTGCAACTGACCTTCCTGTTATGAAGATTCTATTTAAATGCATTTGTTTAGCAAGTGTGTTAAATGTTCTTGATGAGCAAGTCAGATTGGTAATTGCAGGAAAATAACTACATCTTGCCAATGCGGGTTTCGGGAACTCTTGTGAAGATGATCTGTCCTGTGGATTGTCCTCCCACTGCTGTCTCCTGTAGCCCTTCAGCTATGGTGGTAAATCTTGGTATATCTCCAGATGCTGCTAGGCTGAAGGGTGAGATTTTTTTGCTTTAGGATTTAATTTATTTTTAGGGAATGCCATTACTGCGTAATTTGGCACTGACCGAAAGCATTTTGTTTTTAGTGAATGGTGCATGGGAACCTGTGTACCAAACTTCATGTGGATTTGCCTTGAAAGGTGAGGGAGATGGACTGGCCCTCACTGCACCATATACAAGCAATTGCTGGCAATTTAAGGTAATTTGGCATTTACATCTCATATGCTGTCTTCATAACTACTGAACTGTCAATCCTTTCAGTGTGGGTTGTTTTGCTTTGTCAGGGTGCTGAGATGCTTTTGTCTGTGCAACACAAGGATGGAGAGTTAACCCTGTCCTGCCCAGCTGTTCAGCTTCCATCTATGGTTCCTTTACCGGCTGACACTCGTGTTCTACCCATTTCTCCTCTTCCACAAGTTCATATGGGTTATCCCTTTTATAGTTATGGTATGCCATGGGACTTCCAACATAACAGTCCTGGATTCCAATATGATATCCCTGGAACTCACCAAATTACTGGCACAACCCAAACTACCAGTACACCTACCACAACTCAAACTACAACACCAACAACCAAAAGTACAGGCACCACAGCTGCCCCAGCCAGAATGGACCAACAATTTTTGTATCCTGGGTTACCTGGAATGTATTATGGTTATGGTATGCCATGGTGGTTCCAATATAACCAGCCTGAAATTGGCAAAATTACACCACCAACTCCAACCACAACTCCAATGACCACAACTCCGGCAATCACAGTTGCATCAGCCAGTGCTGATCAACTGGTTTTGTATCCTTGGTTACCTGAAATGTATCCTTATGGTTATCGTAGGCCATGGCAGTTCCAATATAGCCAGCCTGGAATGCTACCAGTTGCCCACACAACCAGAGCTCCAACTACGACTAAAACCACTCCAGCTACTGCAGTTGCATCTGCCAGTGCGGATCAACCAGTTTTGCACCCTTGGTTCCTTGGCAGGTATAAACCTTTTGTCCCTATGACTTCACCTGGTGTTCCGGTATCTGGCCCCAACAGTGGGATTAAACAGCAGATGTACCAGGTGCCCTGGATGAGTTACCAAGCTTTAAACACACAACCAGGCTCTGTAGTGGGTAACCCATCCAATGTTTTGTCACATTCTGCCTATTTTTCTCCACTACTGGTCAAAGCAGGTTATGGAAAATAAGTGATTTATTGACTGGTTTAGAAACAATGATGAAACAATAAAAAGTAAAATCAAACTGGTGCAGTGGTCCCAATTTGCTTGTTCATGAATATTAGTGGGAATTATTTGTGTGGTCTTTTAATCTTTACTTTGCTAGTTAACTGTCGGGTGCCCTCTTACAGTGGCCTAGGTATTTTCTTTCTTTTGGAAATATTACCCAAATTGCATTGTTCATTTGTTGAATATGGAATTATTGGAAGTGGTATCTAGAGCACACTGGGTGGCCCATACCATGGTTTCGCTAAAACTAACAGGTTTTATATAACCCCCCCCCTTTTTTTTTTTTTTTTTTTTTTGAAAAACTGGAATGGGTATTGCCTTGAACTTTACACATGTACAACACAGCCCTTGTTTAAACTGTCTTAGTTCATCCAGTCATGTTCACAAATCTTTAAAGAATAATTTCCATACATGAACTGGCCACTACATTGTGTGCTGTAATCAAAGCTAAATGTGATGGAATGAAATCTTATGTCCTTTTTTTTTTTTTTTTTTGGCCAGGCAATGAATTTATAGGAAATGCATACATTTTATTGATGCACAATATTCTATTCTTATATAACATTAAAGCTTCAAAGGAAAAACATGCACGAATGGAAATGAAAAGCTATTAAGAGTACGAAACAAAGCTCAGATTACCAGATATCTGTCTGGTAAACGACCTGATCAACATCGCATTGCTATGCTTGATCTCAGGGTAGCTTTTGACTCCATATCAAAGCCTATGGCCATTTCGGTAGCAGGGACATACATTGTCTGAATATCGACTTATCACATTTTTTCCCCCAGTTTATTTGGAGCTTATTTTAATGTCATGTTACATGTTTTTTTGCTCTTATACTCTATGATCTGACTTGGTGACTTACCTTTTTTGTTTCAAGATCTTTGACAGTTAAATTAGAGCTGAGCAGGCAAATACCTGCTCTCTAGTGATACCCGTGATAAGCAATGCAATACTGCTTTATACTGTAGAATTAAGCTTCAGTGTCTCATTAGCTTTTTGACAATTGCGAATGACATCTCCAAAACCAATGGGTTATGAAAAATGAGGTGTTGATTTGCCTGACCTAATAATCGACATGAGTAAAGTGAAAGATAAAAGTGCTGTCTGAGGAGAGGGGGTTGAGATTTTAGGACCCAGATTTTAGAATTCACATATACTGCAGACATGCTGTCCAATTCACTGTCACACTCACTCATCTATTCCGCTTATCCTTTATAGGGGCGCAGGAGGCTTGGAGTCTGTCCCAGGTTACCTGGGGCACTAGGCAAGGTAGACCATGGACAGGGTGCCAATCCATCGCAGAGCACAAGCGTGCATACATTCGTTTCCAAACTACGGGCAATTTTGAAACACCAATTAGCCTAATCTACATGTCTTTGGACTGTGGGAGGAATCCGGAGTATCTGGAGGAAACTTTTGGTCACTATGCCACATTGTCTAATTCACTTCTTCAATCCTAGATGGCAGTAGTAACTTCAGCACTACTGCACTGTCCATTACATTAGCAAACCTGTATCTGATTAACAACAAGGCTGCACATAGATGGCATCCTGAGACAGCTTGAACAGGTTATTGTAACTGGATGACTATGGCAAGATTGTATTCACTGATCTTAGAGTAATAGAATTGCAGGATTGAACTGGGCTGGATAGAGGACATTGTTGACAAGGCATAGACATTGTTCAATTGCTAAGAAAATGAACTAAAGATAGATTTCATGGACATTAGGCATAGATTTCTTGAACTGATGTTTTGGTCTAGAATTAACCATGACAATGTTGTATTTCCATGACTGGGATTTAAGCTGATTATCCAGACAGCTAGTGCCATATATAGTCCATAATAGTCCATAGTTTAGCAATTGGGATTTTAGATGTTTGATGTAAGAACTTTTCCCAGTAGTATGCCACTATTATAGATAGAGCACCTCTTTTTTTTCTTGAACTGGCATGTTCAGAGTAGCTTTGCTAGATCAGATAAGAGACAATCTCACTGCTTTGTCACCTATGAATGTCAGTTCAACATACTCAGTTGAAATCTTTTGGTCAATGTCAATTGTGCCGCCTCTATCTTCAGTTTGTCCAGCAGTGCAAGTTTTCAGTGCGAGGGTGCGTTACGTGAGGCACATTTCTTGTCTATTCAAATAGTGTGCACACTAGGCAGACAAACCCTGTCCTTTAAACTAGATTTTTGCATCACACCATTATAGTCTCTCCCTGTTGTACTTTCACATTAGAATACTGTATCTGTCTTTAACATGCTGCTTAACCTATTCTTACCAATATACTGATATCCTCCTGAAAGCAACGCTCCCACTTATTCTTCAGGCAGCCACAAGCTGAAGCAGTGCATTTTAGACCTCCACATACATCTACGTATAGTACATAATTCATAACAGCTCCCAGGGTTTCAGCACCAATGCAATGATGTCATCAGTGTGCTGCTCAGAAACACAGTAGCATGTCAGCTTTCAATTTAGGCTCATTCTTATAGCACATTTCAACAGAAATATCTTGGCAGGAATTAAAGAACGCTTGTCGCTTTTTGCTTTGCTCTACTCATGCACACATGATCACTGTCATTGCTCAGGGAAAGAGGAAAGGAGATCACATTAAAACAGGTATAAATTGGCCCACTTTAGTTCATACGCATGTAGCTTGCCCTGCAAACACCACCCTCCTATAGTAATGCAGGCCCCCAGCTTCCACCTGCTGATCCATCCTTTGTGATTGTCAGGAAGAGTTCTGGTTAGTGCTTGTCTGTGGATAGTTTTCTTTGCATGGTCAAAATTATGACACAACATACATCTTCCTAAACCACAGCCATTAAAAAAAACAACATCTCACTCTTAATGACATTTTCCATTGTGTTCAACTGAAAATAATTAAACTAAAAAGGAATAAATCAGGAGGTTAGGTTCTGGTTGTGTTTTTCTTGAGTATAAAGCTGTTACCATGGTGATGGTTACCTAGAATAGTCTAGTGGGAAGATGGTACTGGTTTATAGGCTATGGTTTGCAGAGGTGTTATGCTGCCATGTAAAAAATACAGAAGCAAAGGATTCACTAATGACATTAAATTTAACTTTTTTTTGCTATTGTTTCGGAAGTGTGGCAGACAATTGCCTGTTATTCAGTGTGTTCTATATGGCTGTATATGCTGTGTTGTCTTTAATATACAATTCTGATATTTTAATGACAATCTTTTTTTCTGTATGTTTACATATATGAGATGCCTGAACCATATCTAATTCATGTCTTTACATTATTCCAAGCCAAAATTTCACTGCTGTCAAGTGAGAACTCTTGGTGCATCCCCAGGTTTCCAGTTCATTCCAAAAGTGTTCAGAGCGGTTTAGATCAGAGCACACTGGTTACATGATTTCTTCAGTCCAAAGACATGCAAATTAGGCTAATTGGTGTTGCCAAATGGGTGTCACGGCGGCTTAGTGGTTAGCACTGTCGCCTTGCACCTCCATGGTCCGGGTTTGATTCCCATCTCCAAGACGGTTTGCATGTTTACACATCCAGGTACTCCGGTTTCCTCCGACAATCCAAAGACATGCAGATTAGGAGTTCCCAGATTGCCCATATTGTAAGAATGAGCATGTGAGTGTGAGTGTGTGTGTGCGTGCATAGGTTTGGCACCCTTCCTGGGTGTTCCCAAATTGCCTATAGCGTGCTTGTAAATGTGGACCGGAGGTCCTACCAAGGTCGTAAAAATGGGAATAAATACAATGATCACTATTGGCCTCTACGGTCCCTAGTTGGACTTCAGAGATTCCTAGATGGATTGATGCATGGAGGTGTCTACATGTATTCGGGAGGGTAAATGCATCCTCAAATAGTGTACTATAGGGTTCAGATCTATAAGTTTTCGTAAAAAAAAGATGAATATCAAAGCTGTTCAAAAGTATGCAATCCAGTGATTTTAGTAAAACACGTGCTGGACCTGTGCATACCCGGGGTGAGGACGTATTATGCATGGCGGCGCGTTTGCCCTTTTGCGCGTGTCGCTCGTGCGCGGTGCTGATGTCATCGTGGGCGTGCCTCAACGGCAGAGCTGAAATGAACGGTCATCAGCGCAATCCTCTCAGGGCTCTCGTAAGTTTGTCTCTATTATAATTCTTTCGAAATACGCATAAAAATAAATAAAATGAGGACAATAACACTGGTCGGTAGATAATTCAGCACAGCTGCTGGGTTAGTTTTGACGTGCCGTGCCGTGGGTTTCTGCCCTTAGCATGCTAATTCGACCTAGCATCTCTCTGGTTTGAAGCTAAGCTAACAAGCTGAGTTAGCATGTTTTAGCCGGAGTAGACACTGACGGCGTTTATGTTATCTAGCCAGCCGTGGTCTGTGGACGTCAGGGGCGATAACGTTATCGGATCACAAAGTCAGACCACGGCGTTGAAGTTGAGTAGCTTCGGGATGCGGTTTAAAGGGTTGTCAAGCGATTACACAGCTAGAATCCTGCTCCCTGTCAAGGCACTGGCGTTACAGCCGGCCAAATGCTCATGAGACAGGTGTCTTAGCTGATCAGATAGAACCGTACACGGACCTGACAACGTTTCGGCAAGTGTCGTACTCATAAACTAATCTGATGCAGGTGGGATCAGATGAGATGTTTTCTTAGATCCATCGCATCATCTTATGTCTCTGTGTGTGTGTAAGAGAGAGAGAGAGAGAGTGATTGAGCTACAAGCTAAGCAAAAGGGCGTAAACTGGCCACCAGGGCCACTGCCAACTATAGCAATCGGATTTCATCACGCAATCGATGCACTAATCATCATCAGACACCTTAAACAAGATTAATATAAAGAGATCTTACACTTCCCCTGAAGATCAGGGGATCAGGGATGTGATGCTCTTTCTAGACCTAGTGATTCTGTAGTGATCACTTCAAGCTTTTGAATAAGTCGCTTCATTTTCCTGATCTGATCTGTCATTTGTCCTGCTCTTTTAAATCCATACTCACAGCGGTGTGTCACACCAGTCCGTCCCCGACATGAATGTAGAGCTAGACATGACCTGCAATCATATTTATATATGTTATTATTATTATTATTTATTTATTTTTTTTTCTGATCCGATCTTATCTAGTTTCATTTACGTCCTCTTGTAACATTTTGTTTAACATGTTTTCCAGCATGTGATAACACCAGGCCTGCCAGGCTAGTTGACAGGAACAAGAAAAACCGCTCCATCCTGTCTGGATCGAGTGGCAGTTATCGTCTATGACCTGACAAGATTATTTTGGATTACCCCCCTACCCCAAGGATTAATTCACTCTGTCTTTCTAAATGGAGATGACTGAGCGGTTGAACTGATGAATGGGACGAGGTATAGTGCTGGTTATTGTTATTATTATTATTATTATTATTATTATTATGTATTTATTTATTATTTTTTAATTATTACTTTATTTATTGTCTTTTGGGGAAAGTGGTCACAACGTTGGGGAAAGTGGTCACAACGTTTGTGAAAGCGGTTTTCTGACATGCAGGAAGGAAGTCAGAGAGAAAAAAAAGAGAGAGAAAGTCTTCCCAGGAGACATATCGGGCATTTCGTGGTTTTAGTTTCTTTTAATAGCTGGCATTCTTTAATGCTGTCCAAAGTAGGCAGTTTCTCACCATGCACTGGTGTGAAGGTACATGCCCATGAAAAGAACCATGCTGGATATGACTTTAGGTTAACAATGAAGCCACTAGGGTTGAGTGATGATCGATGGTGTGATGAGGATAATATTGAACTATTTTTCACGCACATCAGTGTCATTTATGATTTCTACAGAGCTCCACTGGCTTTCTGTTGTCTTTCCTTTACATACCAAACATGTTTAACAAGAATGGTGTGTCCTCATCGTTTAAGCATCTTTTTTCTTTGATGAGTCAAATGTGTGCTTTGCCCGTTTTTTTATTTTAATGTCAGGCCAAATAGATGAATCTACAGTCCGGGCTTGAATGCAGTCAGCCTAACCAATCATCTTTACATCTTTATCCCACGTGCTTGGATAAAAAAAAAAAACAATCCACAAAAAAAAAGATAACTCTGATGATGAAAACAAAACCATATATTATCTTAGATTGATAAAGTCCTAGGGGGATTTAGCCATGCTAGGTCATTTATACCGCTCATGCTGGTCTCTGATTTGACCTTGGCGAGGTGTGTGAGGGAACTGTACAGGATTGAGTTGACCCGTTTCATCCACACAAACCAGCGTCCTTGGTGTATGTGTACACAGCATTGCATGTTTTTTTTTTATTATTATTTTTTTTAATCAGCATATGGGGACCATGACTCATTGCTCAATCCAATTGTAGTCGTGCCTTCATTTACTTTTTTTTTTTTCACAATCCAATCCCTTAGGGTGTTTCAGGTATGGTACGCGATAGCTGTCGCTGTTTATTCGGGTGATTAATTATTGAACATGCTGGCTCCGTCATTGACAGTCCGTGTACTCTGCTCAACATGTCTCTTGTGTTAATCAAAGATAGGTCTCTGTGCGGCTCGCTGGTCAGCGGCTCGCCTGAAAGACTAATCGATCGTGTAGTCTTGTAAATGGCTTCGGACTGACGTTTTAAACAACGAATGCAGACATTCCAGATGAGTAACTGAACAACAACCCTGAGTCATCCATGGTGTCGGTTAGAAGTTGTTTGGAGTTGTTACAGTTTTTGTTGTTGTTCCTCAGGTAAAAGCCTTCGCTTTGGTGAAGTGAGTTATCTGATTTGAGCCATCGTAGTAGTTATGCGTGTGTGCAGCATCCTTTGTACGCTTTTTTTTTTTTTTCCTCTTTTTTGAAGAGTTTATCAGCTGACGATGAGAGGAATGTAATCCATCTCTTTACGTCAGCAGAATGGCAAGAGCCTGCATTTGCTGACGGGCTACTGGAAAAGGGTGTGTGATTTCTGCTATATAAGGCCATGTTAGTGGAAAGGGGGTGGTTTTTGGCTACATTTAGTGACAACAAGCTGAGTCCCAGAATATATTAATTTGATACAACGATACATAAAAATCCATTTATGATGATAATGCATTTCATTACTAAAAGTAATTAATAAGTGACTTATGTTGTGCTAATCAATTAAAATATGTAAAGGGTAAAGGTCCAATTAAAATATGTAAAGGGTAAAGGTCCAATTAAGGCTGGATGTTAAAAAACAATATTTTTCCTTAAGTTTATAAAGGAATGTTGAATTAAAATTTATTAAATATAATGTTATTACTTTAGATCCGTCCTAAATTATATACATCTATAGCAAATAGTGCAAATAATGTCCTTATTTTAAGTAGGTGATTTTATATAGGGGCCACCCGATATGACGAATTCACAAAACCTAGGTGTTGATTCAGTTTGTAGTGCGGTTCTGTAAGTATCATGATTTTTATAAATATTTCAATTCTATATACATTTTATTGTATATGAGTTACAAACTCGCGGAAGTAGCTCACTTGTATTGTACAGATACCAATGTTTATACATTATAATTATATACATTATAATTGTGAAATATAATAGTTTTATTCTCAACTTCAAGTTTCTTCCTCATTTATGGAGCTACATCAAATCAACATTACCGTATATACAAGTATTAACTTCAGATTCATCAACATACAGATACATTTATCTGTTAAATCTAAAACACTTACTATACAGTTCACTCTTGAAGAAGGAAAAAATGTGACAAAGTTAGCAGAAGAACTCTGGCATATTCTCCAGCACATTCAGTGAAACAGCTGCTTTCCTTACAATCTGTGCAAACATCTTGGGAACATACAAAAAAATGCCTTTGAACACATTTGTACATAAAAGAAACTTATATAAAGGGCATACACATAGAGTTCTCACACTTGCTCCTTTCTATTTTCATGTAAAACCCAGGAGCCTATATAAAAAGAAATAAATTCCCATGTGAAAACTGTACATCACTCACAAAACCTCAGCATGGGGGCATCTAGTTTCCTGCTTCATTTGTTGAACACACTTGAGGTCAAAAGTGATGTAATTCTGACCAGTGCATTGCCACTTGAGATTATGTTTTACTATTTGTAAAAGAATTGTGTTAATAAATAATAATAATAATAATAATAATAATAGTAATTAAATTATGTGAACGTGTACAATCGAGATTATAATCAAGTTGCATTTAAACATTAATACAAATTAATCTCAACTAATCAAGGAGCTCGACCAGCACTCTGTCAAATCACCTAATATTTCTTGTTTACAAAGATAAGGTAACTAAAACACTAATAAATTGGGAATGTGCAGTGTTATACCAGTTTAAGTAGACACCTGGACTAACGTGTAAGACAACTGTTCTGAATTTTATGTTTTATGCTTTTAAAAATTGCTTACAAAGGGGATGTAACACTCTCTTTCTTGTTAAGGGACACTTGTCAGTTCTGCTCGCTTATGAGCTCATCTATGCGGAAGTGTTTTTTTTTTTTTTTGTTGTTGTTTTGTTGATTATCTGTTTTAAAA
>JAQMYJ010000016.1:16777053-16790906 GCA_030014305.1 Clarias laeviceps | reverse complement strand
AAAATAAATCACTAAACAAAAACAAAGAAATTTGCAAGTGACCCCAAACTTTTGAACGGTAGTGTGTGTGTGTGTATGTGTGTGTGTGTATATATATATATATTCCAACAAGAAACAGCTGGATCAAGTGATCAGTTCTTGTTCTGATGTAAACGCACCTGGTGTTTGCCAAGACCTCCTCGGAGCTTTGACGTCAGCCCCACCATCGACCGCCTTTGGGATGAATTAGCATGCCAACCGTGTCCCTAGCCTCCTTACCCGACATCATCGCATGACCTTAATAATACCATTGTGGCTGAATGAACACAAAGCCCCACAGCTCCAGAATCTAGTGGAAAGCCATCCCAAAAGAGTGGAGTTTAGTAAAAGATGAACTAAAATGGTTTAGTTTAGACTAAACATTCTTGTTAAAATGAAAGTTTAAACGCTTGATAGATTTAACCTATAACTTTAATGTGTGAACTAGGACTAAACGACTCAGCTCATAGCCTGAAACCTTCGATAAAGAACAGCTGACATTGCACAAACACAAGGTGTGTCCTGCAGTCCTTGCCAGTCTCACCATATTTTATGTTATGGTATGGTAGCGATCATATTTAATATCATATAAAGGGATCTCTGGTGAGGGTTTTCTAGGGCAGTTTGCATACAGTCTATAGAATGATGTAATGCTCCTAGGTGCTTTTATAACAGTTTCTATGTAATAAAAAGAACGATAGCTATTTGAATCCTCGTACCAGGCACTAAAACTGTTTTAATGCATGGCAATAAACCCCCCCCCCCCCTAGTGCTTTCGGATTGGTATTAACCTCATTATCAATGAGACTACTTAAACAATTTGATTTGAACTAACAGCTGATCAATAGGATGATATGATATATATAATGTATCTATAAAATTATATATTTGTAACAATATGCTTTTTCTAAGATATTGTGATTATAGAATCACAAATTCTACTCAGTGGGGGGGTTTAAAAATATAAAAAATTGGCTTTGTTTATTGTATTGTAGATATTTCAGCTATATTGCCCACCCCTCTATTATTTAATTAATTAATTTATTTTGCTTAGGATGTACAGTACCAGTCAAAATTTTGGATAACGCGCCGTCTGATTCATTGTGGGTTTTTTTTTTTTTTTGTTTGTTTTTTTGGGTGAGATATTTTTGACATTTTAGGACATTATTGGAGATAAAAAAAGTTTTAAATGTAATAACATATGGAATTACACAATTAAGTAACAACAATAAAAGTTAGTTGTTATTTTAAGACCTGAAGGACAGCTGTTCTGGAACAGTTCTTGCAAGAACAGTATTGTCAAGTGCATTTACAAAACACATCAAACACCATGATGAAACTGACCATCCCAGGAAAGCAAGACCAAAACTTACCACTGCTGCAGAGGAGAAGTTCATTTAGAGTTACCAGCCTCAGAAATCACTAATTAACAAACAGAGCCATTATGATGGATTTACAAAGCATAAGTAGCAGACACATCTCAATATCAACTGTTCAAAGGAGATTATTGCATATTTTGGGTGCCTTTAGAACGGTTTTACAATGTAGAAATAAAAATCAGGAATGTTAATTGAATTTGAAGGTGTATCCAGACTTTTGACTGGTACTTTGTATAAGTAAAAAAAAAAAAAAAAAAAGGGGTCATGGCTCATATTAAAATTCTGAAGTTGTGCCTAGGATTTGGAGTTTTGTATTTCAAGCTGTGACGTTGCTTATTCTGTTTCTAATAATTTACTTTATCTGTACTTAATCTACTTAATGCAGAGCAGTATGCCACCTTATCAGTGATCTGAGCTTCAGGTGTTATCTCTGTCTCGTCATAGTACAGAGGTCCAGAAAGTCCAGAGAGTCTCTTGCGATTGTTGCAGATTCCTACATATGACATGTGGAAGTGTGACTGCAGCATGCGTGCTCGCTCATGACTTGTGTCACGAGTGTCATGGTGATTATTAATTACATGGTTTCTTCTCGTGGATGAACTTTTGTATAGATTTTGTCATTGCACAAGAGTGTGACGATGTTAGCTGTTATTCTTTTATTCTTCCTTTTAATTTCTTTCTCATTTCTCTGTCTTTCTGGCCTCCACCTTCATTTCTTATTTCCATGCTTTCTGTTTCTATTTCTCCCTCTTCCTTTTGTCTTTCTATCTTTCTCTCTCAGGGGGATCGACTCGAGGTGTCTGGCTTGGCCGCGTCCCCCAACGCTCTGTCAGGCAGCTCAGACGGTGGCGGTGCGTACGGCGTAGACACAGTGGACAGCGTTCCAGACCCGCAGCGAACCAAACATGCTATATCACAGCTGCAGCAGAAGATCCTCAAGCTCACGGAGCAGATCAAGATCGAGCAGACGGCACGTGACGACAACGTAGCCGAGTACCTGAAGCTGGCCAACAATGCTGACAAGCAGCAGAGCGCACGCATCAAGCAAGTGTTTGAGAAGAAGAATCAGAAGTCGGCACAGTCCATCCAGCAGCTGCAGAGGAAGCTGGAGCATTATCACCGCAAGCTGAGGGAGGTCGAGCACAACGGCATCCCACGTCAGCCCAAAGACGTGCTCCGTGACATGCACCAAGGCCTGAAGGACGTCGGCGCAAAGGTATTTTCGTCATACTTAAGTTCTAGGATCAGTATAGTGCAGATTTATCAGGTTAAATGTCGTCAATATGAATTGTGTATTTGTGGAAATTTATATTATAAAACTAGTATAAAATCTGAACATGCTGTACAACATTAATAACTAAAAAAAAAAAACTGATCGAAATGGAAATGGGAGTCAGGTTTATTTGAACATCCATGGGACTGCATAAAAAGTATTGCATATTTTATGCCCTGAAGTGTCTTTGTTGCCCCAGTCTTAATAATCTCACAATTAATTGCCAAATAATTATTATTTATAAATTTTTTTTTTTTAAAGACTCGCGTTTTATAGTTTGGAATGCACGTGTCATATATAGATAAGAACTATACAGTGCATTGCATAAGTATTTACCCCGCTCGAACCTTTCCCCATTACCCATTACAACCTGAAATGAACTTGACTGGGACTCGACACAAAAGAGCCCTTAATATTGTAGTGGAGGGATGTGTGTAGGTTGCAAAATTAGATTTCCTTCCCCCCCCCCCCCCCTTGCTGTAAATCATCTAAATAAGTACAGTTGGTGTTCAAGTCAAACTGGGACTTTTGAATGTGCAGAATAACAAAAGATAGTTATTCTAATGAGTAAAAACTACCTTTATCTCTCTATATAATCCCCTGCAACACTAATGCACTCATCCCAACGTTTCACTAGTGCAACGACCCTGGTTTTAATTGCCAACTTAGTTGTTGTTTTTTGTGCAAAATCTCATACTGCACACAGTACCATTTGCACATTACAGGCACTCGGGTAGGAGTTTTCCTAGGAGTTTTCCTAGGAGTCCTGATCTCGCTCCAGTACATTTCCACATGCCATTAAAGGTGTTCATGGGAGGCGAGCATTTCAGACTTCACGAATATGGCTCTGGCATTGTGACAAATTGTTCTACCTTGATGGTATCAAAGCACTAGTGAAACTCTGGGATAAGTGCAGTAGTGTAGCAGGGGGTTATTTTAAAAAAATAAAGGCAGTTTTTACTCTAACTGTGTTCTGTTATTCTGTACAATCAGTGCCAGTTTGACTTGACTAATTGGTTAAATAGAATTCTGCTGTAATTAAAATGTCATATCGTCTGAGTTATATCTGTTTATTAAAGAACATGTCTAAACAAGCTGTTTCATAAAGACCCAGGAACTGTCATAACAAGTCCGGGACAAAGTTCTAGAAAAGTGTCAGTCAGGGTTTGATTATAGAAAAAGAGAAAAAAAAAATCTAATTTCTTTAGATTTTGGACATCATACAGAGCAACATTAAATTCAACATTATTTAAACAGAAAAATTATGACACAAATGCAACTGCTAACGGAGACCATCCATGAAAAAAAAAAATTACACTGTAAGGAGGACATTAGTCATATGAGCCAAAGTTAATTCTGACAGAAAAGATTCCAGATCAGACAGGACAATCTGTTCATCATAGCCTGGATGCACGACGTTACGAAAAAGTGGTGAGCTATATAACACATCTTGCCAAAAGGTAGTTGGAGACCCAGTGAGTCATGTAGTCAAGGGTTCTCTGGTCTGATTAAACCAAATTTTAACTTATTGTCCTTAGCCCAAATCTCGCTCCATTTTTATTTATTAATTGCAGTGAAGCACAGTGGTGGAAGCATGATGTTAAGAGACACGTTTGAATTTTTTTTCGCAATGCACATAATACTTGTACCTGAGAGCCATACACACACATCAATCTAAAAATCAGAGATGGTAATTTGTTACCTTATGTAGAAAGAGCTAGAATTTGCATCAATTGTTATTTGTCTTGTTTCTCTTTTATGGTTGTCATTGTCAAATCAAGTTATAACAGTTTACATAGTTTAAACATGTATCACAGTCCTTAAAATGACTGTCTTCTATGTCTTTATCAGGTGACCGGAGGCCTCTCCAGCATCTCCCAGGCCACTCACTCAGCTGCAGGCGCCGTTGTCTCCAAACCCCGTGAATTCGCTTCACTCATCCGCAACAAATTCGGCAGTGCAGACAACATCTCGTCCCTGAAAGACTCGTTGGACGAGACACAGGGTGACGAGCCTGTGCCAGGTGTTGTACCAGGAGCCGGGACCTCAGTCGCTAGAGCCATAGCACCTGGCCAGTTGCAGTCAAGCCCTAAGTACGGCAGCGAGGACGACTGCTCGAGTGCCACATCAGGCTCAGCAGGGGCAAATAGCACCACTGGAGCCCCTGGAGGACCACCGAGCTCGAAGGGCAACACACTGGAGCAAGGCCAGGCATCAGGCCTCGACGCCCTGTTTCATGAGATCCAGGAGTTGCGGGAGAACCAGGGCCGGCTGGAGGAGTCGTTCGAGAATCTGAAGGGTCACTATCAGAGAGATTATACAGTAATCATGCAAGCCTTGCAGGAGGAGAGATACAGGTACACAGTTGAATATGCTTCATATAGCCTCATATATGCTTATGAAATCAATTAAAAGGCATGCATTCATATTAAGCCAACATTTTGTGTATATGAACAGATGTGAACGTCTAGAGGAGCAACTGAACGATCTCACAGAGCTGCATCAGAATGAAATTCTCAACCTGAAGCAGGAGTTGGCCAGCATGGAAGAAAAAATCGCATACCAGTCTTACGAACGGGCCAGAGACATACAGGTTACTGAAGATCATCTCAGTCTCAGTGGATATTTGGGAAATAATTGAAAAAATTATTGATGAAAAAAGTCATTGCTGAGTCTGTAGCTCTAGTCAAAAGTGAGATACAAAACATAACCATTTCAAATTGTTTTCATTATCGATATGACCTATTTAATGGTTAAGCATTAAAAGGTAACTGTTGTTCCCATTCAGTAAGGTTGCTTGCTTAACCACCTTTGCTTCATATCGACTACATGTGCACTCTATTTCCCATAGGAGGCGCTGGAGGCCTGCCAGACCCGTATCTCGAAGATGGAACTGCAGCAGCAGCAGCAGCAGGTGGTGCAGTTGGAGGGGTTGGAGAACGCCACGGCACGCACCTTGCTCGGCAAGCTCATCAACGTCCTGCTGGCAGTCATGGCTGTCCTCCTGGTGTTCGTGTCGACGGTGGCAAACTGTGTGGTCCCGCTTATGAAGACGCGCAGCCGCACGCTTTCCACGCTACTCCTCGTCGTGGTCCTGGTCTTCCTCTGGAGGAACTGGGAGGCCATGTCGCAGTACCTGGACCGCTTCTTGCTGCAATCTAGATGACCTGCACGGGAAGGTATATCGGCTTTATGAAGGGAAAGAGGGGACGGGGCCTGACGACGGGCCTGGAGACAAGCGCACTGCCTCAGCCGCTACGCGCTCCAGACCAAGGAGCTGTTGAGAGATCTCGCAGATGATTTTGATGCTTTGTTCCTTGCCCAAGGAGTGAATTTGTTTACATTTTGATGAAGATCTTTTTTTTTTTTTCTTCTGTCTACTGGAAAAAATTAATGCAGAGTTTTGTTTTTTTTGTTTGTTTGTTTTTTTTTTTTTTGTTTGTTTTTTTCTTCTTCTTCCTTTTTCTTTGATGTTGAAAGTGATGCAAGTTGTGTTGCTTGATGTCCTTGTATAATTATAGTAAGAGTATAAAATTTATGCAAATAACCAGGATCTGGTTTTGCGGCTCTGAAATAACACTGGAGTGTATCAAGTGCAAACAGGATAACGTTCTCTTCATCAGCATAGCCTTCATCACTATCATCGCTCAGTTGTTTCCCTTTCTAATTCATTCAGTCTGCTGTTACTCTTTCTTCATAACACTTTCTTTCACTCTCTCTCTTTCTGTCTATATGCACATATGTCTTTCTTGAAATCTCTTTCCCCTCCTGTGCTGTTCTTCCTTTTTGTGACCCATTGCTGCTGACAGGACTTCCACAAAATCATCACTGGAAGAAATGGGTTCAGCTTGTGCAAATGAGCTTTGTTTAATTAGCTGGGCTGTGTTGGACTGGGCCACGGAACGGGAGAGTTTTTGGCCTTTCAAAGACCCGTGCTGCCCTGCCTTTGCTTCTCTAGCTCTGCCCATCATGCCCCCTGTTGGCCTGCTCTGATGGAGGCACTGCCTCTACCCCATGAACAGAATGAACATACTTGAAGAGCTAGAAAGGCTCAAAGACTATCAGTGCTTCCGTACTGTTTCTTATAGCGACAATGAAATAGTCCTTTTTAGTTTTTATTTTTTAAAATTAAATGAATAAACGGGCTGTTTTAAAAGTGAATTGTCCTGTGCTTGACTTGGTGTTATTTGTGTGTCTTTATTTATTTATTCATTTTGCTGCTATTTTCAGTTCAGTTTAAATTTACTTGTATAACTCTTTCAACACTAAACGGTCATAAAGCAGGTTTCCAAAAATATAAATATAAAATGTATATCCAGAATTCATATACTGCATGTTTATCCATAATGAAAAGGCCAGCGGTGACGATGGCAGGAAAAAATCCTTGAGATGACATGAGGAAGAAACCTTAACAAAAACCAGACTATAAAAGGAACCTAATCTCATCTGGGTAACTCAGGATAGTGCAATTATGATTTGCTTCTATATCTGTGTGCTATGCAGTGAAAAGGTGCAGTTGTGTAACCAGGAAATCACACACGAGTTTCAAGATGAAGTCTATTTTGTTGAATTGTTCACTATGAGACAGGAGTGCAAAACATTTCAGTTGCAGTCTTAAGCCAACGCAACAAAACTGCCGATTGCAGTCCAGCGTTGTCATTATGGTTTGTAAACACAATCTTTACACTGTTCATCCGTGAAGTGGTTATCCTTAGTAGCAGATACTGGTTTTCAAGTGTTGAGAAACTCCACCCAGAAGCAGGGCATCAGGATTGATCAGACAAGTCTGGAGAGCAGGTTCAGTGGTATCCCAGGATGCCATATACACGGGTCCAGAACACCAAGGCCTACTGAGGTTTATTCTTCTAAAACCGTTGAAACATCAGCAAGGTGGTTGAAGATTAATGAGGCAATTTGTATCCCAACCAAACTATTATTACCTAGAAATGAAACCATATGCATAGGCCACTAAAGGAGAATTTTACCCATTTCATCTGTAAAACTGTATCTTGAAAAAAAATCACTATAATATTTTCATCTATCTCATTTAGCTTTGATATATACATTTATTTCTGTCCAGAATTACAATAGCTTTTGAACAAAATCTTGTGTTGGACTGGTGTTGGACATGATGGACAGCAATTTGTTCAAGGTCCTCTTTTTCAGCACTAGTTGGAAGGAGTTCAACCACAGATTCCACTCTCTTAACCATTTTGTTCAATTGTGTGGCATCACTGGTTAGAACAGTAGTAAGAGGTTTATGCAGATGCTAAAAGTGTTCAGTTTCTATCATCTATAATCTAACTATTAGGGATGGGAATCACCAGTCACTTCCCGATACGATATTATCACGATACCTTGCTGCCGATTTGATTAAAATTCTGAATTTATAAGAGTCATGATTTTATAAATTTCCCAATTTCGATATTACCTTTTCCATGAGTTTCTTAAAATTGTAAACCTTTATGATAAATTTAATGAGTAATGAAGTGTCGCCCGTTCCTTTCAACATTAGTTTTCTTTCTAGTTTAAAAACCAAGCGCAGCATTTAAACAATGCCAAATAACTAAATACAAAAGTTTAACATTTAACTGTTTTTACATGCACGGTGGGTGGGAATCAAACCCGGATCCTTCACAATGTGCGCCATAAAACGCGTTTCTGTTGCACCACTCGGAAGCTTCCCTGCTCAGTACAGAATTGTTGATATGTGTGCTGCAAATATCTTATCACGGCCAATCAAATGGAAAACCTGTCAATTCTGGTCTTTGTTCATCTCTAATATAAAAGTAAAAAAAAAAAAATTCTATTTGAAAGTCAATGTGCCGATACATGAATCGCCACAGAAACGAATCGCGATTCACATCTGAATCGATTTTCCCCCATTTCTACTAACTACCAAGGTTCCAATTAACTGCAGAAAAACATTTTCACACTATACATACTTACTTACAATTAAATATTTTTAAAAAAAATAATTAAAATCAGTGAAATGTCAACATTATAGGGTATTTTTACTCATAAAACCACACCTTACTCGGGTTTATTTATGAGCCGTTCTTGACAGCACTAATATGGCGGACATTTTGACGTACGATCCAGCGACCAGTGCGGCATCTAGGTATTATACGTCTATGGATGAACTTCCATGCTTCCGACTATCCACCGGAAAGTGAAGTGCTAGTAGGAAAATGCTAGCTTAGCAACGGGACCTGCCCATGGCTGCTTGTCACTGAGCATATGTTTTTGTAAAATATAAAAGTAGACCAATTTACGGTTTTGTAAGTAGTATTTTTTTTTTGTATTTAAGAGCGCTTGATATCGCGCAGTGTGTGTGTGTTTTGTTTTGTTTGGAAACCGTTAGCCATTAGCATTAATGTCTAGCCGGCTACATTAGCTTGTTGGCCAGTTTACAGGTTATTTACAAGTGTAGATTGAAGACTGTTTTTACTATTTAGTTCAATCAGAAATATCTTTCACACTGTTTTTGATTATTATTTCTTAGATTTCACATCAAGGGGTGTGTGTAAGGTGTTTATGTGTGGCTGGATAATAAATACATATATGGTTCTGAAAGAGAGTTTTAGATTAACCGTTATTGTCATTCTGCAAAGTACATGTACAGAGCCAATGAATTGCAGTTAGCATCTAATCAGAAGTGCATTAGTGGCCTATTTGCAATCAATAACAATGTGCTATAACAAACAGAAGGTGCAGTACGTACTGTAATAAGATATGGTGTGTATAGTAATATACAGTATTGCTGTGCAAGCATTGTGCAGTGGAATACAGACATGTCAAAAATATAACATGCTCTAATAACATGATGTACATATATGAGTTCTGGATGATGCAGAATAAATCTGATTGGAATATACAGTGGTGCAGTGATAAACATTAGTTGTGGATGAAGCTGTGCAATATTTACAGAAAGTGAGAGTGCAGTAGTGTATTAGTTAACATGCCATGATCAGCTGTTCAATGCGGTAACAGTCAAAGGTAAAAAGCTATTTTTCAGTCTGCTGTTGTGGGCTTTTAGGTAACTGTAGCACCTGCCTGATGGAAAAAGAGTGAATGGTCCATCATTCATGAAAAGACAGACCACCCTATAAATTTGGTCTAGAGCTTTAACTAAGGTCTGGTGTCCGGTCTGGAAAAAAAATCCAGTGTGTTCTGAGCATCTTTTCCAGCTGGTCAGTTCTTTTTCACCTTCCTTATAAATCTTTTCTGATTGCTCTCAAGGCTGGGAAAAAAACTCATCACAGGAGAAAGACGGTCTACGAGTTTGACCGGCTTGCACTTTTTTTTTTCCTGGAATTTTATGTAATTGTGTTTAGACATACAAGAATTGTTTTCACTTCTGTTTCACGCCACAGCCTGTCTTTATTTTATAATTTCACCTGACTAATGTGACATGTGGTCTCGTTTTTGCTAGGCAGCCTGTCTGCGTTTTTGAGAAGATGCGATCACGCTCCAAGCCTTTCCTGAGCTGTTTGAGCTGTCTGGCTGTAGTCCTGCTTGTTTTGGGGAATGCCTCGGCATCCGAGTTTAATCCATACAGCGTGCTCGGAGTGTCCCGGCACGCTAGTCAGCCAGAAATCCGAAAGGCTTACAAGCAGCTCGTTAAGGAGTGGTGAGTAATCGTCAAGAGGCATGGAGAAGTTGATCTATAAATGTGTTGCTGCATGAACATGTTAACTTGCTCACAATGCGTTTTGCTTTAGGCATCCAGATAAAAACAAAGATCCAAGTGCAGAAGATATGTTTATAAAGATTACTAAATCATATGAGGTAGGCTTAGATGTTTGCACTTTGTCTTAAAATCTGATTCAGTTTGTTACGATTGCACGTCTTTCAGTGTCTCTGTTTCCCCTAACCTGTCATGTTTTTTACAGATCCTGTCGAGTGAGGATCGCAGGGCGAACTACGATCAGTTCGGACAGACAGACGAGTCACCGCATGGTTTCCGCCACTTCCACGACAGCTTTTACTTCGATCAGTCGTTTTTCCGTTTCACGCAGTCCACCCGAGATTTTACCGACAGCAAGCACTTGCTTCAGTACGAGAAGTACATGAAGGAAGTGGTGCCTGATAGCTTCAAAAGGCCCTACCTGATTAAGATAACCTCAGAGTGGTGTTTCAGCTGCATCCATCTCGAACCCTTTTGGAAGGAAACGGTTCAGGATCTGGAGCCACTGGGTGGGTGGTGTGATATGATGTGGGGAATAAAAGTCTATATTTATACCACTGATTGCTCAGGAATTGTATAGGCACTTAGATCATAGTGTGTTCTACTGATAAGTTCTACATAATCGAAGTCTAGTAATGAAAACATAAAGCAAACCCCCATTATTTATAACATATTTTTTAGTAAGCAGCAGTAATATTTAGGGAAAGTGTCTCCTGTGTCAGGATTCTCTGTAATATGATATGCCTTAGTTTTTTTAGGGCCCAAGCACTATAGGGTGCTCAGCACTCTCTTGTTCTCAGCATTCAGGGCTTTTTCTGGGTCTTATCGTGCTCAAAAACTCATGAAAATTGGCAGACAGGTTGGAATCGGCTGCCATCTGGATGCCTAAGAGTTAGGGGCCTTTTGCTGCATACCTCATACACACTTCCACATCTTGCACATATGCCATGAAACCCGGTACACATTTAGATCTCATTGAGCTGAACAACTTTCGCATTGCATGTCACTGTGCTTGCGCTGTGGAATTGTGGGTAATCGTCTCCCCTGCTCGGTTTTAGTGCGTGGCTCTCACTGGTATAATCAACATCCGTGCAAGCGTGTACTGTTTACTATAACACTGTGACCACGTGTGTGTGGTTAAAACATCTTTTATTTTGTGTTTGTAAGCGCGTGTGTACAGCGCGCGTGTACTGTTGATTATAACACGTGTGTGTGCGCGCGTGTAAAGCAAAAGAAAGTCTCATTAGAGAGGTTAAAGATCCATTTTCAGAAATATCTTTCACACTGTTCTTAATTATTATTTCTCAGATTTCACATCAAGGGGTGTGTGTAAGGTGTTTGTGTGGCTGGATAATAAATACATATATGGTTTTGAAAGAGAGTTTTAGATTAGATTAACTGTTATTGTCATTTTGCAAAGTACTTGTACAGAGCCAATGAATTGCAGTTAGCATCTAGTGTCATTAGCGATGTTCCTTGCTAATTTTTCCAATAAAACAGTCTTTCCGTTAATGGGTGTGTGTGTGTGAAACTCAAATAAGAGGCGAGGAAGATTTACTGTGTAAGATGAGAAGAGAGGAGGGGCTGATTTCTCCTCTCCTCTTACTTTAGCTTCACACACACAGAGTGCCTGCGCGCATAAATGGAAACACTTATCTGTCGGGATTTATTTTTACTTTTTTTAAAGGTAAAGTGCAGGTTAATTTGTTTTACTTTTACCTTATATTTTGTATTAATTATTTTTATGTATTTAATTTTTGGGCTGTGGAACGAATAATTTGAGTTTCCATTATTTCTTATGGGAAAATTATTTTTATTCCTTATATTTCATTATTATGGGTATGGTTCATGTAATAAAGCATTGTTGAATAATGTTTGGTTATTGATATGGATCACTAACATCCAACCAACGAATCATGTTGCCTGTTGCTTCATAAAGCCTCTTTTTGAATTGGTTTAAATTATAAATTAAATTCTAACTAGCTTCATTTAACCTTCAAAATATCTCACTGCATCTTTTTTAAAGTTTTTATATCTGTCGAGCCCTCTGTTCCATACGTTCTAATTCATTCCACTCCTCTGTATTTTATTATTTTTTTAGGTGTGGGAATTGGCGTTGTGGATATCGGTTACGAGAAGCGGCTGGCTAATCATCTTGGAGCCCGCAGCGCACCATCCATCCTGGCGCTCATCAACGGCAGAGTGACCTTGTTCCACAACTCGGTGTCACGAGAGAACCTGAGGCACTTTGTTGAAAGCTTGCTGCCAAATAACTTGGTAGAGAAGGTTAGATGGAAAACTTGTTTGTTGGAACTTGAGCATATATTATGAGGGGTGTTCAGGTCAAAGCTGGACTTTTTGATAAGTGTGCAAAATAACAGAGCACAGTTATGAAAGAAACTTTATTTCTCTATACTTTCAGAGAAAGGGGGGGGGATGAGAGGTACTTCGTGCTCCCACATTAATCACGGCTCTACAGCCAATCAGGGGCGTCTGTGAGCTCGCGCAAGCGGAAGGAGCGGATAGCGCTGTCCTCCGAGTGTGTTACGCCGCCCCCAATGGTGCATGAGCAAGTAGTTCGAAAAAATCCGGTCGGTTGGCATCGCGTGGTTCGGAGGAAGCATCCTGTAATGCTAGAAATGCTGGCATGAGATATGCAATGTTTGTGTTAGAATAGAATGAAAAAATAATCCCGCCATAAGAATAATTATTACTATTTTTTTAAAATATAAAACCAAAAATATTATTTTTGATGTTTGTTTATTTATTTATTTACTTATTTATTTATAATCAGGTGACTGATGATGACTACGTACAGTTTTTGAACAGTTGGCGGGAAGAGAACAAGCCTAGAGTCCTACTCTTTGACGCTGCTGCGTCAGCACCATTCATTTACAAGGTAAAATTCTGTGCTTCTGTATATGAAAACTGTAAAGAAAAAAAATAATAAAAATCTAAATAAAATGCAAATATTAATAAGTGCAACTATACTAATCAAGGCTGCAGCCAACTATTATTTTTTATAATTGTATATTAGCACACTTTTAAAAAAAATAAAAATTATACCGATATTTTTAGAGAGAAATTGATCAAATATATCATAAGTATCCTACATGTAGACATACAATTTCATTGTTAGTCTAAAAAAATTTTTTTGGCAGAAGCAGATAAATGTAAGCTTCTTTAAATCATGATGTTTTTACTTTTTAAAGAACTTCTCTGATTTATTACTTCAGCCTTTATAAACCTTCAGGTAGTCCCCGACTTATGAACACTTGAGTTAGAATTTCCGCAGATTGGAAAGAACCAGTACACCAGATACCAATATTTAAAATTATATACAGTATTTTCAGTGTGTTCGTGAATGTATAAAATGTGTAAATTCCGGTATATTGTACGTATGTGTGTGTAGGGCAGTGGTTCTCAAACATTTTCTGTCATTCCCCACTTAAGGGGGTGGCGAATTTTCAAGCCCCACTTGTCAACAAAATAA
>JAQMYJ010000016.1:16719892-16776953 GCA_030014305.1 Clarias laeviceps | reverse complement strand
AGGTACTTTCCTATTATTTTCCACTAATTTCCTCCCGTTCATTGCGCCCCACCTGTCATGTCTGTATTCCCCACTAGTGGGGCGCGCCCCACACTTTGAGAACCACTGGTGTAGGGGGTGTGGAGGAGAAATGAGTTGGCCTCACCGGTTTCAATGAATCAATCCGAGAGCATGACGATAAAAAAAAATTACCTGTCCTGTAAAGCTGTCCTGATGGAGAATAATCCTAATTTTGTTTCAACAAAACAGCGTTCATGGTCCAATACAGTAGAAAACAGCTCTGAGACAAAATGACCTTGGGGATCCCCCTCGCGATTTAAAGGCGCAGAGACTACACTGTTGTATTTCACATTTCACTGTAAGATTCATTTCCCTAGGCGTGGTCATGGTTTTTGGCCACATGATGGCAGTGAAAAAGAACAGAGATTTAGTCAAGTGGATTGGTATGCTTTACATTATATATTTATGCCAAAGGTGTATAAGTCTCAATTTGTCTTAAGAACAAATCCGACTTAGGAATGTGCTCCGGGAACAGAACTCGTTTGTAGGGGGCTACCTGTATTAAATATCTTCTACAAAACAATGTCCCATCTGATATTGGACTAATGAGATTTTGTGTATCATCAACATGCTTAGCAGTGCATCAGTTTGTTTTTCTATTTTAGTTCTTGCTGTCCTTGATGAGCAGTGGATTACATTTTAACACAGAATTAGAGGGCTAGTTCACTAAATGACATGTCAACCATGAATATTCACGTACACCAATTTTCATAATCAGGAGAGTCAGTTGTTTTGATTAATTGTTTCAGTTCTAGTAAACATGTAACAGGTTTGTGGTCAGGAAAAACAACAAAACTCTCTTGCTAACTCTGTTGCTCTGCTTGCAGCTGTCTGCATTCGCCTATCGGGACTTCGTGCGGTTTGGGTACGTGGATCTCAGTGAGACTACACGTATCCAGCAGCAGTTCAGCATCAACATGTACGCTCCTACCATGCTGCTGTTTAAAGAGAACACAGAGAAACCTGCAGACGCCATACAGGTAACAAGCTAAATCTCAGAGCTCACACCAACCCTGTAGATTGAAGGAGCCGTTTCTCATTGCTGTAGTCTCAGTTTAAAATAATAATAATAATTCATTCACTGTTGGCGTAATGTGATTTACGTGTATCGAGTTGCTGGGTTCTTAGGCACACCTATTTTATACCATGAGCTGCGCTTTGTAAGGCGAATATCCGGTAACTATTTGAGGGGTCAGTGTTCGTATACAGTACTGATAATATAATGTCGGCATGACATCAGGAAAATAATATACACTGATATTATACTTGTAGCTTATTATACAATGGCCAAAATACGTCAATTCAAGGTAGGTGTACCAAATAAATGGGTAAATATCACAGTACAGATTAACTTGGGGTGTCAGATTGTCCTGTCGATTTATGCCCTTTTTAAAGAAATCTTTCTGATTTTGTACACTCAGTCCAGGGGAATGAAAAGGCAAACCATCGATGAGTTTGTCTCTAGTAACCGGTTCCTGCTGGTGCCACGACTGGTCAATCAGAAGCTCTTCGATGAACTATGTCCAGTTAAACAGTTCCACCGCCGCCGAAAGTAAGAACGCTTGCTTATTGTTCTCACATAGGATTTTATACTAAACAAATCCTCCATCAGCTCCACCGAGCTTTTGCTGTTTTTCACAGCCTCGCTGATGCATGTGGCATCTTCAAATTCCGCTTCAATCTACTAATTTATGAAATGACTTCTAGTGGAATCTCTGAGGTGACTAACGTGTTCTTTCATGTTTCAGATACTGTGTCTTGCTCATCACTGAGGAGGATGAGACTTTTGAGTCTGTGAATGACGCCTTCTTCGATTTCGCCTCTTCTAACACTAAAGAGGTGGTGAGATTCGCCTACGTCTATCAGAGGCAGCAGCAGGCTCTCTGTGATGCGCTGCTCAAAATGGAAGACATGAGGCCTCCCCAGGTCTGAGTCAAACACGTATACAAACACCTGAGTTATATATGACACTTCATGTTTGATTCAAGTTTCAGTTGAAGGATCCTTGTTTGCATCACGTTTACATCGTATGTCCACCCGAATTTATCTTTGTTTGCGTTTGTCCCGAACGTCCGGCAGGTGATCATTCTGGAGAGGCGAAGCGCATCAGGCAAGGTGCTGTACCGGACCATGACAGGCGGCTGGAATGGGAGTGACGACGATAAGCACCGCCTTCACGAGCAGCTGGAGCTCTTGCAGAGAGACCCGACGTTCCTCACTTATGATGCCATGCTGCCCGAACTGAACAACGAGCTCGCCTCAGTGAGTCTGTCATCTACTTCTACCACTCATGCTGCAACAAATAGATGTTCTGTATGGCATCTTCTGAATAGTTTCAAAAGATGCCATACAGAAACTCCCACAGTTCAGGATTTAGACCTGCCGTGTTAGCAAATCTCAGAGATTTGGTGGAGCCAAATTATAATTGGTAGTTAAGAAATAATTCGGATTTGTTTCACAATGTAAGCAAAGCCTAACTGGATTCATCTTTCACAATCTATTCAGTCCATGGACTTATTTTTAATTCTGTTTTTCTCCATTCCAGATGTTTCTAATTCGGTGGATGAATGCTGCCTGTGATTATCTTTCTCAAGCCTACTTTGACCTTTTCTACTCAAACTGGTAAGCGTGAGACGTGTCAGGACTCCCTCTTTCTCACTGGTAGAAATATACATTTTTGAACAGCACCAGAGGGTTTATTGTTAAAAAAATAAAAAGTCATGTATTAATGTCTTTCGTGTAACACAGTGATTTTAAGGTTCTGTCAGAATTCACTTTCTATTCAGATCCAATTTTTATCCATTCCAGTAAGGTTATACAATATAATTTGGTGTATAATGACACCTGATAACTGTTCTTTAAGTAGAAAACAACCGATATGTTTTGTCTGAACAGACAGAAGAACGCTTTCAGTTTAAGTGCAATAAAGCTAGGGTGCATGGTCTATGATGTGAACCACTCAGATTAGATTCTCTGTCTCTTCAGGCGAGAGGTGATGCCCATCGTGTCTCTTATCTTCTCTGCACTCTTCATCCTCTTTGGCACCGTCATCATTCAGGCTTTCAGGTAGGACCTGAGATACACCATTACATCGTGACTCATTTTTGGTGCAGCTTGACCTTGCATTCATTTTAAAACTCGACCAATTTGCAGTGACTCCGAGGAAAAAACAGCCAAGCGCAAGGCTAAAGAATCCCCAAAGAAAGCAGGGAGCAGTTCGGATACAGAAAACACATCCAGGTATGACAGAATTGACCATCGTCTACTTTAAATAAGAATATCTTAAATTGAATGGAATGGATCTATTTTTACAGCACAAATAATGCGCATATATATTTATTTATTTATTTATTTAATATATATATTTTTCTTCTTCCCCCGTCGTTTCAGCCGTCCTCCGAAAAAGAACTTTGTGGAGGTGACGGAGTTGACGGATGTGACCTACACCAGCAATTTGGTGAAATTAAAGCCGGGACACATCAATGTTGTGCTGGTGCTCACAGACACATCCAAACAGGTCCTCCTAAAGAAGTTTGCCAAAGAAGTGTACTCGTTCTCAGGGTGAGGCTCACAGTTTTCACAAGTTCAGACTGATGTGTGTATAAATAGGGAAGGAAAACTCCAAGGAGTAGCTGCAGGGTAATTCAGGATGAAGTGTAGGAGTTGGACAAGTTTCACCACAGAAACAAGACTTTTGAGACGAAAGTGCTGTTTTATTTGTGTTTTATTTTTTTTCCTAATGTGAAGTTTAGTTGTTTATATGGAATATTAATCTTTCATTCAATATTTCCAATCCTAATGTCATGCCTTTTTCTTTTTGCCCTTTTTTTAAGGTATCAGACTCTTCACTACTCTTTCTTTAATACTGACGAGCACAGTCAGTGGATGGACTCACTCCTAGAGTTGGCACCCTCTGCCAGGCTTTCAGAGGAAGACCAAGATGATGATACGTCCTCCTCTTGTAAACCAGATTATACCGGCTACGTGCTGGCTCTTAACGGCCATAAAAAGTACTTTTGCCTGTTCAGACCTGCATTCAATAAGGATGAGGAAAACACTGTACAACTCCAGCACAAGTTGGACCGACTGAATTTATGGATGGAGAAGCTGACAGAGGGCACGCTGTCCAGACACTACGTCCCTGCCTGGCCTGATCTCCACACCGCAACCCCTAATAAATAAAGAGGTGGTTTGAAATTTCGAGAGAATCTTTTACATTTTCAGGTCTGGACTCCACTGTGTGGCTTTTGTGTGTTGTGTTGAAAGCAGGAGTTTATTGATGTTTGATTGGGAGTTGACCGCAGGTACAGTACAGTCTGTGTGTAGTAAGTGAAGCTTGATTAGAAAATGTACTTGCGCAGAACATCATACCGGATTATGCACTGGCTGAGGTTTTTTTTTGTTTGTTTGTTTTTTTTCCACCCCCTCTTATGGCAGCACCAGGTACGTGTCTTTTGCTGCCAGCAGGGGTTGCACTACTCTCAATGAGGAGGAACAAAAGTCAGTGGATTCTATTTTAGCTGCTGATTCATGCTGTAGAAACATTGACAGATCGGCCTCAGATTTGTGCACAGATGAGAGAGGGAAAATCCTCCCAGAATGAAAGATCGTGTACATATAACGATGTCTTAGGATCAGGTGATGAGCTACTGTACGTAACAAAAAAAATTAAGTTTGGAACAACATTGTTCTAGGAAATTGCTGCAGTGTGTACGTGAATTTTTCATTTTACCCACAAATGCTGTTTTAGATTTTAATCTAAAAGTAGCCATAGATGAAGTAATTGGATCTAAATCTTATTTTCCTAAGAACTTTTAATGTCGCTCAAAATCCACAGCTTAACCACTAGAGCATTAACTACATAAGTAACAGAAATGTCCATCTTTACTTTACAGCTGGTGAAAAGCTATATATCAGTTAAAGTTTTTTAGCTGATGAACATGCTTCTAAATGATCAAAACTATATAAGCAAACAAAACCTGTTCAATGCACTATAACTTTTCCATTTATGAGTGTGTGTGTGTGCTTGTGAAATATGTTGGCTTGCATGAAAAAATGCCTCATAGTTGCCATGTTTTGCTTCATGTAGCATCTTTATTTCTATTTCACCACATGGGCCATTTAAAACTTAACACTTCTCACTGTTACATTTTCCCATGCTTTATCATTATCATCATCCTCCACAAATAATTTCATACAAGCTTGTTTGAAACAGTTATGTGTACTGGATCTAAATTATTTATCCTTTTCTCAAAGGTAAAGTCGAATTGTAGCGTCCTGACCTCAAAATATTGTTAAATGACAGTTATTTAAAGGGATATATTTAATTTATAAGATGTTGCATTGTTTGTTTGTTCCATGTCTTATTCATTATTTGATGTTTAACTTAAATAAACTTTACACAATGACTACCAAATACAGGCTGTTATTTTTTTAATAGTATACCACAAATTCACGATTCTGATTGGTCAGATGGTTTTGATTAATTTTGTGGGGAAAATAACTGATCATGGAGAAAGTTTTAGATGTTTATAGAAGGAGTGTCAGTGTTTTTTACGAAAAAGGGGAAAAAGAATGGTGACAGGTTTAACATGCTTTTATGCCTACTATAAGATAAGTGATCTATTAACAATAAATTGATAAAACTGAAACATGTACTTTGAACAATAAAATAAATGTAATTAGTGTGATAGAAGAAGAATAAGACATTTTAGAGAGTGTTGTTATTAGGAATGAAGAACCTCTGGTCTGTAAAAAGAACCCTGCTTGATGCCTGGGAGAATCACACCAGGCAAGAATGATTACTTTCTCATAGCAGAAAACCTTACGTGTCTTAATCCTTACTGCATCCATCTATTGTAGTGGGATTTCTACTTAACATCTTTGTCAGTAAAAAATCAAGGATATACAGTAATACACAATGCATACAATATATGTAAAACAAAATAACTAAACCCATCTGGCCCAATAACTGATGTCATCATGTACATACAAATCCTGTACTTGAGTAAAAGTAAAAATATTACTCAAGTAAAAGTAGATGTGCGCTTGAGTAAATGTTCATATTTACAAAAAATATCAAAAGTACAAGGCTTAGGGTCTCCGAGTGGCGCAGTGGTAAAGTTCGCCGTGACAGGGAGGAATTGGATACAATTAATTAGGGAGAAATATGGGGAAAAAAAAATAATAAGTACAGGGCTTGTGTTAGCTCACAGTAGCCTCACAGTAGCCAAAAAAACCCTCTGTCTCTCCTTTGAGATTGTGACCGTCATATTTCTATCACCAGCTCCACATCTTATCTTAAACACCTATTGCATTATTAGGCCTGTCTCAAAAGAAGTCACAAAATTATCCATAGTAGTCAGCAGATGGCAAAGTTCCATCTTCAAATACTACACACGACTGTGGTTATGTAACGCAGCGCAATGCACAAATGAACTGTAGTTAAGTACGAGTACAGATATTTGTTACAGGATGTAGTGTAGTAAAAGTTAAAAGTTTCCTCTAATAAAACTGCTCAAGTGAAGAACAGATGCATTAAATACCATCTGTAGGTGTCTATGACGAATAGTATTTAAACATACTGTATTTTTTCAGGTTCACAATGAAATCTCCATTCATTGGATTGTATCATATTTATTTAGCACAGAAAATATATTTTCAATACAGTCTAAAAGTGTACACAAAAATGTATTTACAACTTATAAAGTTAAAATTAATAATACAAATGAGCACCAAAATAATAAACCTTTATTCAGCAGTATCACAAAAAAAAGGGACAACTGTTTATTATGTCTAGGATGAAGTCTAGTAAATTCATTAATGATTCACATGTATATACTGTAAACGTGTCACTCACTGAAAAACACATTTAGTTTTTTTTAATAGCTCATGTTTTTATTGGGGTCTTTTTAATGAAGCCTTTCTGAGAGACTTTTAATGCTCTTAATACAAATATGCTTCAATCCATCCGTGTTATTCTTCTCCTAATTCCTAAATCCCAGAAGAACCCTCCTCTCCATGGGTCTAGGTCAAGTTATATTCTGTTTCAATTGATATTTTGATAAAAAGATGTCTGCAGAATGTTGCTATAACCACCCCAAATTGTTTTAAAATTCATTAGGAATAGCGTGCACCCTTTTCATCTTCAGATCCTCTGGTCCGAAAGACTCAGGCAGCAGTTCTTCAACTGTCATCTCCACGTAGGAACCATCCGGTTTGGACAAGTACACCACCCAGCTGCCACCAAACTGATGACAAGTGAAAAGTCGGATATTACTAGTTACAGTCATTCCTGCAGGTTACTAACTTTTTAAAGAATAAATGCATGACACTTGACTTACTTCCCTCATGAATTGCCTACACCCTCCACAGGGGGAGATGAAGTGTTCGCACAAATCACTAACAAATCAAAGATGGCCAATGTAAATGATTGCCACATAAACAGCTATTATCTAGGTGATTGTAAATAATAGTAAAAAGCACACTACCTGGATATTGCAATGGCTTTGAAATCTCTGTATCCTTCTGATACGGCCTTCGATATGGCAGTCCTCTCTGCGCAGATGCCCAGGTTATAACAAGCATTTTCAACATTGCACCCTGTTTTTGGAAAAATGATGAGATATGCTCTATGAGCAAAAGTATTTGGACAAACTGAATTCAGGTGTTTTAATCAGGCTCCTTATCCCCAATGAAGGCCAATCTTAAAGCTTCAGCATACTAATGCTACAGTATGCTTCCAACTTTGTGGCAACAGTTTGGGGAAGGCCCTTTTCCATTCTAACATGACTGTGTCCCAGTGCACAAAGCAAGGACTATAAACACATGGTTAGATAAAGAACCTGACTGGCTCACACAAAGCCCTGACCTCAACCATCAAGCACCTTTGGGATGAACTGGATTGGAAATTGTAAGCCAGACTTTCTCATCCAACATCAGTGCCTGACCTCATTAATGCTCTACAGAATGAATAGGCATGAATTCCCACAGATACACTCCAAAATCTTGTGAACGGCCTTCCAAGAAGCTTTTATAGCTGCAAAAGGAGGACCAAGTCCATTATTGAAGTATGTGTATTTGGATACAATGTCATTACAGGTTTGGCCAAATACTTTCATCCATAGAGTTGCTGTCAAATTTGATTAATAAAGCTCCTAAGATGTTATATAAAATATTATATAAGACGTTGATGCATTCCTAATTCGGATTGGCAGATATGGCAGTAGTTTGGTCTGAAATTCACAGCTCACAGATTTACATGAATGCACTCTTTCTAATACATTAACATCAAATTGCAAGTCAGTTGTCACATTATAGACCCTAACCAACATATTGTTCATGTGTTAGTTTCCTAACGGGAGACTCGAGAAGGGACTGGTCAGGTTATTATAATCATCAATTAATTCACACTAATTTAATTAACAATCAATAATGTAGAATAATGAAAAAAGATGAAAAGCAATTGATTGACTATTGATTAAATATTGAATTTAACTTAAAATCGACGGATAATTTGCTGAAGAGATGGATCTGTTTTTGGGGACTGTACAGACGATCATTCACAAACACCACTTTACAGGAACTCGGTTGGAAGTTATTGCCACATCCAGCGTACAGTCCTGACCTCGTCCCAAGCCGGATTGTTAATCATTAACATGGTAGGATGTGTTATGAAAAACACATGCGGTCATTTATTTATTTATTGTTATTTTTTTAAATCTATTTTCCAGAACCGTTTTCCCCGTATGCAATCTTATAAGACATTATGATCATTAGTGTAGTTTGTTGCCAGTGAAGTGGCCTGAGCTGTGGTTTCTTTTATTCATTATCACTCTGGTTTAACTGAAAGGAACTACAAGAGTGAAGTTGTTTTTGTAGTTTTTAAATTATGGATATACCTGAAGTGCTTTCAGATGTCTTCGAGCTACATTGTAGACTTCCCTTGACATTTCTTATGTAACCAATAGCATTGTTCTGTATATATTATTTAAAGGTTTGAGGCATCTGTTGGTTATGTGTATGGAGAAAGGGATAGATAGATAGATAGATAGATAGATAGATAGATAGATAGATAGATAGATAGATAGATAAAGAAAAATGCATTTAAAATAAAGTGCTGGTAGTTAGTTGATTTCTAACTGTGTGTCACTCAGACTCTCACCTGTGAACACTTTACCGTCATGTGCCAGAAGTGCAGCCCCAACTCTGAACCTGCTGTAGGGACAATATGCAAATTTTTTAGCCTCCAGAGACTGCCGGATCAAGCCTGGGGTCAGCCCATGTAGCAGTTCATGTCTCCTGTTCAGGTCGCCCATTTGTCTTAATGACCTTTGTGTGTGTGTATGCAAAACTGTAGCTCAGTGTTTCCTCTTCTTATCCCTTTACATCTTTTGACTCTCTCAACTTTGTCACAGCTCAGACTTTCCCGGAGGTGACATGTAGCCAATCCATGTTCTAGAACTTTCTCTCCTCCTTTCCTCCACCTCCCCCAGCCCATCCCATGTTATTCAGCGTGACAGCATCATGTGTACATGACTTACATAACCACGTCAAAGTCGAAGGTCACTGAGCGATGACTATGTTTTTATGTGAAATTGTGAAATTGTGAAATAATTCACTGTATCTTGATGACATAAGTTTATTTGTTTTTTTTGTTTGTTATACTTACTGTATATTTCAGTGTATGCCTGCTTGTGCATGGTACTGAAATTTTACAGAAAAGCGACAATGCTGTATGAAAATAGCTAAATGTTTGGCAGGGTAGAAAGACATTTCATTAGCAAACATTAAAAGGCTGTGAGTTTAGTCACAGGCCAATACAAACAAAAGACTGACATTCTGACTGTAAAGTGAGTCATCCTTTTCAGTCTAGTTTGTTTTATTATTGTCACATTCTCAATTTGGCAATTAAATAACCAGTTGAACATCATTTTACATCCAACAAGATTACTAGTCAAAATTAACAGCATGGATGACCATCAGTTGTAACATAAAAACCACATGCTTAATATTGTGTAAGTCCCACAAGATGTAAATGATAACATGATTCATCAGACCAAGCCACCTTCTTTTATTGCTCCAGTTCTGATGCTCCCCATACGATCCTTGGGTACCCATGACCCTGTCACTGGTTCACTGCCACTTTCAGTTTGTATTAACCACTGCCCACTACTTCACACCCCAAAGGACATGCTCTGACCCAGTCATCTTGCCCATTTGTTCTCTGTCAAAGGTGCTTAAGTTCTTATCATAGACTGGGTACTGACAATTTTAAGAAGGTCCGGTAAATAAAACTTTCTCTGGTCCGAATTTCATGTTTGTGTTAGTATTCAGATCTCTATATATGCAGTCATTGTAATTAAGCAATTATAAATTTCCATAGCATTTCAATAATATTTATTGTAATTTTTCAGTAACTATGTTAAATATGTGGGCAATTTGAAATTGTATATTTCCTTGCCTTTGTATGGAATAATCAATCTTTAGCGAGTCTTCATTTGCACGCTGCTGGGCTGTAAATGAATGTGAAAGCACTCTGGTTGTTCTGTCATACCGGGCTCTCAGTTAGGGTATTTTCCGTACCCTCACCTCGGACTGCTGTATTATATATATGCATGATATGCTCTAATGACCTGTGTTTTGTCTCATAGTGTGGCTTCACATTACTGCTTTTTTATTAACGCCAGAATTATAGAACATATGAGACAAACTGGTTTTAAACTTAATCAGGTATAAACATATATTGATCTGTCCATTATTAATTGACTCTGTTGAGTGATGTGTATAGCCATGTCCACCTTGAGGGGAAAAGCACAAGATTAACTGATATATTAATTATTCTCATTTTTCAGGGTAGAGACACTAGACAAACCCTGCATGACATTAACCATAGGGTTTCTGAAGAGTGGTTTTGAAGCTCAACTGTGGGAGATCTGATCCAAAAACCCTGGGTAAAACCCTGGTTAATCCAAAAATGTGCAAAAAAAAAAAAAAAAAAGCCAGTGTATGGCTGTTGGTTAGAATTTACCTACTTACCTTGGTTACCACAACCTAGTTATCTAAACTTTAGCTTTACTAAATGCTATGGAGGCTAGATATGCTAATGTTACTTGACTTGATTGAATGTCCATAACCTGCACATTGTCCAGGGTAGCTGTCACTCAAATCAGCCCTGCTGTTAACAGTTGAGCTGCATAAAAAGTTCTATTGTAAAGTTGGTATTTTGACATGGGTGCCTACACTATAGGGATTGACTCACTTTTGTATCCTAGTGGTCATTTGAGGAACTACATATTTTGACACCCCAAAATTGATCTAATGTTTATGAACCAGAGGTTGCCCCTTGGTCTTTGCCCATTTTTCCTGCTTTCTTCACATCAAATTAGAGAACTAAGTGTTCACTTGCTGCCTTAATATATCCCACATTTTACAGGTGTAACTGTAAGAAGCTAATTAATATATATATGCCTGTGTTTTAATCTTGTGGCTGATCTGTGTATATACCATTCTGTGAAAATGCTTGTATCCCCAGTAGTTTTCAAATGGGGAAACTGAAAATGAACTTAAAAAAGATTTCATCATTTGCCTACAAATAAAAATAATTCCAAGAATTTTATGAAATATGCATTAAGACAACAATTTAAATCATCAAATAACCACAATGTGTTTCCATGACAATCTGAGTCTCCAGTTTGGATCTGAACAGGGTACTATATGATGAAAATATAGACAAATTTATCTAGTATTTTAGATCATGAGATTACAATCATCCAAATATGTAGTTTATGTAATATTTCTTGTTTTATGTTTGAAATAATGTTGTTCAAGTGGCAAATAAAAATAAGTTTTAAACATTCGTTTCTGGAAAGAAGAAAAATGACCAGCCAATACAAAAAAAGGAAAAAAAAACCAGCAATGCAAACAAACTAAATCTATAGATTATAAATTAATAATCTTATACTAGATTTATAATAACCTATTAATGTTTCCGCAGATAGGCTCAAGACCGTCTCCGACCCTCCACAGGATAAATGGGATTGAATATGGATGGATGGATGGATGGATGGATAATAGGCATTATTAGCAGTGTAGAATCTGAAAGGGCTTTTCATATGTGAAATATAACATGTTAAATGTTTTGTTTCCCCCCATCATTCTTTCTTATGTGTCAAAAAACCCAAACATTGTCCACCTGAGAAACACTTTACCTCTTGTGTTTCTTAATCTATTTAGGAATGACTGAGTTTTCAAACTAATTTATTAATTCCATCAAAAGTGATGACAGGCAGTATACTTTATATAAGCTGAATGTTTGATATGTCACTTCTTCTTGCAGAAGCTGCAAAAAGAAAAAAGTCTAGTCACTGTTGGTCTCGATGATCCAGCTGATCCAACGAATGTAGTTACGAATTTTGGTGTAGACACCAGGGAAAAATGGATTGGCACACCCGGTGCCCCAGGACACAATGCCTTCGAAGTATCCGTTACATATAAGAGGTCCACCAGAGTCGCCCTGCCATGAAAAGGAATAAAATGTAAAATGATATGGAATCCACAGTCTCACAAAGTCTAAAGCATGACTGTGATCATCTATGAGGAAGGATTTATTATAAGGTCAGCGGAGCATCTTTATTACCTAGCTACCAATACCAAAGTGTAAGAATTTTGATTTCATGTTTTATATAGGACATTTTAGAACCTCTCCCAGGAACGGTGTGTGTAAGGAGAGAATGCACCAAGTCTATTGTAGAACACTATGTACACGAATACCTTCCCAAATTTTGGGGTTTTATGTAACCAATTCACCTCCTGGGTTCTTTGGGAGGCGTGAGGAAAATGGAAAACCCACATAAACAAAGGAACTACATGCAAACTGCCCCAAAGACTCGATACTGAGCTCAGGATCTCACCACAGCTATGAGGAAGCAACTCAACCCAGTGCACCACCTGTGGAAAATACAGTCTAATTTGCATAGTACAATGTAACCTATACTGTAAATAGGATTCCTCTTTGGGTGTTTTTAGCTTCCTGAAGTCACGAGCTTTTATGATATACAAATACTTATGCAGAATACATTAAAAGTTCCTACATGGGGACACACTGAAAGCTCATCTGAAAAGTCTTCGCTATAAACCATAAAAACTAAATGCTACTATAGTGGAATTGCCATTTCATATCAATATTCAATTGTTTCAACATTCAAACTATTTTTTTCAGACTTCAGTCCCTCTGGATTCAGTGGGAAGAAAAAGTCACTGATCACTGCTATTGAAATGCTACTAAATGGTCTTATGTCAAATCAATTCAATGCCACATTACAATTCCGCCTACGCAACCTCTTTCTTTCATTATTATTATTAAACTGAGTTATTTATAACTTGAAAAAAACCTGGGACCTTTATACCTGGGAACAGACTTTTTTCTTTAAACAGCAGGAAATCTTGATTCTTTATGCCTTGATCAATTAAAATTCAAAACCATTATGCACATACTAGAATAGAGCCTTAATATCTGTATTCAGTTTTAAGCCCTGATTTACCTGGCACGAGTCTTTTCCCCCGAATGGAGAGCCAGCACACACCATGTTGTCTGTGATCCTGTAGTAATAATAGTTCTGGCAGTTGGGGATGATCTGGACATCTACAGCACGTAGTACTGGGGACAGGTTATAGCTGTAGACCTGTGTGACCCCCCAGCCGCTCACCACACACATCATGCCCTCGTTGAGTGGTGGCGTGTCTGCGCTTGGTAGCTGAACCGGCTGCACATTGGCATTCATGTAAGCTGGCTTTTCAAGCTGAAATATACAAGAACCATGGTTGGGTTTGGAGGTGATTCGAAGGCTATGGCAGGAACACTGTGTGCAAGGTGGGAATACACACTGGGAAGGACACATCACAAAGCAGCAATAACTCGGAACATCGGTACACAATATTACACTTTAGGGAAATTTAGCATAGTCTATCAAGATATTTTCATGAGTAATAATAAAAGTATTTCCAACTTCAACCACAAGCTTTCTAAACTAAAGTATTTGACCCAGCACTACAAGGAGACTTGTATCATTGGGGCAGTTTGAAAGTGACATCGTAAGTCAAACAGCTCTCATTTTGTGCCTACAACTAGAAAGCTATTTGTTTATATTCCCAGACTGATTCTGTTGTCCCCTTGAGAAATCACATTTTCTTCACGACTGTCCTATTGCTAAAATACAAGCTTTGAACAAGCTGGATTATGCAAAGAAAGCATTTCTTTTTTTTCTGTTCCAGCTCTCACTTGACTCAGTTAATCAGCATTCAGCCTGATTAATGCAGTAATGCAATGATGCACTAAGTGCAGAAATAATATAAGTCCAGTTCTTTATACTGTGATCCATGAGAGTATGCCATACAAACAGTAAGGTACAAAATTTTTGGATCATTATCAAGAGTATTAAAGTATTATGTTTTATAGTTGATTCACTGATTTATCTAATAAAAATAAATAATAAAATACATATTAATAATGTTACATTTCATTTCACCTTACTGAGGATTTGAGTTTTTGATAATAGATTTAAAAAGGTGTTTTTTTTTTCTTCTTTTATTTTAAGGCACATACAGTTGATAAATCCTACATCCCTTCAGGATTTCTTTGGCTCATTTGTTTACCTCTATATTATACAAACAAAGCTTTATATAATGTAAAGTTCCGAGATTACTTTAAACCAGTTGAAGAATCTAAGTCCCAAGTCAAGCCCAACCAGTGCTGGATTCACATACCTTCAGGAGCATGATGTCATTATCAAACGTCCTGTAGTTGTACAGATAGTAAACCAGGGTTTTGGAGACATTATACACCTGTTCCACTCCCTCGTTCTTGTAGAGATCATGCTCACTCAACACTACTTTGATCAAATAGTTTCTGCAGATCGGAGATGTTTTTTGTTAGCTTTCCAGTTTTTACAGGTCTCCTCCTTTTCATTAAGCTCTGATTTAGGCAGGAAAGTGCAGGCATGGATGCAGTACTCACGGTTTCCAGCAGTGTGCAGCAGACACCACCCACTGTTTCTGAATAAGAGTTCCTCCACAGTAGTGCTGGTTGTTGTACTGAAGCGATGCCTGGTATTTTATGGAATAAGGCTCGACCTCTTGGCCACCGATGATCCTTTGCTGTAGGGAAACTATGAGGGGAAGAAACTGTAGTACTTGGAATTTCTCCTCCATTGTTTACGATTCATCAGTAATCAACTTGCCAGGATTCAAGATCCATCAACATCCCAGTCATTCATCTTCAGTGAACGCATTATCCCGGTCAGAGTCAAGGTAGATCCAGAGGTTATCCCAGGAACACTGGGTGTCCATGTCCACATATTTAATTACACCTAGGGACAATTTAGGGTAGCCAATCCACCTAACAGTGCAATGCAGCTCGCAGGTTCAAGGTTCAACCCAAAGCTCTTGTGACTTTTGGATTCTTGGATTCATTTGATTCTAGGATGCATGTAATCATAATTGCAAGTATACTAAATTACATACGCAAGAAGTAAGTAGACACCCATAGTTTTATGATAAAATGCAAGCATTTAAATTTCTTGCCATTATTATGACTACTATTTGTTTCAGATTTGAAAAGATCTATGTTTAAGCATGCCTAGAAATTAGAATTCCAAAGTTTCTGGAGGTGGACTGTCCCAAAGAAAAACAGCTCGGAATCTTGAAATTCTATTCTATCATTATATAGACATACTGTAATTATCATTCAATTTAAAGAAAAAGGGGTAAAAGATGACTTGTTTGACCTGGGTCTTCTGAAAGTTGTCTTCATGCTGTTCGAACATCTGCTGAAAACAACTCTAACTCCATGCCTAGATGAGTTTTTCCCTTAAACATTCTAAAGGAAAGTATTAAAAATGTATTAAAAGCTAAACACAACTTGTTTTAAAAAAAAGAAGATTTGATGTAAGAGTGTGAAAAAGTGTTTGTCTGGCATCCTGCTATGAACTGGTGCATGTTCCTGGTATAGCCACTGCAACCCTGCCACGATAAAGCAGTTACTGAAAATGAATGAATAAAGTGTACGGTACAATTGATTTACTGTATATACTGTATACAAAACTGTGCCTGACTATGATAGAATGTAACATGGATTGGTTGTTTAATGCTTTGTTATTAGATAAGTTCGACTTACATTATTTGTAAGCGATGGAAACTTTACCTTGAATGAAGGAAATGAGGAAAGGCAAAGAATATCCACAGTTCTTCATGCTTTAAAAAAAAAAGAAAAAAAAAGAAAAGAAACAGAAATGCAAAAGAAGGGGTTAAAATCAATTACACAGAACCATAAATTCAAGACCATATCAATCAGAAAGTCTAAAATGCTATTTTTAACAGTATATTACCATCTTATAAAAGTAAGTATTGTAATATCATTATTCACTTTTTTCTCTGGTAAATCCACATGTCAGGAATAGCAGGTACTCCAGCAGTGGTGGCACTGATTTCCTTCAGTTTTTATACTGTAACTGCATCCATCTGTGAGGTATGGGAGTTCGTCACGTGTGTTGTTCCCTCAACACAGAACTAGACAATAGTAAGAAATGCCTTGACGCTGTAAAAAGATTTCAACATTTTGGTCGACTTCCTTTATTCAATAACTGATCAGCATATACAGTTTGTCAGCAGCTTTTGACAGGATCATAATGGATTAAGCTAATTTGTTTGGCAGAACTGTATGTACAATATAGTATATATAGTAATTGTATTATTCAAGAAATTTACAATTCTTTGTCATTGTACCGCTCTGTCAACCATCATGTCCGATAAGATTTACCAATCCAGATTAATTTTACTTGTTCCTTCTATCTAATCCAACAATCAGCAGTCAGACAATATGCCTAGATTTTGTTGCAGAGATCAGGTCATTTCCCACTGTGTTATCAGCTTATAATCTCTCTGCGTCCATGTTTCTGTGTTCATTGCTTTCCTGATGACCTCTTTAAGCAGTGCTACAGAGCGAGTGCACATTATACGGCATTGTGTTGCTTTTTCCCCGGGGCTGATAGCTACACCGGGACAGGATGCCTTTGCAAACCAAGTTACAACCCAGGAGCTGAAATCAGTGGTCAGGCTAAAACAAAGAGGCTGCTGCAGGTTAGATTTACCAGAGTAATATTTGATTGATTATAAATCTGAGATTGTTGAGAACACGTTAATGATTAATTGATAGATTGATAGACTGATGATCCATTGAATCATCAGGAGTACTGTGTAATAAACAGTACAAAAAAATCACTTTTGAGATCCATCTTTTCTATGTTGTTATATTTCTTTTTGTTCCATGAAAGTCTTGAATCCTACTAGTTAATATACACAAAATATACAGAAAAAACACTAAAAAACATAAATCCACACAGTTGTCTCTGAACTATACAAGTTTGAGAAGTTCAGCTAAAGTAAAATAAGAGCCTGAGTTCAAATGAGTAAGAATTAAGGTATTTTAAAATTATTAATAATTAATAATGTCAACACAAACATTAACAGTTGTATTTTTGTCAAAGTGCCTGCAGAGAATCAACATACTCACCAGACATGTTCTGAATAGTGCAGATGAATCATCGCGGAAAAACACAGGATTAATCTTAATCTTTAATGTTATTCAAATTTTTTTGTTCTATGGCTGCTAAAGCTTGAATCTACATTTCTGTAAGGGGCAAAATACAATGTCTTTATTTCTTATATATGTTTTCCAAGGTGAGAGAAGAACTGTACTTTATAGCTGATCTCACTGAACTCGCACAAGGTTGTTCATGAAGGCTACATTTATTTGATAAAAAATACAGTAAAAACAGGAATAATGTGAAAAATTGGAATGTATTTAAAATAATTTATTTATTGCTGTGGTGTAAAGCTGTATTTTCTACATCATTACTCCAGTCTTCAGTGTCACATGATGTCAATAACAATTAGAAATCACTCTAATTTTTTAATTCATTGATAATGATCAAGAAACGTTTATTGAGTTTTGTGGAAACAATAACTTTTCCCCCAGGACTGAAAAACAATATTAAACATTTTTATAGGCTAATATTATTCTTCTTATTAAAACTGGTGAAAAAGTTATAACTCTCTATACAAAAATATCAAGAAATTTTCCCATGATCAGATCCTCATATTAGAGAGATTTCTGAAGATCATGTGACACTAAAGACTTAAGTAATGATGCTGAATTCAGCTTAATGTCACAGCAATAAATTATAGTTTTAAAAACAGTACATTCCAGTAGAAAATAGTTATTTTGAATTCTAACAATATTTCACATTTTTCCTGTTTTACCATATCAAATAAATGTAGTCTTTTAATTTTGATCAAATAAATGTAGCATTGATGCACATAAAAGTCTTTTAAAAACAAAAAAATAATACCGACCTAAAACTATTGAACGTTAGTGTACACTGTTTTAAGAGCTAATCTGACCAATTATAGGTTTGCAAGGAAATATTCAATAGTCTTTTTTACTTAATTGTCTTAATTAAGACTCCATCTACTTAGGCCCATCTACAGTATATTCAATGCCCATTTAATGAAATGGAGGGGGGGGGGGTATGAATAGTCTTACATAAAAAAAAAGTAAACTAGTAAGGTTATACCTAGTATTTTTTATTTGCCATAACTTCATACTTCGTTCTTAAAATCATTTAGAATAACTGCAGTATAAATGTTTAATTACATGAAATGGCAAAGTTTGAGGTCTTGCGAGGAAATCTGGAAATGCGTTTATCCGGGAGGATAGGAGAGAATGTGTTCTAAAACATAAAATGCAAAGAATGCAAACACCTGCGTGGCCCAAATATTGCATGTTTTGAATACCGAGTTTCGAAGAGTTATTAGGAAGTCTTCCAACTTTTTTACTGTCTAACGTTAACTAAACAATTGCAACAAGCTCTATGTACCTCGCAAAGAGCACCATATAAAAATGCTCATTTATGTTAAGAGAATTTATACAAAGGACTTCGATATAAATATATGCACTTACCAGAGTTTAAAAGATGAAGTTGTACGTTGAACGCGTTGTGCTGTTAAGTGGTGATTTCCGACCAACAGGCTGCAAACAAGCTGCAAAGTCTGAAGACACATTTTAAAAATGGGTTGTTTATGTAAAAACCTTGGCAGCAACCTCATTTCCCCTCTTGTCTGTTCCACTCAGCATTCAGCATCACCAGTACATTAATCACCGGCCTGATCATCTGTCATCATCTGCACCTGTTTCTCACTGGTTCATGCCTTAGGCTAAAATATTTTTTATGCTTAAATGATTCATAGCTCACTTTGTGTCTTAACAAACAAAAACATTCTTCTGAAAGTGGTCAGGTACCGGGACTGGACTGAAAATCGAGAGACAAAAAAGTCCTTCAGGAAGCCTGAAGAATTATGCCTCAAGACTACATTCAAAACACAAGACAGCCTCCTTCTTGGAAGTGAAATATGAAGAAATGAGGTTGCTACATTTGAAGTTTATGCAATTTTCCTGATGGACTTGACCTTCATGTCTTTAAGTGATAATAGATTATTGTTTTTTTTTATTTAATGGCAAAATTCCATATGTGTCATTCATAGTTTGATATCATCTATTTTATTCTACAATGAAATCTAGAAAAGAAAAAAAAAAGAAAAAAGAAAAAGCATAGAATTAAAAGGTGTGTCCAAAGAATATACAATAATTCACTGAAACAAGTGATACTGCAGACATATTGATGCAGGCATTCATGAAAGTTGGCATTTGTAATATTTATAAGTGGTTCAAGACTTATATCTTCTATATATAATCTTAGCATGTTCTTCATCCATAATTTTAATAAAATAAAAAAATTGAAATAGAAAAACTAAGTTTAATACTGAATAATATTAAATGTGTCTACTGTTCTGTTTATATATATTTTTTTACCAGCACAGAATTAGGCTCCACCCCAGCTAAAGCTATTCAATTCATTAAGGACCTAAGAATAGCTGCCCTATCATAGTGATCATAGTTATCATAGTGATCACACCGTCATTAGAGAGCTCTAAAAATACAAACTGGTCCTTTAAAATCTCTCATGGTGATAGTTGTATATTATATACATTGTATAGTATATACACTAATCAGTCATAATATTACAACGCAATACGTTATGTCTAGTATCCTGTAGGTTCCCCTTGTGCCGTCTGGTCCAATGGGGCATAACTACACAAGACCTCAGTGGATTGGACTTGTTTGTCCAGTTTGGCCTTGGCTCTTTAAATGCAAGGCCCTGTGCATGGCCCTGTGGTGTTTTGGTGCTTTTTTATCATAGGCAGGATTGACTTTCTTTACCTGTTCTAGATTGGCTTTTCTATAGTATGAGAACGAACCAGACCGGCTGGCCTTGCAAAGCATAAATACCTTGGGTGCCCATGATGCTGTCACCAGTTTACTCATATATATTTGATAATCAATGTTAATGTCTTAATGTTTATGTGATAACGTTATGGTTGATCAGTGTATATATAAACAGTACATAACTCAGGAAGAACTGGAATCTAATAAAGTCAGAAAATAATAATCAGTAAGGCACAGAAAACAAATTCATTATGAAATTATCCAAGAATACAATGCTGCATGTAAAGTGCTTCATATTACGATATCATTATTTTATATTTAAAAAGTACTATTATGTACATATTTTATTCACCATAATAATACCAGCATTTTATCTTCTAGCTGGGTCGAAGGACTGTAGGATAGAGGAGAGCACACACTGTTTTGCCTCAGTGAAGCATGAATTGTTGACAAGCTGAAATAGGAACCTTAGACACTTGTGGACAGCTCCTGATGTGTTTTCCTCTTTGACTTGAGAGTGATTCTTCAGTTTTAGCCAAGTTTAGCCAGGCAGTATCACCTACTGCCATCATGCCCAGGGTGCTGCTTTGGACCTTTGTGGTTCTGAAACTCTTCACAGTCAGCGGTAACTATGTACTTTATTTATTCATCTTTATTTAGACAGTTGTGGAAAAGCATACTCAAATATTTTTTATTAAACTGAAGTAAATTTGTGCATGCATAAGAGATTTAAAAAATGTATATTAATGAACTCTGTGCTAGTTATATAATATATAATATAATTTAATTTTCATTTTTACTTTGCCCAGCCTGCAATATACAGTACCTCATCTTTCCAGTATAATATCATTATCATCAGTGTCAATAGAACACTCATTTATAAGCTGTTTATCTTTACATTCTGGATATACTGCATCCCTCAGGGGTACCTTGGATCCATATGGATCCCCTGAAGCTTTTATTTCCCACAAGCAAGGACAACAATGATTTGCACTTGTGATTTTTATGCTTTGTATTCAGCCTGCCTAACAGTCAGTCGCATTTCTTACTAGACAGCGAGTAAATCTGTTGCTGCCCCTCTCTCTGAGGTATTTTCTGTCTTAGATAAGCCATCTGTGATGCCTGAAAGGTCTTTAAATCTTAAGCAATCTGTCCTTTTTTTTTTTTACCAGGTCAAGATTTCTTTCAGAACAGGAGAGCTGGTGATTATGTGCCACCACAACAATCAGTCAAATATATTGTGTCACTGCAAACCTCGAAAGGCCAGCATTTCTGTGCAGGATCCCTGGTGCATAAATATTGGGTTCTTACTGCTGCACACTGTAATGCAGGGTAAGTCCATATTTCTTTACTTTTTTTTTAAACCCTATTTCTTGCTGTTCGTAAAGTATACACTCAATCATGGCATGGAAGAGATAAAGAGTCTCTGGCCAGTTGCCTACCCATTGGATACAGTACAAGCCAAAAACCTGGGAATACTGGCACACCATAAGAAGGGTAACCTTGATGTGTCATTATTGGGTTTCACAATAAATGACAAATGCTTATCTGCAGTTATCTGCAGTGAATGCAGTTCTTTGCCTCAATATCTCCCATACTGGTCCATTCTAGTGTCTCAGGAGGCATCCTGAACAAATGCATGAAACTAAATAATACATGATTGTTACTACATACTGGTGTAAGAAAGCAAACGATACGAAAGCTATAAGTAAGAATGTGCTAAATATTAATAAATATTTTAATGTGTGGGCAGCACAGTGGTGTAGCGGTTAGCATTGTGGCCTCGCATGTCCAGGGTTGAAGGTTTGATTCCTGCCTCGGGTCTGTGTGTGTAGAGTTTTCTTCAGGGTCTTCAGTTTCCTCTGACAGTCCAAACTGTGCGCATGCATGTGTGCCCGCAATGAACTGGCACTTTATCCATGGTGTTCCTTGCCTCATACCGCAAGTCCCCTGGGATAGACTCCAGGCTTCCCTCGACCCTGTACAGGAATGAATGAATTAATTTATTAATAACTGTACTTTCTGCCTGTAAATATAGGAAAATAAAATAAAGACCAAAACCATTTTATACCTATTAAAAAATTAATCAATTAAATTAAGTTCTTGCTTGATAAAGCAGGGTCTCGGGGAACTGGGGGACATTGAATGATTGATGGATTGATTTGTCATGTCAGTGATGAAGGGTAAAGAGAAGTAAGGAATGACAATCATGGGGAAAAAATAATCTATGAAGAAGTGAGGGCAATTATGAGAGGAAAGAGGAAAACTTGAACTGACTGTTACCAAAATGTCTCACCATATCAACCATATCATGTCTTATGATATTTTTTTAATTCACCTGAACAGGTTCATAGCATCAAAATGTTGACTGAGTGACCGATATAAAGGAACTGTCGCTGTGCCATCACACCTTCAGAGTCTTATCTGAGTGCCTCTGCCCTGTAGTGAGTTTCAGGTGTGACTTGACACTTATTTATCATGTATGAGATGCAGATGTCTTGCACTCAGGGTGGATCAGATGATGATAGTGGCTGGAGACAAATATAAAGGGAAGGAGCAGTATTCCAAACCGCACTCGATTACACCTCACCCACTGTACAACAAGAGCACCAATAATGCAGACATCATGCTTATTAAGGTACAGCTACTTTGTGTATCGAGTTATTAGTAACACTTCCTATGTTAATGACGTATGAGTATGTTGTAATAAATATATTTATGCTTTGTTCTAATTGTGTTTGAAAACTCCTTACACTGTCTATCAATGAATATTATAGCACAGTATATGAATGCATTATAATGCCTTTTACTTTGCACAGAGGCTTATCTATGATGCAATGAGACATGTTCTGATTTTTTAAGAAATTAAAAGTGAGTGCCTATACTGAAACATAATGCACTATGCAAAGTAGGCTTTGTTTGATATTGATGATATGTGTTATATGCGCAATGTATAATACATTTTTATGGTTGGAACAGTAAGTTCCAACCGAGTAATCTGATTGAATGAGAAACATTCCATGAGTGGTGATATAGAACAGCACTGGGACGTTTAATTGTATGTATCACTCCATATTACAGGTGTTCAAAAAATCTTTAATTACACTAGCTGTTTGCTTCCAGCCTGGGTGAAAATAGAACAGTACGGTACTCAGTCCAGGAGGGAGAGCAGCTGCCTGCCAAAACCCGCATTCAAAACCAGTCACAGAAGCACTTTCAGCAAGAAAATACATTGGATAACGTTACGTCATCCTAAACGTCACTTTATCCCCTTATTGCTTCTAAGTTGTTCAGAATTACTTCTGAACCATCCATGTTGTTTTGGTCACAAGCTCCAAGGCTAACTAGCTTCTATTACAAAGCTGAATTGCAAATAACTATCTAACCCCTGATTAAGGGCACTACTTGGTATGTGGAACAAGGGATTTTACAACCTTCCTAGTGCACTAGCTTTTCATTTTACCTTATTTGGGATTCACCCCCAGAACTCAAAAGTTAGCTGATATTGTAAAGTAGAACAAATGAAAGTATAAAGAAGCAGTTTATAAGATTTACAGGACTGTCCACCACATCCATGGTTTACTCTCCTCACTTTTTGGCTGAATTGAAAAATACGTTCATAGCTGTTATTTACACAGACTGTCAGTCGCTAACTGTTGGACACCAGTCAAATCTGTTAGTAAAAATGGTGCTTGTAAAACTGTTGTATAAAATTAATATCAAGTCGAGGTTGAGTCGCTGAACTGAATATCAGCCTTGCTGATATTTAGCCATGCTGACATGCTGACTCTATAATGCTTCTCTATATATTTAAGCAATAACACACGAGAGGGAGTGCTGTTGTACTGAATATTAGCATGGCTGATACTTCATAACGAATATAAAAAATATATATATATTTATATAATAATCACCCTGATGTATATCATGAAAATGTTTTGTTCTTTGTAAATGTGTACTTCATAGAAAAGATGACCGGGTTTTCTATTAATACATTGAAAGCCCAGTTCCTAATCTAATGACAGCATTATTTTATTTCATCAGTAATCATAAATACTGGTTGTGTATATAATGATGTCTTTAAGATTTAAATGGGTCAGCATATTAAATTTCATAACCAACTGTCAGTATACTGTTTAAATCGATATCAGTGCCAATGTAAATATTATCTTTAATCCGAACCAGAAGGATGCTGTGATTAAATGGCCAAGAATAAACCAGATGCCCAGCTCTAATCTCTACACCCTTTCTATGTTTGCTGTAGCTCCGGGCTCCAATAAAGCTGAACAGGTACGTCTCCCTGGCTCCTCTTCCCAAACAAAACACAGGAGTGCTGCCTGGCCAGCTGTGTCAGGTGTCTGGCTGGGGTTCAACAAGTCAGAGCAGGGGTGTGAGCCCCCTAATGCTTCACTCTGTGACTCTGCCCATCATCTCTACAACTAAGTGTAATAACAGCAAGTCCATCAATGGAAGCATTACAAGCAATATGATCTGTGCTGCAGGCAAGGAAACATGGAAGGTAACATACCTTAAGAGTTTACGGTCAGGCAGGGATATTTGTTTTGATCTTATAGTTTTAATTTGAGGTGATTGGACTTGTGGTATAACCAAAAAAACATTTGGCCAGTGTGTGATAAAGAGAATGGGAGATTCTTATGTTTTTACTTCAAATATGATGACATACTTGTATGACTATGAGCCACAATTAGGAGATGTGTAAAAGTTATACCATAAAATAGCATTAACAAAAAAACACTGTATCATATACAGAATATAAATAGGTTTTCAAAATCTAAGGAAAGTGTATTTCTACATGATCCTTATAAGTTTTGTAGTGTTCCCACTCATTTCAGGGTAAAGTAGATAATGCATTCTTTAAAAGTTGCTAGAAGCCCCCAGGTGATGTCACAGCATCATTTGCACAGTCGTTAAATCATCATGGTTCTTTGCATTTCAAAATGTGTAACATAAAGGAGAAAGATTTTCTGACAGTGAATTGTAATTCAATTAACTAAAAAAAGACTGTTTGATCTTTCGTAAAAATGGTAATTATTGATTTGCTGTTTGGTATAGTCCTGGACAATGATTGGTCATTCCAGTAATCAACAGTACAACAGTAATCAATAATTGGTTGTTGAAAACTGATTGGTTGCTGGGAACAATGCTGATCAGTGGTTAATATTTAAGTACAACAGTAATCAATAATTGGTTGTTCAGGAAATGATTATCTCTGATTGGCCATTGGGAATAATGGTGACCTCTGATTGGTTGAATTGGGCAGAACTCAAAACGCTGGAGGTGCAAGGCGACAGTGCTAACCACTGCACCACCGGGCCATATATATATATATATATATATATATATATATATACTGTATATATCTGTACAATATATTGTACAGATATATACAGTATATATATCCACTAGTACCAATAATCCCATGTATATCCCCCTACTTCAGAACAGATGTCACTATCCCACTGTCCTTCCCTAATTCATGTTGTACCCTGATGATAATTTGTTTTGAGGCTGATGTCAATGCTGCATGTGTTGTGATGTTCTAGTTGGATTCTGGAAAGCTGCTTGTGTGCAACGGACGCCTTTACGGGCTCGCCTCCTGGGGAAACATCTGCGGGGATACCGAGTTTCCAGGAATCTACACGGCTGTGGCAAGGTTCCGCAGGTGGATAGACCGTACCATCTACAGGTCCTTCACACGATGTTACAAATATAGAATTCCACTGGCTTTGAAATCCACCTCGACTGATGTGTAATTTAAAATATACACAGATAGTAAACAAAATATCTCCACATGACTAATGTATGCAGATGTAGAGCAATTTTAGAGTACTGATGTAAAAAAGTTAACATAGACTGTACATACATACATACATACAAACCAATAAAGAGTTGGTGAATTGCTGTTTACTTGTGTCATTAAAGTTATAAAACTATTTCATAAGCTACATTATGTTTGAGTTACTGATTACTGAGTTCAGTGAGTCTTCATGTGATGCTTTAAATTATGGCTATAATAAGCATATTTTAAATTAGATTAATCATTTACAGGCTATAAGTTGAAATCCACACCAGAATGAAATGGTTAGAGAAACCTGAAGTCTCCTTGAATGTTTGGAGATCCAGTGAGATTGGGTGTGTCAACACAGCCTTTTTAGCGAAACTGGCATCAATAAGGAGAGTTTCTAGTTTCACTGGCTGCACTTGATATCGTGGTGTAATATGATCATAGCAGTAGATAGTAAGATGCTGTGTTAACAGCCGTTCACACCTATTTATTCATACATGTTACAAAACCGTTTTGTTGTTGTCTCCCTTTCGCATGCAGCACATTGTTACTTTGATGTCAATGAGTTTATGGTTCTTTGCAAAGCTTGATCTTGTAAGGTCATGCTTAATAACATCGATTAACCAGTAACCAGCTTGTATGATGCTACAGTACATAAATATCATCACCATGATTTGGTTCAAAGTGCTGCAGTTCTTTTGGATATGCAGTCAAAGGAACACAGTATATCACTTGTTGCTTGAGTAAAGCAGGTCTAATGAAGGCAGAGAGGGGAAAAAAGTCCCTTATCGACCCAACAGAATGAACCCTTTTTGCCGTTCAGTGAACAAATGAGTAGAACTCTCTACTGCTCTGTTGAACATTTTTTTCCTTGGCTATATCTCTTTCAAAATTTCTTTTTCCTTCCTCATGCCATGCCATAATGAATGATTTGACTATGAGTTTTCCCTAAAATCAGTCAAGGCTATTTTCACTCACTCCATGTTAGATTACACAGACATGTAAACCAAAAATAAACAAATGCAAAAAAGCTAAGCTGGCCTTCGAACTTTCATCATAGCTCTCCCCAACCTAATCCAAAAAACAAGCTAAAAGCACAGGAATGCAAACAGCTGTCTGCCTTTTCGGTCTAAGACTTGCGTCATACATCTCTACGCTCACTCTAGGATGAGTCATGTTGATCGTATGGAATCTACCGTACAGTTAATGTGGAGCAGTTGTGCTGCTAATTTATGTACAATGACTGTATGGATGTGTGATTGCTTTTTATTAGTAAGCCTAGTAGTAAATCTACATTATATATGTATACTGTATAGCTGTCTATTAATGTAGTGCTACATGTAGTGTTGCTGTGCAGTTTTTCTGCATTTTATATCTTACCAGCATTTGTACCTGTCGTTGACGGTTACGGAGTTTGTAGTTAAAAATAGAAATAGAAATAGAAAAAGCTAAAAAAATAAGTGGATCAGGTTTAATGTAATCATTGATATTATTATTTCAGATTGAACCCCATGTACAGTACATGTCTGTTCTGTACGGCAGAACACTCTGCCTACCTTATTAATGCAACAAAATACATTTTTTTAAAGTTGAATATCTTACACTTTGTTTACGCTAAGTTGTACTTCTCTTGGCACGTTCGACACATCTTTGAAGGTTCAGTTTTGAAAGGTTACATGCCTTTTTTTGGAGTAAGCTATGCTTTGGGGATTTGGGCTCTTTGTGGGGCCTTACGGTTGTTTCTGTGTCTTCTCCATACTGTATACTGTCTCAATGTATTTATGGTAAACTATTGCACTGATAGGCTCTGTTGAGTGACGTGTATAGCCATGCCCACTTTAAGGGCAAAAGCGCTATATTTGTTCAAAAACCAATGGCTCCTGTGAGGTAATCTGGCACAAAACCGCTCATAACATCTTTTCTACTCTACATTTTGATTTAATTTATAGTGCAGATTTAACTTCAGGCAAATACCGAAAGGACTGGCAAAGTTCCATTAAATTCTGTCCAGACAGTTTTGCTTGATGCTGTGACAAATTTGGCTGGACAGACATAAAGATCTAGGACCTTCCAATCAGTAGCCCAATGCATTGACATTGGTGCTGAACTATACCTTAGCCAGCACAGTGATGCTGACTTGGGAAGATTTGTGGCACTGGTATCAGCTGTGTAAGAATTAACAACTCCAGCATCACTGGCTGAACCCGAACATTTTTCTAACATGTTTCTACCTGTGAAAAGTATCATATGTTTATAGGTTTCTCTGGTTTCCTTTGGCCTTCCCAGTTTGTGAACAGACTAAGATAAATTTGAATGAGTGTGTGCATGGGGTAGTGTGACGGCCAGTCTAAGGTATATTTCCGCTTCATTTCCATTGTTCCTCGGATAGGAACCTGAGGCTCTTCAGGGTCAAGTTTTGAACTACATACAACACACCCGGTACAGTAATACCTGATACACTTGTGTGACTGTAATGTTAAGAATAATCATGAGTAGACCCTTTATACTGATGGATTGTGTATATGTATAGGGGGTAACATATACATAGCAACAGATCAAGTATTAACCAGGTATCTGAATGTCTCTAGTGCACATATGCTGTATTATTCACCTAATAAAATGTATGCACGCGGTAGGTGATGGTATTTACGCCTTGGAAAAAGATCACAGCCGAAACTCCGCGCGCGTCCCTTCCCTTTCCCGTCCAGAGAGAAAGCGCGCCACCGGTGACGTGCTTCATCCTCCCCCCCTCAACACACACACACACCGAGTCTTGCGTCGAGCTTTTGTTTTGCATCGCTTCTTCATTTGCATTCAGTTCTCAGGTGTGTTTTTTCCCAGCGCCACGCTCGAGCTCCCGTGAGTCTGGCGCGCGCGCGCAGACACACACACACACACCTCCACCGAAACGACGCAACGAGTTTGGAAAACCCTCCGGTAGAGCGGAGACATCCTTCCTTTGTTAGAAAGGAATATATACATTTTTAAAAATCCCAGGACGGGCGAATTTCCCGCGTTTTTTAGCCGCACCGCGCGCGCGAGGGAGGAAGAACGGCGCGTGAGGAAGAGCGACGGAGAGACAGAGAGAGCGCGCGCGCTGAAGGCTGAGCGGTCGCGGAGAAAAAAAGCATCGCCGCGGCGCGCGCGTGTGTATATGTGCGTGCGTGCGTGCGCGAGATTGCGCGCGCGTGCGGGTGTGTGTGTGTTTGTCCTCGCTCGTGAAGAGAAAGAGAGGAGGGAGGGTTAAACGGAACGGCAGCAGCTGCGGTTTGCGCGCCTGGCTCCGTGCGTTCAGCATGTCGGAGGTGCTGCCATACAGCGAGGAGAAAATGGCTCATTACGGGAACGACGGCGACGACGAGGATCACCTCTCGTTCACCTGTCGCCTACAGGACACCAATAACTTCTTCAGCGGCAACCAGAACAAGCGACCACCCAAGCTTGGCCAAATTGGGAGAAGCAAACGAGGTAAGGGTTTTTATTTTGGTTATAATTATTGTTGTTGTTGTTGTTTAGTGTTTATTGTTGTGCGCCACGCTTTCACGCTTTTTTCCCATACGTTTGGTGCGTAATTCTTCCTGCGCCATCCATGTTCCAGTGTTTGCGTTCTGCCTGAATTCCAGACATAACACTGTCTTGACATGTGCTTGCATCTTTTACACAGAGAATGAGACTCAGACTAGAACGTATGATCATGTACTAGTGCATCCAACCTCCCCCCCCCCCAACACACACACACACACACACACACACACACACCACCACCACCCATGTCAACTCTTCTCCTCTCTTTTAACAGTCGAGGAAGATGGTGACGCCGAGGCGCTGGAGAAGACGGCGGATAAGACATCCTCGTCTGCGTGAGCGGATCCCAAAGACACTTGACCTTTGATGTGTGTACCCAAAGACATTGTAAAGAAGCACCCCCTCTCCCATCCGGCAACCAAGCACGTCACACTCTCTTGCTCTCCGACACCCTCTTTCCATCGAACAGGGGATGGCTGACGGACAATGCGGCGGGCATGCATGGGAATCTGGACGAAAGGGGCCCAGGAATGGGAAGGGAATACTGTGTTTTCAAAACTTCATTCGAGCTATGTGCAATGAGGGGGGCATCGCCTTGTTAACCGAGGCCAGCCCGTCCTACCAGGATATAACGAAGCAATTAGAGTGACTGAGCAAATTGTACCATTAACATCGAACCAGTACCTTCTTCCCCAAACTGTAGTTCAAGGCTTAGCTGAGTCGCTGGCTGATGATGTTAATGGTAAAATAGCAATGTCAACTTCTCTTCCACGGTGAATTTCAAAAGGAGATTCACTATGTATTTAAGATAAAAGGCTATTTATTAAATCTTTGGATACCTTTCTTTTTTGCAGTGTTGGAGGTCTGAGCAAATTTTATAGAGATTGACAGGAAAATAGTGATTTTATGTTTCGCTTTTTGTTTCGGATGTAGCTTGACTAAGGGATCACCATGGTCTACCCCCTAAAATACCTTCCCTCTTTTCCCACCCCAAACCCAACCTTCTTTATTGCTATTTCATGCATTTGATGTTTCTAAGCTAACAAGGGTTAGATCAGGTATATCGAGTTAAAAAAAAAAAAAAAACTTAAAGGAAAAAAAACTGAAACCTTACTGTCGCATTATGATTATTATTGTACTACATATTTACCGTAGGTGTGCCAAATAATCATGACAGAAATATGTATTTCTGTGCTCTCTTCACACGCACAGTTTTATTAATATTCGGTGTTCATGTTTACAGGGCTTTTTTCATACTAGTGATGTACTTTAGTCATGCATGACGAACCTGACGACCTCAAGAGAATCTTATATAATGGCTAATGTTGTGTTGATTTCACAGAAAAAAAAAGTTTCTACGGGAATATCTGTAATATTAAAGATTTTGAGAAATGGAATGAAAAAAAATAACCCTGCTTTTGTCACAAATGTTTCTGTCTGTCGGTCCTGCTAACGCTGAGTTTGGCTTGGTTAAATCTGTGTCTGTGTGTGTGTGCGGGTGTGTATGTATAAATCCAGGGGACGTGACATTTCTGTAGTCACTGCACGTGTTAAATGATTCATGTTATGGGAAGTGCCGTTGTCAGGATGAAGCATTTTAAAGACGATTGAGAAAAAAGAAAAAAAACACACACACACATAGGAAAGAAAATGTCATCCGCAGAAGGTCTATAGGAGGATGCTGGCATGGAGCTCGTCGGGTTTCTGCCACTCCTTTACCAGTCTGGGCTTCATACTCATTCAAAGCACATGGACTGGATAGGCTGCCATGGCAACAGATGCACCTTGCGCTCAGCACTGTCGAAAGCTACGCTGTAGGAAAAGCAGGAACAGATCACTCCTAGTGTGTCCTCTCACCAGCAGTGACAATTTTCGGTTTCACAATAGTTATATATGAGCATTGCTCTGCCGTTGATTTAACTTTTAAAAAAAAAGGGGAGGGGGGGGTTTTAGGAAAAAAAGGGTTTTTTTTTCTGTGGAGTTTACTGTCATTCCTAAAAAAGATGAACTGAAACTAATATTTGAATGACAAGCAGTCCCCATGCTATAAATATTAAATTGTAAGTTTAGAGAAGAACGAAAAGAAAAGAAAAAAAATCTCTTTTACCAGTCGGGCAAAAAAAGGTCACTGAAGGGTCATCCGGAGTGCTTCTTAAGCAGTCACAATTAGGGAGTACTGTGATACGAAGATAGAAACGAGAATAGCATTTAGCTCTCATCAAGGAACCCTTACGTAATGCTCCGGGGAAGTCACCCCACCCCATCGTGGCGCACAGCAAAAGCACTGTGATAGAGACATGCAAATATTGCCATACTGACTGATTTGCATTTCGCTGCATGCCTTTCGGCGTGGTGCATGGGGCCTCCCTCTCGAGGATAAATGGGAGTGCCCCATTCCACCAAAAAGAGTGAGTCACTTAGCAAAAAAAAAAAAGGTTGCTGGGCAAAGCAGGGTAATGGGCCAGAAGAGGAACCTATTTGGGTGGTTTCCCAAACAATTCACGGAAAGTTTCGAGGATTCCATTATTGTTAAATGATGCTATTTGGAATTTTAAGTAGTGTACAGGTCCATGTTAATGTTTTTTTTTGGTCTACAAACAATATGAATTCACCTTTAAAGATTTCTAAAATTCATTTTAAATGCGCTCTCTTTTCACTTCAACTAAAAATGGATAAAGGACAGAGGTAAAGTGTCCTCTTGAAGCGAATACCAGGGGTTCACTAAACTCTAATAGAGAAGCCTAAAAGATACACTGGCGCCTCATGAGATTCTGAACGTGCTGTATGAAGAAGGCACTATGTTATATATGGAGTATAAGCTTCTCCAAAACCCTTTAGATCCTCCAAAGTCTAAATCTTTAATAGCCTCCGATTTCACATGAGAGCAAGATTTGATCATTTGAATACACCCCAAATCCATTACGATTTCAAGAAAGAAAAAAAAGAGGATTCACTCTGTGATAAAGCAACGGTGATAAAGCAGCAGTGTGCTGTTCTACTTCGAAGACATCTCATATAGGATTTGTGGATTTGTATGGAGGGCTGCTTGTTGTTTTGAAGCCGAGAGAAGCGAGCGCGCTCTGCATGTACACCGTGCATGCCAGATAGAGACACGCTGTTGGCTGACTGGACTGTTTCCATGGCAACCATTACAGGTTTCAGCTCCGCTTGCTGCTGCAAAGTCATGGGGGGGATTGGAGCGGTGTGTGTGTGTGTGAGAGAGATGGGGTAGCATACGAGAAGTTTTCAGAGAGAGAGAGAGAGAGGGGTGTTTTTGTTTTTTGGTGCAGAGGCTTTAAAAGGTAATGGACAATAATGTGCTAACTACATACTATGGCTTGCGTCTCACTAGGGTTTAGTATATATGAGTGTGTGAGTGTGTCATTTACATACAGGTGACAGTCCATGGAAATGAGAAAGACACAGTATATTATTAAAGGCTTCATCTTTTAGGTCACGGAGGTGAAATTATGACTGTCTCAGAGTGCAGGTTACGATGCTCTGATCTAGTAGAATGAAATGGCATTTAGTTCTTTATTCACAGCAACAACAACAACAAAAAAGAAAACTTAAGAGGCAGCGTCTCTTGACTGTGTATGTGGATAGAATAATCTAGATTGCATTTGCATTCACTTCAGTGCTCACTATACAGAAAGCAAGCCTCATAACAGGAGAACTTATAAAATAACCTAAAGTCTAGCCATGAATGTGAAGAGAAATAGCCATCCCAAGTGTGAAACTTAATTTGGTGTACATACTCGCAGAAAAGTTTCATTTTGTCTTTCTTTAATGAGGTGAATTCATAAAAATAAGTCTCAAACATCTTAAACAGCAAAGACAAAACTCATTCCATACTATATAGGTAGTCTCTCCAGAAATGACCATCCTCGTACTGCACACGATTAAACCGTGCGGACCTTTTGTCTTCGTGCCACAAGATGGCTGCGGAGTCTACGTGAGTCTCCTGAATAAAAGATGCTGGCCCAGATGGATGTCCACTATCAGCCTCCTGCACTCCGGGTTTGGCAATAAACCAGAAAAACTACGGCCACATGAACAAACCTTCAGCAGTTCCTGCTGGTGCTTGGAACGAAAATGACTCATGTTCCTGCTAATAATTGCCAATTTACAGCTAAATGACTCTTTTCGGACATATATGTCTTCTCACATAGACAAATAATCGGTAAAGCAAAAAGTCTGCTCAGTATATCCTCTATCAAAAATAGAATCATAATTACGCATTTCACGGTAACATTTAATAACCAGTGATCCCAATAGAGAGAGAGAAACAGAGGAAGTGTTAAGTATCAGCTCTATAAAGGAAGCGATGCATTATTGAGAGATTTATAGGGAAGGACTGGCTGTGTGTTATTGGAGAATGATAACTCGAGTCAGAATACGATTAAACAAATGACTAACTATTTACCGGATACACAAGCCTTGAATTTTTTCCCCCTCATATTGTTGGGGTAAAAAAAATCTTTTCATACATGGCTGAAATTTCAAGTTGTGCGAGCAGGTTGGTTGGTGTAATTTTTTTATTATACACAAGTACAAATAAAAAATCAGGAAAATTATGAAAAGGTATAAATTCCAAACTGCACATGTGAAATAGTGCAAATCCTTAACTGTGATGACCTGTTAGTGGAAAAAACATTTAAAAAACAGCAAATCCAGAAATACATAAACACCCCATGAAAGTAGATGTAGTAAAAAGGCTACACGTCAAAATAAAAAGGCTCATTGTGGTGGTAAAACAACATTAAAGAATAAGACAAATAGATTTTCTTACATTTGTTATCAGCATGGTGTACATAGTAAAATTAGAAGATGAAACACAAGCACTGAAACCTGAACCTTGTATATCAAATCCCTAAAATCACAAGTCTGAAAATCAAAAGCACAAGGTCTACTTTACACCCTTTTTCTACTTTCAATTCTAAATCACATTTAAAATATTTATAACACAGTTCGCAACATTAGCCACTACTGGCAAAATTAAAACCTTTGTGTTCCTTTGACCAATCACCATGCCAAGTTTTATTTACCAACTGGCAACACACATTCCACAGGTGTAAAGAATAATCGCTTAATAGTTCACTTAGAAATCAAAGCTTTGGGACTATAAAAAGGTCACAGACAAGCTCTCGTGTTTCAGGAGCCAATGGTGAAGCAGCAACTGTTAAGATTATAAGGAGCAAGAGTTAGACAAGGATGAGGAGGAAGAACAGTTCAGACCAAGGCTGCATTTGTTGACCATGTGCCCAACCATGGGTTTGGAGCAATTCTACAATTGTTTCTCTCATCTGCACATTCAGAAGCGAGGACAGGTAAGTTACCTACTATCTACACTATGCTTCTGCTTTTTATGTGTGTTCTGTAGTATAACCTATCAATAGGCCAATAGATCATTCAGTGATGAGCAATGTTACAGTAATGTATAAAGTGTCATTTCAGCTTTTTAGCTCACTGTAACCAATCATGTCATACTTTTTAAAATCTTCTGCAGAATTGAGAGATGACCAGGCCATGGTGGGAGACAGCTGATGTTCAAACCAGAACAGGAGACCACAGTTGTAAACATGGTGGAGGCATGAGCGAAAGTACATGAACGCCCAAAACTGCGTACCATTAAAATATTCAGTGGCGGTGTTCAGTACAGGAAAGAAGGGAGACCAGCGGCCTGCCAAAACCCACATTCAAAACCAATCATGGAAGCACTTTCAGCAAGAAAGCACATCTGATAATGTTATGACATCTTTAACAACAATTTGTCTCCTTAGAAACTGCTCGGAATTGCCTCTGAACCATCCGTGTTTTGTTTCGATCTATCATTACTGCTTCCACCATTGTGTTGACCGGTTCATGGCTCACCTCACTACATGTTTACGAGCTATAAAGCTAACTAGCTTCTAACGCAAAGCTGAATCCCAAATCCCTTTCTAACACCTGAATAAAGGCACTGCTTGGTGTGTTGAACAAGGTATAGCTTTCCAGTTTACGCTATTTGGGATTTAACTGATTATTTTTATTTGGAACCTTTGGAAAAGTTGGCTATGGCTATTCTAAAGCAGAATAAATGGAGAAACTTTGCAGGTTTACAGAACTTTCCACCATCTCCATGATTTATTCTCCTCGCCTTCTGAATTCATAGTTCTGGTAAGAACTTCGAACTACTGGGTAGTTAGTAATCATGGGTGTTGGCAAACCATAGCACGTAATTACAGACAAACAATATTCAAAAACATTCACCAGGTGGGCGTGTATTACAGCACAAACAATTAGTTATGAAACTGATCTACAGGGTGTGATTTGAGAGAAACTCAGCGAGGATATTAAATATCTATAAATATTTGCAATTACAGTAAGTACTATACTGTGAATCATATCAGCACTATATAAAGATATTACATTACTGTGTATTGTGCTTTACCATACTGAACACTTTATTTCATATATTTTTATATTTATAATAGATGCATCCATCCATTATATTTTATTGATTAGCCTAGCTTTAATCTAACCAGAAGACTGGGATAGGGAATAAACCTATTCATTTGGGCCACTGTGTTATTGTGATTGTCCATGGACAAGGTGCAGGGAGCATCACCATTTCCCAGAAAGGCATTCTCCATTGCCATACCAACACTGTTCCTTACAATATAAGCAAAGGCGTGGACCAGAGCAGCCTAGGTATGATGACAGGATGACTTTCTAGCTGGTTGCTCTGGTTTTCAACTGGTTAATTGGGCACCCACAATTTATTGTTCCTTACCTCTCACTATATTCCCCATTCCTAAACTCATTTGAAGCATTTTGTCTTGGTATTGTGATGAAACATATGACCACCATCCCCTTACATGCATGCCTAGTCTAAGGGCAGTGAATGATGTATGTGATGTGGGGGGCCTTCGACAACTGAATCCATTACTCTGAAAAATACTTTACCTATAGCCAACAAGAACATAGCTTGTGTAGTGTGGACAAAAGAAAATAGGAGTCAGGATGCAGCGTAATTTCTTTTTGCTTATATTTTTTGCATTTGTTTGTCTTTTTGTGTTTGTTTTACAATTTTTAGGGCCCAGCATGATGACATCAGCCCTATGTTGTCATAATGTGTGAAGGGCTCTCATGTTTTTCTAACCATTTTTTCCAGCATCCGGGGCTTTTTGGAGGTCTTAACATGGAATCTAATGCAATTAGGATGCCTGCGAGTTTGGGCCCCGGGTGATGCCTTACACTTATGCTGAAAATTGTGTAATAACTTTGTTAACAATGAGTGACATCATAGTGTGATGAGTTTTTCCCAGCATCTGGAGCTTTTTGAAAGTCTTGACATAAAAATTCACCCTATTCTAAAATGATGTCACTCATGTCATTTGTAAGTGTTTATTTATATACATTTGAGTAGATATACTCAATGTTACTATAACATTTAAAACTATAAGGCTTAAACATGGGATATTTATAGTAATGTTTCTATTGAGCACATTAGTGTGTGAAATACCGTATCTATTCATATTCAATCATTTTTTTATATTAAGCTTTTAACAAAGGTATTTGTCCCAAAGCAGCTTTACAGAATCAATAAATAATAGAAATAAGTTAGAGAAGTGTGTGAATATGTATAAATCATAAAGATCAGATTGTCGGTGGCAAGGAAAACTCCCTAAGATGGCAATAAGAATAACCTTGACAGGAACCAGATAAACCAATCCTCATTTGGGTGATATCGGATTGATTTGCAGTCATACTGTGTTAGGAGGCTGGAAGTTCAGTATAACAGGAGATGTATTTAAGTTAATATGAATTTCACTTTCATTATTGAACAAAACTGTTTATAGGAATTTCAGTCCTAAATTATTGACTTAAGGTCATCAGAGAAAAAATGCCTACAGCTACCGAGTCCAAGATCATCCAAGATCATGGTCAAGTGGAACCATCCCAAGTCACCACATGCATCGCAAGCAGACCCCACAGGGCCATCTTTAGCAGCAAGCCAGAGGCCTCCATGCGACAAGAACTCCAATAAGAAGCGGGACTCCAGGATGTGTCAGACAAGGCCAGAGGGCAAAATGGGTCTGGATCACTTGCAACTCAGGAGTGCCATGTTTGGCTCGTGGAGAGAGACAGAGAGAAATGGAGAGAGTGGTTAGGAATATTCAGTCTTATAAAGACACCATCATATTATAGTGTGAGTGTCATTAGGTGTGAAAAAAAAATGACTGGAAAGAGATATACAGTGTTTTCTTTTGCTGAAGAGATTTGTAGAATTTAGCAATTTTGTGTTTGGGGTTTTGGCAAAAAAGCCAAAGATTTTTAAATATGATTTTTAGAATATGTATTTAAAAAAAACAGTAAAAAATTGCCCTTAAGACAATGGATTACCAAGTCATCTAGGTGAAGTAACTGACACTAGATAAATAACAAGCAAAACCATTTTTTTTGTGCGTAAAATAATCATGAAACATTATTCAAATGGTTGCGTTTGCATAATGTTATCATCGTAATCATGAAGAAAGCAAAGAAGTGTTTTGGGGACTGCTAATGTGTTTTGCACTTACAGACCACTATAGTTTAAGCCTCTCATTCTCTCTCTCTCTCTCTCTCTCTCTCTCTCTCTCTCTCTGAGGGGGTGCCCAGTGCGGATCTTTGCACTGTAATTTCTCTCTAAAAATTCTAAAAGGATCAAGCAATGAGGCTCTAAAGATTTTCACAGATGTGGTAATAAAGATGAATGAAATGAACTCCATCCTCTTTTATTACACCATCTGTTATAGCATGGTGTCCTGGTACACAGTGTTCAGTGGAATGAAGCCAATTAAACTTAACAATAGTAAAAAAAAAATTATTAAATCTATATGTCAAAATGTTCGTGCAGTTACACACAGTTATAAGCCATAACATTAAATTCACTTGCCTAATATTGTGGCGGTCCCCCTTTTGCTGCCATAACAGATCTGACCCGTCATAGCCTGAATTCCAAAAGACCTCTGAAGGTGTTCTGTGGTGTCTAGTGCTAAGATAATTGCAAGGTGTGACCCCCCTATGGATTGGACTTATTTGTCCAGCACATCCCACATCCACTGCCATTAGGGAACACAGTTTCCATTAAGGGGTGAACTTGGTCTCAAATCATGTTTAAGTAGGAGGTACATGTCAAAATAACATACACAAGAATTCCAGGACCAAAGTTTTCCTAGCAGAACATTGCCCAGAGCATCACACTCCCTCTGCTGGCTTATCTTCTTCCCATAGTGCATTCTTGTGGCGTGCAAGGTAAGTGACATTTACAGTACCAGTTCAAATGAGACTATTGCATATTTTGGATGCCTTCAGCATTGCTTTAAAAAGTAGAAAGAAATGAAAAACTAGGAAGACTATGGAACTGAAAGGTGTATCCAAACTTTTGACTGGACTGGCTGCACTCAGCCATCCACATGATATAAAACAAAACATGGCACCTTTATCCATCACTGCTTGGTCCAGTTCTGATGCTCACATGCCCATTCTAGGTGCTTTCAGTGTTGGTCAGGGGTCAGCATGGGAACTTAACTGGACTGCAAAAAACAGTCCCATACACAACAAGCTGCAATGCATTGTGTGTTCTGACCCCCTTTTTTTTTTATCATAACCAGCATTAACTTTTTTCAGTTTGTGCTACAGTAGCTCTTCTGTGGGATTAAATCAGACTGGCTAGCCTTCACTTTCTACACACATCAGTGAGCCTTGGGCTTCCATGACCCACTCGCTGGTTCATTAGTTATACTTCCTTGTACTTTTGGTAGGTACTAACTACTGCATACCAGGAACACTCCACAAGACCTGCTGTTTTGGAGATGCCCAGGACAAGTCATCTAACCATCATACAAGGTACAGATCCGGTCATACATCCTCCCTCAGACACCTTAAAACCTGGCAGTAGAATTCATTTCAATTGTTCTGGCCCCTGGTGACGAATTCTCGGTGCACGTTGCTCCGAAGTTTGCAAAAGGCACTGAGCGTGCACTTGGTCGAGCTGTGGACCAGCCTTGCCTTTTTTGATCATAGAGATGATGGGCTCTTCAACTGTGAAGACTGTTGCAGTCTGGGTAACGCACATGGTCAAAATAGTGCCAGTTCCACAGCTCCCGATGTACACAGGACTTTTGTTCTTTTGGAACACTGACTTATGAAGTTTGGTGCTCCATTTGATTCTGCATGCAGCCTTGTGCTGCCATCTGTTGGCAAGGTACAAAATTAGTGTTTAACCTTTGATACCACCTTGTAATTTGTACCTTGTCAAAATCCTTATGCTTGCCTATTTTTCCAGCTTACACAACATCAACTTTGAGAACTGACTCTTCATTTGATGCCTAATATATCCCACCTTTTGACAGGCATCACTGTACCAAGGTACTCAGTGTTACTCTCTTCACCTGTTTGTAATTTTAATGTTGTAGCTGATGGATGTATATTGTACTGAATCAACTGAATCAAAAAATCTAAAGATCCAAATTCTTACATTTCATTATGTCTTGAATAATGAAACCAGCAACACAAATCTCAACCTGATGTTTCCTAAAGTTAATAAAAGACAAACCAAAAAAATTATTAACTTTTCTTACCTTATAAGTATTTTATCATGGTCAGTGTTAATGCCTAATCTAAAAAAAATGGGGGAAAACGCAGGAATACAGCCTGGATAGAGAGCCCAGGATTAAATCAGTGACTCGAAAGATGTGAGATGGCAATGCTACCCCCTGCACCACCATGCTACCCATTGTGTAATATTTTAACTGTATAAATATTTAATTTACAGCATACTTGTACCCTGTGTTTGACTTTTTTCTTGTAATCTTTCATGCAGTGCTGATCCTGGGGTTACCTTTAAAAAAAGAGAAAAAAAAACACCAGACTGACTATATATATATATATATATATATATATATATATATATATACAGTATTTCTATCATCTTAAAGATATCTTTAAAAAAAAGTTTTTTTTTCCTTAAAATTAAATAAATGCTTCAACCATAAACTTTTTCTTTAGAACTGGAGAAGCACTGAGGCACTCAGCATATTTAATAGCTTTAATTAATAAATAGTTTTACTAAGTCTCCTGGGTAAAGTCACTCAAGAAACTGATAAGGAAAATACAAAGGGTGTGTAAAACCTCATCAGGGGTCCTGTTAGGAGATTCGTTCTTTCATGCATCTTTATCTTCTTTTCGTTTGTTCTCTCAGTGGTACAGCAGGTCATGCTGTTATTCGTGTTTTTTTTTTTTTTTAAATAAACCATGATTAAAAAATAATCACATATGTTCTTATCCATTTCTGGAAGAAGTCTTCATTTTTACTGCAAACATGATTCAGTGTCAGAAGCTGTGAATAAGTAATGAAAGTCTTGCAGTGCTTGGAATAGGATGGGAAAAGATGGAAAGAGTTTCGATATATTTCTTGATCAGTTTAGCTAGCAACACAAAATATATCAACAAAACACCTATGAAATAATGTGTCAGTGCGCAAAGATAACTGGATCACATCTCAGGGCCCATTCCAGTGCCCAACTTAATGTTTTATGTTTTATAAAACAGGCAGACCCTTTCGACTGGTAGTGAGTCATGCATCAGTCGTGCATTATGAAGTTTGTAGCATCAGTCGTGCTACAAACTCATAACGGATGATGTACTGTATATGTCCATAGAAAAAGTAAAAGGTGGTTGTCTAATAATAAATGTATGATTGGTATGAACATTTGTTTGTCTGCTGTACCGATAGAAGTATTATCTGATTTCTGCCTTGAGCAGCAAATGAATAAAAATACAATACTTTGGTGTAATGCACTCTGTCACTCATTGTCCATACCACTTAATCCTGTTTTCAGGGTCGCGGCCTGGAGCCTAAGGGCACGAGGCGGGGTACACCCTGAACAGGGTGCCAATACATAGCACACATACACAAATAGACATACAACTGGCAAATTTAAGAACGGCAATTAGCCTAATCTGCATGTCTTTGGACTTTGGGAGGAAAAAAGAGTACCTGGAGGTAACACACCAATCACAGGGAGAACATGCAAACTCCATGCATAGAGACAGGAAACAAATTTGGCCGGGAATTGAACCCAGACCCTGGTGGGGCAAGGCGACAGTGCTAACCACTACACCACCATGCCGCCTGTTGTAATACATTTCAATAAAAATTAAATGACATCTTGTTTTTACAACTAAACTTAATTGCATGATTTTTCCCCCTCTGTTAAGTATAGTGAACACAACACTATTTCCCAAAACATAATGACAGTTCCCAAAACACATCCCCCCCCCACACACACAAAACACAACCAGCCTTTCTAAAACGCAAACACAAACGTTGCACACAGGTTTTGTGTTTTATGAAATGTTGTGTTTTGAGAAATGTACTGTAGTTGTGTTTTGTGTAATGTTGTGTTTTATGAAATGATGTATTTTTGGAAATGTAGTTGTGTTGTGGGAAATTTTTGTTTTGTGAAATGTAATTGTGTTTTTGCTTCATGGCCACCATAATTAACCAACAGATCTCTGCCCCATTATGTGACATAAAGTCTATACTATAAAAATGTGTAACATATTAATCAAGACAGAGTGATACAAAGGTATGGCGCTATAGACATTTTTCAGTTATGAAGTATATATTTTTTTTATTGCAGAACCAATATGGAAAATTGGTAGAAAATGCAATAGAAGATTGAATGTAACTCATTTTATGTATGTAACACTGTATTATTCACCTGAATTTTAAAGAATTTGCTTGTTTGTTGTTTGAATCCAGACTAAGAAGTGATCATTCATGGTGCAAGGCTCCTCACAGAAATTTAAGGGGTAACAAATACACGTAATAACTGAGCAATATGATGAAACAGTACAGTTTTGTAAAAAAAATAATAAAAAAAAAGTATGACGCATCAGTATGACGCAACAGTATGACGTTCTAAAATGTCACGTGACATCAATACCCTCACTCACTCCCAGAAACTTGTTGGATTTCCTTTCGTCATTTTTATAACCGTCTAACAGATATTCCATTTTGAAATCACTTAAATAATAATAAATGTTTATAATCATAAATGTTCATTATCAATCGCTACACTTTTGCTGTCGAGTCAACTTTAAACATTGTGATATCCTGTAAATATCGACGTCATATTCCTGTCCCTTTATTTGCTTACAAGTAAAAATATGTTATGGTTTTATATAAGCATTTTTTTATTGTTTCCTCCAGAACCACTCAAATGCTAAATGAAATCAATAGGAAATATTGGCACCCCATGCGTGCCTTTGTAGCCGATAAAAACAGGAACCATTAGAACTGACGGACTTGTTTCTACCCGGCAGTTTATGAGCGTAGCGTACCTTGTGAGAAGTCAGCACGCCATTGTATGAATTCGCTTTATTTAAGCAGTTTTAAAACAATACATTTAACTTATCTGAGTTTAACGACCAGTCGTAGAACTCAACAGCTTTAAGAGTTTTTAAGTAGAAGTATTTTAATTAAGATTTGCGGACATGGCTACGGATTCCTGGGCTCAGGCTGTGGATCAACAAGAAGCCGCAGCTGAGTCGGTGAGCGCGAGACTTCATGTTTCCTCACATTAATCTGTTCATATTCCTGTTTTTAATATTGAACACATTATATTTTGGTACGTTTAATATTCCAAAGTCAATCATTAGTACTACTCCAGTACTTGGCTAACTTTTTTTCAAACTGAAAGTTGATAAGACTAGAGCTAACAAAGCTTGTATGCTAGCTGGCTAGCTGCTTAGACTCGAGCCAACTTTCATTTTTGGGGTTAAATGTTAACGTTAGTGGTGGTGTTTATTCACAGCTTTTAATTACGATTGGCTGTGTTCAATTTATGCTTGTTTAATACTTTCCTATATGTAATAGGTTTTGTTTATTAACATACATATTGTTAACAGTATGTCATTTTAATATTTAGCTCGCGGTGTGATGATGCAGCGTCTGGCCGAGTCACAAATACCGTCCTCTTTAAGTGCACTGTGTAGTGGGAATGGGAATCACCGGTCGCCTCCCGATACGATACTATCACGATACCTAGGTGCCGATTCGATTAATTTAGTGATTCTAATATCAAATTTTTTTTTTATAAATGTCCCGATTCGATATTGTATTTCCCCCAATTTTGTTACAATTTTAAACCTATAAAATGTTTAGTGATTAATTAAATGTAGCCCGTTCCTTATATCACTAGTTTTCTCACTTAAAAACCAAGCACAGCATTTTACACACAAATAATACAAAACTATAAAAATAATTTAACTTCTTTAAATTAAGCAAACTAAAAAAAATTTGTTGCTACAAAGGCTTCATTTTTATTAGGGCTGTAGCTATCAAATATTTTAGTATTTGAGTATTCTACCAAAAATTTAACGGAGTAATCGGATAAAATGTACTTTTGCTTAATTAAACAGCAATGTAAAATGTATGAGAAACAAAGATTAATTGGTTTTCTTTTTAGTAAACTCTACTCTTATTTTTTAAATGCATACAGCATTTTATCAAAAATAAACATTGTCATTATTCACAATACAAGGAATAGCTTAAAGTTGATTGAGATGAATTAAGTGCATTACAGTGCCATACATTTTTATTTTAAAGCCTTTTCTCAGATAAAAAAAAAAGTATTTCAAATGACTAAGTATCAAAAAAACTAAGGCACACATTAAAATAAAAAATTATACAAAAACACTAAGTTGTGCAACTTAATTTCCAGAACTAAAAGTTTCAAAATCTACAGCTCAGGCATAACATAAGCCTTTACTGACAATTTCTGTCGTTTTCTTTTGCTGGTTTCTTCTTCTCTTGGCTCGCTGATAATTTTATCGCTTCCATTTTGCAGCCCGCAACAGAACTCTGTTTCAAATCAATACACAGCTTTTGAATACACAGCTACACTGCGTCTCCTTCCGCTTTGTGGGTGATATAAGCGCTTCTTCTTCGTTGCTGAAGCGAAAAACATAACGCAAAAACATAACGCAAGCTTTTAGAATTAATTAAAAGAAGCTTCAAGGCAGAAGATTATGCCTCGATTGTTTTTTGTAATCTAATTACTCGAGGAATTGTTTCAGTCCTAATTTTTATTGATCAGCACGTATTTCTATCATCTGCCATAATTATCTAACAAATTTAGCAAATAAATCACTCCTACCGCATGGGGCAAAAATTTGTAAATAGTTCAGATTGTACCACCTGAATGACTATAAAGGAACCATGGCGTTTTTCAACTAATTAGCTCTCTGTTCTGAGACTGGTGAAAGTAATGAGTGCATTTAAGAGTAATTTGCTCAAAGAATTTGGAGAAAATGGTAGATCAGAGGCTTTTAGTGTGCGCAAATTTTGATAACGTAACACCATAATGTGTTTACTGCAGCACTCGGAAGCTTCTGCACTGTACAGAATCTTTTACATCTGAGGCTGATCGGCCGGGCACGGTCAATCAAACTGAAACTGATCACTGGATAATAACCAGTTCATCCCTATCATAAGTGTAAAAATGGTTAAAAAACAGATTTTGGAGTCAGTGTGGTGATGCGTGAATTGCAATTCATAACTAAATCAAATTATTTCCCCCCCCCCCCCCATCTCTACTATGTAGAATGGAAAAACAGCTTTCACTTCTTCTTCTTTGTCTTTCGGCTGTTCCCTTTCAGGGGTCGCCACAGCGAATCATCTGCCTCCATCTAATCCTATCCTCTGCATCCTATTCTCTCACCCCAACTAACTTCATGTGCTCTCTCACTGCATCCATAAATCTCCTCACTATTTGTTTAAATTTATCATCTTGCCTTTCTTGTTCGACAGATAAGCACACTTCAGTTAAATGAAAAGGAAGAAAAACCAAAAGCAGAGGAAAATGGTAAACAAATACCATATTGTTTTACACTCTTTACATTTCCAAATCATGAGTATTTTATTTTATTTATTTTCCATCTCTAAATGATGGTCTCACTACGTGATTCCATCCAATTCTCTTGACTATAAATTAGGAGCCAAGGCTGAAGGAGAGAAGACTGAGGATGAAGAAAAAGGTCAGTTTTACCCCTCACTTCATCACTTAAACACTACCTTCTTATTCTGATCTCTGTGTGAGCATTTATACTCGTATATTTCATTTTCGAATGTGGTGTGTGGCTTTCAGAGGACAAAGCGGCTCAGTCATTGTTGAACAAATTGATACGAAGCAACTTGGTGAACACCACCAATCAAGTGGAAGTTCTTCAGAGGGATCCGAACTCGCCTCTTTACTCGGTCAAGTCTTTCGAGGAGCTGCGATTGTGAGTTTTTGTGCACTGCCTATAAATATTCAGTAGTGCTTTTTTCCCTTTTTTAAAAAAAAATTATTTATTTTTGGTATTTATGTTCATGTGGTTGTGCTTGTAGAAAACCGCAGCTGCTTAAAGGTGTTTATGCCATGGGCTTCAACAGACCATCCAAAATCCAGGAAAATGCCTTGCCCATGATGCTCGCAGAACCGTAAGTGACTTAAACCTCCAAGTTCTTAATAAGTAGGTTGAGTCTGTCAGGTCGAGTCAGATGAACATCTGTTAAAATTAAGATTCTGCTACCTTACAGTACAGTGAAATTTTTTTTTTTTTCACATATCCCAGTAAGAAAGCTGGGGTCAGATTCCCGGGTCAACCAGGATATTTCACCCCAGGATCAGATAGGGGTTAAGGGCCGTGCTTAAAGGGCTCAACAGTGGCAAATCGGTAGTGCTTGGAGCTTGAACCCCCAAACATCTGATCAGTAAACCAAAGCCCTAACTGTTTGAGCCACCACTGCAATCTGATATAAAAAAAAAAAAAAGTGTACAGTATTCAGTTTAAGGAACCAATTCTGCCCAAAGAAGAGCTGTCTCAAGATGGTGCTTGGAGTTAAATTACTTTTTGGCACAGTGTTGCAGTAATTTGATTCAGACAGATTTTCTGGAAGTCACAGCACTTTCCGATCATTGTATCACTTCCATGATTAAATTGTCGTTATACCAATCTTTTTTTTGTTTGTTTTTTGGTAGATAGAGCCTAAAACCATACTGTTTTCCTGGAACATGAATGCTTTTAAAAGGTCTCGTGAATCTAAAATGTCATGGAAGTTTCTTGCCATTGTGCTCGACCATGAGTGCAATCTCTGATTTTATTTCCCTAGCGCAGCGTTCAGCAACTTTGATCCTGGAGAGCCGCTTGCCTGTACTTTTTAGTGTTGTTCATGCTCTACCACACCTAGGTCTATTTATAAGAGGCTGATGAGTTAAGTCAAGTGTGCTGGTAGTTGAGGAAACACCAAAATGTGCAGGCAAGCGGCTCTCCAGGACCGGAGTTTGGGACCGCTGCTCTGGAGGGGCAAAGATCCAGTTATGGGATTCAAAATCTGTCCTTAACAAGCCACTTCATATTGGCAGTAGAGCGAATATTGTAAAACCAGTCACTGTACTTTAGCCTTGTTAAAAATGTGCAAACACATCACTGTGCATTTGCTTCTCTCTCTCTTGTTGTCCTCCAGCCCACAAAATCTTATTGCCCAGTCTCAGTCCGGTACGGGTAAAACTGCAGCCTTTGTCTTGGCCATGCTCAGCCATGTGGATCCCAACAACAGATGGCCTCAGGTATGTCCCACATCTTTCTGTACATCAATGCATAGAGAAACAAAATCAGGTTGTAAAAATCCAACCTAACATCAGACCAGAGCTTTTGTGAAGTGAAGAAAAGGACTTTAGCAACACGTTTGTGCACTCTCTAAAGATTTTCGTTCTGTTTTTAATTAAAGGGTTGCAAATGAATGTTGTTGTGAATGTTGTGTTTTGTTTATCCGATTAATCGAAAAAAATAGACAGATCAATCGATTATTAAAATAATCGTTAGTTGCAGCCCTACTTGCATGTTTTCTTTAAAAAGAAAAATTATTATACTAACTTTCATTCAATGACCAGAATCCTGATGCTGAATTACTACGCTGTTTGTTTGATTTGATTTGAGTGCATATAAAAATGACATTTATATTTAACCTGTGTGTGTGTGTGTGTGTGTGTGTGTGTGTGTGTGTGTTTTCATTTTGCCTTGCGTTTTTTTTTCCCTGTTTGTCTTTTAGTGCCTGTGTGTGTCGCCTACATACGAGCTCGCCCTCCAGACGGGCAAGGTCATCGAGCAGATGGGCCAATATTACTCTGAAGTCAAGCTGGTGTATGCAATCCGAGGAAACAAATGTGAGCTTTAATATTTCAAGCCTCATTCATGTCCAATGTTAATGTTTCTCTTGTGTAATGATCCCTTAAAAAAAGTTGATGTTTTATACAGATATGAATATCATAGTGAAAATGTAGTATAGAATGCATTGGAGATTTAATCTATTGATTGAATTCAGTGTTGATGTGGTGTTGATTTTGTGGGTGAAATCTGCTCATATGACACATCTGTCTGTACAGTGGAGAGAGGGGTGAAGCTCCAGGAACAGATTGTGATCGGCACCCCCGGCACGGTCCTGGACTGGTGCCAAAAGCTCAAGTTCATCGACCCAAAGAAAATCAAAGTGTTTGTTCTGGATGAGGCAGATGTCATGATCGCTACACAGGGTCACCAAGACCAAAGCATTCGCATCCAGAGGTGTGTATGCACACACTTATCTTTACATCAACGTCTAATGTGGTGAAATTTTCTTTACTGACAGAAAACAAAACATCTTACATTTATAGACACGGTTTTGGCGCATCTTTCACATTAGGTCCCTGGAATCGTTTCTGAGAACATGTGACCCCCAAAGACTGGTTCGTTTTGATCAGTTGGAATACAAGCGTTCCATGCTCGTGGACTGTGAGAGGGTGGTCTCTAGAACGATACAGCATACTTGTACACAGATTGAATCCAATATAGAAGCCAATCGTTCCGGAGCGTGAAAGTACAGTAGATCACTGACATGACAGTATCAATGCTGTCAATCTGTGTGCGAGGCATTCTCATCCTTTGACCTACGCGGTGTAAGACATCTTTCTTTCACCTCAGGAGCATTGCTAAACTGCGTGCAGCGCACACTTTTTGCAGATGCTGACCATGCAGTCGTTCCTGGGCACGGCCCATATCAATCGTGTCTGATGTGAAAACGCCTCTATTGTCCTGTCTGAAGCAGTAAAAAATCCAATTCTATTGGAAATGCATAAAACTCGGCAAATGGTCTGGCCTGGTTTAAACCTGCTAGATATATAAAAACTTAAATAACCATAACAGAGTGTATTAATTTGAAACTAATGGGCAATTTCTCTCCTCCTATTGATTTATTCCCAGGATGTTGCCCAAATCCTGCCAGATGCTCCTGTTCTCGGCCACGTTCGAGGAGTCGGTGTGGAACTTCGCCAAGCGAATCATCCCCGACCCAAACATCATCAAACTGAAGAGGGAAGAGGAGACACTGGACACCATTAAGCAGTATTACGTCATGTGCAACAGCAGGGAGGAGAAGTTCCATGCCCTGTGTAACATCTATGGTGCCATCACTATCGCACAGGCCATGATCTTCTGTCATGTACGACCAATAAATCCTCTCAACTGGATGATGTGTGTATAGTTCGGTTGGGTCGAATATGAATTCTGCCTCTGTTTGATTACAGACTAGGAAAACAGCAGGCTGGCTAGCAGGAGAGCTGTCAAGGGAGGGCCACCAGGTGGCGCTACTCAGCGGCGAGATGCAGGTGGAACAGAGAGCAGCTGTTATCGAGCGTTTCCGCAACGGCAAAGAGAAAGTCCTGGTCACTACGAACGTCTGCGCCAGAGGTAAAGTTTGGACAAGTTTGAGCTCCGTTTTCCTTGGAGAGTGTTTGAAACATTTAAACAAAGTATTGGGTTTATAAGATATAAACAGTATATTTACCAAGATTAGTCTGGTTCAGGTTCAAAACAGATGTTGAGTATCTACAGTGGTGAAATGTAGTGAGAAATACCCAGTAACCAACAAAAAAAACATCTGTATCAATACTGTATATCGACAGTAATTACTAAGTTGTGTATTGAAAGGATGTTCGTTGCTTATCTGGATCTTTGTAAGTAGGAAACGGTGTATAACTGAACCTTTTAGCTGATCTCTGGTGTGGAGGAGGAGGATGCTTTCCTTAGAGGATGGAAAAATAAGTGGCGGAGAAAGTGCATTACGCTTGAACAGCATTTATGGTGACGCTAAAGTTAATGCGAGTTCCATTATAATTTGAAATGTCAGATTGACAAATTATATACCCCCGTTTCAGCATTATGCCTTTTTAGCCCCTCCCCAAGGCACTTCATCCTTTTCTTAAAAACACCTTTTGAAAGTGCTCTGCTCTGATGCAATAAGAGAAAATCTATTTAAAAAAAAAAAAAAAAAAAAAGGTTTATTGATTGCTGCTTTCCTATAACACAGCTGCTGGCATTAACATAGCCTAAATCTCACACTCATCCTTATGAATTACAGGTATCGATGTGGAGCAGGTTTCTGTGGTTATTAATTTCGACTTGCCTGTGGACAAGGACGGAAACCCTGACAATGAGACGTACCTGCACCGGATCGGACGCACGGGGAGATTTGGCAAGAGAGGGCTGGCGATCAACATGGTGGACAGCAGGTTTAGCATGAACATTCTCAACCGCATTCAGGAGCACTTCAGTAAGTTGAGCATGATGTTTGCTCTCATATTTGTAGTTTTTAGAAGTGGATGAAAAGTTCACAACTTGAATGTGATGCACAGGCCAAAAACTGCTAGCAGGAACTAAACCAAAGTTTTTATGTATTTAATCATGTTTTGCCCTTTTAGAAATCTAATTAATTCACATTAATTTTTTCCCCACAGACAAGAAAATCGAAAAACTGGACACAGATGATTTGGATGAAATCGAGAAAATCGCAAACTGAGCAGTTCTTCAGCAGCGGTTTTATTCCTTAGGCTGGGAGTAGAACTATGCCATGCAGGATATTTATAAAGGATGTGGAAATGTTATTTTAGATTTTCTCTTTATAGGTTTTAACATTTACCGCAGTTTCACTCTTTGTACTTCTTAATAAAATCTGAATGTTTTAGTTTTTCTTTTTGGTTGTTGCTTGAGTAAATGGGTCAGTAGATTATAACTGTGGCCACTGAGAGGCCTTTGATTAATTTAGAGAAAATATTGTGTGTTTACTGGACACAAGCTGAAATCTTTTGTTTTGCTTTTCATGAAGCATGAAATGCTAATGGACACTGAATTTTTATATTTCTGCTAAAGGTCATGCATTTAGTATATTTTAAGGACTGGATACAGTCTATCCAAGCAATCCTCTTAATTGAGGTACAGATTGTCTTCAGTTGTTTTGAAGAGATTTATTATTTGTTGATTTAAGTACCTCAAAACACATCAGTGCTGATGGTCAGGGTAGCTATTATTGGCTTGGATTATTTTACAAATAAAGTTGCCAAAGTTAAAGGTGTACCAGTTCACGTTACTGATTAGCCAAAGTCTTGTGCCTGTACTGATTGTACCAGTACACCTTACGTTATAAATTTAAAGTGGAATCTCACAATTGTGTATTTTAAAGGTTTTTACATGGACCAGCAATATTTGGTTTGATATTTAAGAAGTACGAAGAGTGAAAAATTTAATCAGTATCTTGACTTGGAGCGGAAATTTAGGGGAAGTCGTGTTGATAAAGGTGTTATTGAGGCGGCGCTGTAGTGGAGGTCAGAAGTGATGTGGTTTGTATGACTAAAACAACTTCAGACATGCACACTGGTTAATCCTAGATGTGCTCTTGCTTCATGAACACATCGTCTGTGCTACTTCGGGGTAGCCGTTCTATCAAATCTAGTTCTATTGTGAGACATTTTTGTATCACTCAACACAAGAGACTGCATCTCAAATGCTGTTTTATTCATTTACACAAGTGCTTGAAGGAACAAGTCGATATGCAACAGACTGTGTGAAACATTTGCTGTTTCAGCAAGTTCATTTTATTTGTACGTTTCTGCTTTATTTTAAAGAACTGAGATTTATCCAGCCATCGCCTAGCAGAGGTGCCAACATGACTAACAAGGAAATCCTAACAGGCAAAGAGTATAAACAACTTGAAAATGTCTTTCAATGTCCCGAGTGAATCGGCTTTTCTGTTGGGTGAATATTATTTGCCCCCTTTTTTTTTTTTTTTTGGTGTATCCGCTGCTTTAACTGTAAAAACATATGCGTAACTTTCAGATATCTTCATCACTGAAGTGAGTAAATAAATTAGTTTAATCATGTTGGCACCTCGTCTCATTTCTCAATCATAACTAGGGAAAAAAGTCTACTTGCAAAAAAAAAAAAAAACACATTCCTGCTTGACTTCAGGGTTTAAACATTTATTTCACGTCCATCTTGATTAGGTGGGTGTTTACACAAGCTGCATAGGATGCAAATGGACTCGAAACTGAAATAAAAACTCATTCTGTGTGCTGAGACCACAAGAACGATGAACTTGGACACTTCCTTATGTGGCCTCTCCATTCATCTTGTTCGGGACGCTTCTGTAGTCCTCGAGTGTTTTTTTTTCTTTTCTTTTCTCGCTTTAAAATTATCACGGTGTCGTTATATCCCCGAGGATGACGCAAACTATATGCAACACTCCAGCTCTTATAAGACACATCATGTACGTGTGTGACTGGATGTTCTGAATGTATTCTAAACTTGTGTGTAAGGCTGCTGTGTTGCGCCGCGGTGTGCTGAACGCTTCTCGTCCTAGTAATACAGCGACGTGCGGAGCTCTGTGTGGTTATAACACGTCTGAATGATATTGTAATGTTAGAATAAAAAATTATTCCTAAGCTATTTCATGTTTTGTGTATAAGAAATAAAACAATGGAGTGTGCTGATGTAGGAACATAAGTTTCAGTTTTTAATTTAATGATAATGTATTAACAAATGACATGTTGCACTATTTATCAATTTATAGGTTTGGGCACACCTTCTATTTTAGTGTTTTTGTTTAGTGATTTATTTTCTACATTCTAGAACAACACTGGAGATTTAAAAACTAAAATGCACCGATCAGCCATAAATTTTTTATAAACCGCTTAATATTGAGCAGGTCCCCCCTTGTGCCACCAAAAAGGAAGGAAAACCTGTGAGGCGGCGACAGGGTCATGGGTGGCCCATGAAGTCCGATCCAATATAATTCAATTCAATTTTATTTGCATAGCGCTTTTAACAATTGAAATTGTTGCAAAGCAGCTGTACACAATCAAAATAATTAAGTTTGCATGAAATGTGTATGAATCAAAATGATAAGATAATTAAGATGATAAGATCCCTGATGGACAGTGGCAAGGAAAAACTCCCTGAGATGGTTATAGGATGAAACCTTGAGAGGAACCAGACTCAACAGGGAACCCATCCTCATTTAGGTGAAACAGAGAGCAGGAATTGATCTGCATTCATACTGTGTGAGACTGGACGATCAGTATAACAGGAGATGTGTTAGTGGAACCGTCCCCAGTCACCACACGCATGCCAGGCAGACCACACGGGGCATCCATGCGACAAGATCTCCAGAAGCGGGACACCAGGACGAGTCAGACAACTCCAGAGGGCAGAGGGGGTCTGGATCACTGGGAGCTCAGGAGCGACATGTATAGCTCGACAGAGAGACAGGTAAGTAAGAGACTGCAGTAGCTCTAATTGTTGAAAAGGTTAAGGCTGGTTTCCTTAGAAAGGTGTCAGAATGCATAGTGCATCACTGTTTTGGTGGTAAAAGGGGGGAACTACTCAATATTAAGAAGGTGGTCATAATGTTATGGCTGATCTTGTAACACGTACGGCATCAGGTAATTTAGCAACACCAAGAGTCAGTTATTTTAATACATGAAGGTCAGCTGTTCTCAAACAGTTCTTGCTAGAACAGTATTGTCAAGTGTGTTTGTATAACCCATCAAAGCACCATGATGAAACTGTCTCTCATGAAGACCATCCCAGGAAAGCAAGACCAATACTTACAGTACCTCTGCTGCAGAGTTACCAGCCTCAGAAATCACCAATTAACAAACAGAACCTCAGATTAGAGCCGTTATGAAGGCTTTACAGATCATAAGTAGCAGACACATCTCAATATCAACTGTTTAAAAGAGATTATTGTGTATTTTGAATGACTCCAGCGTTGTTTTACAATGTAGAAAGAAAAATCAGGAAAGACCATGGAATTAGAAGTTGTGTCCAAACTTTTGACTGGTAATGTATATTTAGGTTTGTGCCATAGAAGAGTTTAATCGTCTCCTACATGATTCTTCATGATATCCAGTGATTAGATTATGAGACTTAACCAAAGTTTCTGCGATTGCCACTGCTAAGCAAACAGCTCCTAGATTGTAGATTGTACAGCTGGTAATAACATTTACACTCCTTCCTACTCTCTTTAAACCTGAAATGGTGAACATTTTTATTTATTTTTTTACGTTTTATAGCCTCAGTTCTGGATACAGTAGTTAGATTTATCACCACAAATGAACGATCATTTACACTACCAGTCAAAAGTTTGGACACGAGTTTGGATTTATTTTCTACAATCGAGAGCAATACCGGAGATTTCCAAACTATGAAATAATACATATGGCATTAGGTAAATAACAAACCACGACAGTCAGTTACTATTTTACGATACGAAGGTCAGCTGTTCTGGAACAGTTCTTGAAAGAACAGAACTGTGAAGTGCATTTGCAAAACCCATCCAGCACCATGATGAAATCTTCTTTGAACAGCTGATATTGAGATGTGTTGCTACTTATGCGCCGTAAAGGCTTCACACCAGCTCTATGTTATCTAAGGTGCTGTTTGTTAATTGGTGATTTTTGAGGCTGGTGACTCTAAATGAACGTCTCCTCTGCAGCAGAGGTAAGTTTTGGTCTTGCTGTCCTGGGATGGTCTTCATGAGTTTCATCATGGAGCTTGATGGGTTTTACAGACACAATGGGTCTCTTACAAGAGCCGAAACAGCTGACCTTCATGTCTTAAAATAACAACTGACTGTTGCTGTTGTAGTTACAGTACTTAATTCGTTATTCGTTAAAAGTGTTATTATAGTTTTGAAATCTTCAGTATTGTTCTGGAATGTAGAAAAGAAATCCAAACTTGTGTCCAAATCTTTGACTGGTATTGTGTATTAAAATATCTAATGTTAATGAGACAGAAGACATGCAGTTTGTCTTCAATCTGTCTCCTGAGACTCTCTTGTGGTAAAAAAAATAAATAACAAAACTCACACTGACACACATTCATACATACAAAATACAAAATTTATTTTCTCTATACGTGTACATTTACATGCTGCTGTGTGTGCTGCTTTCTCTTTTATAGTCAGTCAGTCAGTGTTCCCTCTGTAAGGCTTCAGATCTGTAAAACAGCAAAGTTACTGCTTATGATTTTTTAACTTGTGATAAATCTAAAATTTAAGGCTGCGTCTTTACCTGAGTCGTTATACTCCACGTTGATCAGAAACAGGCCGTAGGGTGGAGCCGCCATGTTTTGAGGATAGGCCATAGAGTCCCTGGTGTCTAACAGAGCCTGAATCTGTCTGACGGAGAGCTCACCCCGGCCGACGGCAACCAACGCCCCGACCATCCTCCGCACCTGAGCAGATCGAAATAACCTCTGATTAACTTCCATAAATCACTGGCAGCAAAATGAGCAAAAATGAAGAACATGCAAGTAAGTGATGTTTTTCTACTTAACCGTACAGTACGTTTACATTACAGCATTTGGCAGACGCCCTTATCCAGAGCGACTTACATTTACATCCGAGTAGTTGAGCATTAAGGGCCTTGCTCAAGGGCCTAACAGGGACAACTTGGTGGTCATGGGATTTGAACCTGGGACCTTCCGAACCGTAGTCCAATGCCTTAGCCACTGAGCTACCACCTGGAAACCAGGTGAAATCAAATCTAAGTAATAAGGGCGTCTGCCAAATGTTGAAAGTGATAGTATTGTAATGCTTTAACCATGTCTTAAATCACTGATATGAAAATGTTGGCACCCCCTCCTGATATACAACAAAGCCTCTGTTGGAGAGAATAACAGCACTGAACTTTTTCTTGTAACAAGACTGCAGAAGAAACTTGGTCCACTTTATCATAAAGAATATTTTAAGCTCTTGTACAGTATAAGGTTTTTTTTCCAGTGCATGTTTGTGTTTAAAAACATGACTTAAAACATTTTAAATTTTGGTAGAGGCAACCAAGATTTCTTCTAAAATGTGTTCATCCACAAGTCTCACTTTCTTTTTCCCTACTTTGACCCAACTTCATTACACTAGGACAAGTTTTTTGGAAACATTTAGCAGTACTGTTTGATTTGCAGAGACTGGTGGGCAGTTATGTAACGGTTTCTATTTACGGTATGCAATGTATATCAAACTGTTGCAGTTGTTCACTCTTAACACAAGGAGGCACACGACATGTACTTTGCTTCACAAAGGCAACTGAACAATACTCACTTGTTTGTACAAAAAGGACCTACTTTTAAAGGTGAGCTCCCAAAACTGGATGTCTCTACAAAAAAAAGAACAAATGCAAATCATTCTAATGGTCCACTATTCTTCCTGTTCTATTGTAGGCAAGCCTTTATCATGAGGACATGCATGACTGTCTTTTGGTCCTTGATGAACATTAATTGCAATAAAAAATATCTTGGTGTGCGGTTACAGAAAAATAATCAGCAGTGGAGTAGAATGATGTGGCACTGTTTACTTTCTGACATGCTGAAGATGATTACTTTCCGATAACAGCATGAAACCGCAGTAATTTTCCGATTTGAATCGATTTACAGTTTAACACATTGCAACGTACATGAGACAAGTTAGCTCCTTTATTCACTTACGGTAGAGCAGCTATGTTCTTTTCTTACTTGAAGTTAATAAAACAAACAAAAAATGCAACTTGTCATGTTACCAAAAACTTTTAAAAGACCTTGTAAAAAATTAATAAAAATACAAAGCACTGACACTCGAGACTCCATCCATAAATCATAAACACAGTTGTTCCTAAAGAAACTATAACATGTTAGAACAAGTGCTTTTTAGCTCTTTTTTTTTTTTTTAGATCATTTCTGCATTTTTTTTTTCATTCACAACATCTTACTCATAAAAAATTAGCATGAGTTAAACGATCCTTAACTGACAGGAGCTTCATAATAACATTTACCCTTTATGCTACAGACACTTGGGCCCATATTCACAAAGCTTAAGCCTAAAAGTAGCTCCTAGTGACAAAATTCTAAGAAAATTCTTAGAATTATGACATTTTCTTAGACTTTCCCCTTAAATTTAGGACTAAATCTTAGTAAAG
>JAQMYJ010000016.1:16695113-16719792 GCA_030014305.1 Clarias laeviceps | reverse complement strand
AGTCTAGGACTCCCAGCTAGGGCTTTTTAAGCTAAAATAGGAGCTCTCTGAGAGAATTCTAAAAAGGTTGTTGAATACGGGCCTTGGTTGATTGTCTGCATTTGTGGTGGAAGGAAAGTTTTTTGGCCAGACTGCTCCTTTAAATTGTTGCAGGCCGTGAAAACCGAGTCGAATGCAAATGCGAAAGCAAATAAGTTAGGGAGCATGAGGTCATATCACGGTGCTTTGTCTAGAATAGAGACCAATCTGTTCATCACCTGCTGATGTTCCTGTACACTGCTCTAGATCTGGGCCTGTTTTTACAAAGCCTCTTAAGCTTTAAAGTTGCTCCTAGTGATGAAATTTTAAGAAAATTCTGGGAATTATGAAATTTTCTTAGAATTTCCCCTTAAATTTAAGACTAAATCTTAAAAATTGTTAAGAGTAGACATGAGGACTTTTAAGAGGCTTAAGAGTTTCTGACAAAATGGCGGAAAGAAGAAATATTCTCCAAATACTGAACGTAAAAGTAAACATTGCTCTTCTGTCCAATTTGGTTTTCTTGTTGATTTACTCCCTTCCGTCACTCTTGGATTGTTGTCTACATACCATCCAAAAGTGCAACTTAAATAGACTGTCCTGCAATCATGTAAACTGGTAAAAGGTCAGCCATTTGGAAATGGATTACAAGTAATAAAATCGGTATGGTAAATAAATGTAAAAACTTAAATATAGTAAGTACTGTGTGGAAATTGGTTGCTTCAAAAGTAGACACATTTTCAACATTTGGTTGTTTTAATTAACTTTAAGATATTTAGCCTAGAACAGAAACATTGCATAAAATAGCCTGCATTCATGATTATACACATTTCACTGTCTATTTTATTAACATATATTCTATTTTCACAAAGAGTCCATTTTAAGACCTTTACAGATTTTTTTTTAATCAACCAATTACAGTCCTTGAATGGCTGCATCATCCCTAGCAACGGGGTCAACCACACCTCCTCCTCACTAAGATAAAGGTTTATGTACTTTCCTTACTCAGAGTTGCTTTGAGAAGTTTCCTAAATAAATTTAGTTTAAAAAAAAAAGTTAGTTTAGGACTCCCAGCTAGGACTCTCTGAGAAAATTCTAAGAAGCATTAAACTGCAAATAATTAAAAGTCTCAGTGTCAGTAGGAAAGTGAAGTCACACCTAATGGATTGATCTGATGAGGCGCCATTTAATATTTTGGGTGGCAAAGAGCCTTGAGCTTTTACTCACAAACTGAGTTAATACAAGGGGGGGTTAAAGCCAACCTGGGACTTGATGAAATTTCTCATGAACAAAGAAGTAAAGCCCACTGCAGTCGCCAACATTTACAGTAGCATCTGGAACAAAAGATCCTTGAAAATCGACGGATAACTTGTTGCTAGCTTGTGGAGGAGATGCATCTCTCTCTGGGAACTGTACACACAATCATTCATCATGCACAGAAACTTAGCTGGGAGGTACTGCAGTCCTGACCTTGCTCCCAGTCATTTCCACACGTTTGGGCCATTAAAGGAGTTCCTGGGAGGTCAGTGTTTCAGATATGAAACAAGAAGCAGACAGTATGATCATGGTTCTGGCGTACTGAGGAAACTTTCTACCTTGCCGGTATCCAACTGTGTTCTGCACAAAGTCCTTGTTTGGCTTGAACACCTCTTAGAGATAACAGACTTAAGATATGAGGGATGTTACTGTTGCGAATCCAACAGTATTTATAGAACTTACAGCAACTTCAATGTTAATAATTAATAAAGCACGTCTCGAAATATCTCTTTGAAGTGTACTCGAGGAGAATGAGATATTTATGTATATGGTTGGACGTAAGTGATGTATGTATGTATGTGTGTGTGTGTGTGTGTGTGTGGTCGTTAGAAGCTGATGCTTCCATGCTGTGTTTGACATTAGCATAAAATAAAGCAGATGGCCTCAGCATCCTGCGCTATTCCTTTAGAGAGCCGGATGTGAGGAAGCACGTCCATCACTTGCTTAAAATTTGACTCTTTCTGTGTCTGTTTGTGGGAAGACATTTAAATGACTATTTACTTTATTTGGATTACCGATTCAGCATAAATAAAGCATATTGAATGGATATCAGATTTACTACAAATAAACTGTCATGAGGGGTACTAACGCATTAATCTAAGTGAAATGGATTTTATCTTAGGCTATTTCAATGTTTCATTTAATGGTTCCATATTTTACTATGTTTCAGTGTCTATGTAAATAAGCTACTGCTGAGCCACGTCCCCACAAGAGAACAGCAGAGCTGAGCAATAAGCTCTTCTTATATGAGGTCACATTAGGAGGGGAATCTGATTGGTTGTTTAATGCCATCTAATACAAAAACAGAAAAGAGAAAAGAAAAAAAAAACAGGATTTTTATTTTCCCCCTCACATCTTAGGTTTGTACATGCACACTGAATATCCAAAAATTAATGGAAACAAGTGAATTGTGCACAGGACAAGGTATCCACAAGACAGAGAGTTTTTATTCTACCTTTAAAACAGAAACTGTGAATAGATTCTCCTTAAACCCCTGAGGAAAAAGAGCATGTTTATGCAACAGCAGCCTTCACTGGCTCGGGTAGAAAGCAGCGTGTGCCCTCCGCCCGCTGTGATAATCAGCCTGTATCCAAAACCAAACCTGCCTAATACCTGTTGCCTAGCAACGGTTTTCAAATGCAAACGCATATCTTGCCACTCCTACTCCCAAAATGTCACAATTTAGACACACACAAAAACTCCTCACCCTCACTAACTCATCCTGTGCAGTATTATGCAATATGAAAACCAAACAAAAGTTTAAAATGACATTGAATATTATTTTCAGCTCTGTGGTGTATAAATATCACTGACACATCATCCTACCTCGTCAGCATCATTCATCTCGGCAGTGTAGGTTTAAAGTAAAGCTTGCATGAATGAATTTAAAGAGCAGACGTTATAAACTTTTTTTCTTTTTTTTTACTTTGTCGCAGGAAAATGATCAGTGACAAGCTGTTGTGATGTTGTTGCCCCCTAATGAAGTAAAAAAAAAAAACAATGTGTTTTATTCCTATTATTCCACAGTGATTTACCAAAGAGTACAGAGTCTTTAACTGAGCAATAAGCAACAGTCACTCCCTCATCAACATGAAGTTATAGATATTACTAATTACAGGCTTCACTAATTGGTGCCTTTACTAAATGGCATTACTACGAGGGGCGTTCAAGTCAAACCGGGACTTTTGATTGCACAGAATAACAGAACAGTTATGAAAGTAAAAACTAGCTTTATTTCCTATATAACCCCCTGCTACACTTATCCCAATGTTTAATCATTGCTTGGAGCCATGATTAGACTGCCTGCTTCATGTCTGAAATGCTGACCTCCCAGGAACTCCTTTAATAGCCTTTGCCTTTACTGCAAAAATGGCCTAGTTTGATCACCAAATGTTTCTTGCACAAACTTTGACAAGACTCCGCTATGACATCCAACATCCCCGTACTATCCTGCCCTCGCTTCAAGCGATTTCCTCATGGGATAATTAGTGTATTTAGTGAAGCAGGGGATTATATAGAAAAAGTGAGGTAGTTTTTAATCTCATAACTGTAGTCCGTTATTCTGTGCAATCAAAAGTCCCGGTTTGACTTGAACATCCAGGTGATAACTGGCATTACTTATTAGAGCCATTACTAAAGGCATTACTAATTAGAATCATTACTAATTACAGGCATTACTAATTACAAGTACTACTCACTACTTACAGCCATTACTAACTAAAGGCATTACTAATTATAGCCATTACTAATTAGAATCATTACTAATTGGCGACATTACAAATTAAAGCCATCATTTGTTATACCCATTACTCACTGGCATTCAGATGTGCTAAAAAACTTCACAAAAGATAGCAAGGCTGCAATAAGTAAAATGATGTGAAAGTGACACTTCGCGCAACTGATTATTATATACAATATAACACTGCATGTAGTCCAGTTTTTGTCTTTCTTATGCAAGTAAAGCACAAATTCTATAAATATGTTGAATAAAAAAATAAAATAAAAAATATGCTATGGACGTCATTTAAAATCATAATCTATTATCATGATTGTTCATGTTTACAGTTCTTATACACACATACTGTATTGTACGCTGCTGTTTGTTCAATGCCACATGCCATGTTTTATTGATCTGTGCTGTAATCGATCTGCCCCAGTTTCACCGTTCCCTCTCTACATGTTTTACTAACCCTGTTTTATACATGGATTGGTGTGTTTTTTTTGCAAAGTGACCAGTTTGAGACACGAAAAATGGCATTTACTTTATGCTATAAATGCGACAACAAATGTTAAATATAGTTTCACTTCACTTCACTTTTACATGACATTTAAAGCCATTAACTTAAAACAGATATAAACGATACATTTTCTATCCTAAAAAGTTTTTTTTCCTCCACCCATTAGTTTGTTGAGAAATGTTTTGATTTCTATGTCATCGAGAATGCTCAGGATGTGACTCTGTAGGGATAGCGTACCTGCGGAAGTGGCGCTGGCTGAAGGAGAGGCCTGGCTGTACCTGGACTAGATCCATGGTCTTCACCGGGTTCTTGAATGGCGCGTCTGAGCTGAGTGCACGGAAGGTGCTGAAATCGTGTGTTCCCTGTAGCATGGCTCCCGCCTCCCGCATGGCGTCTACGTTCAGCTGCCTGATGAGTAAGTTACAAAAAATAAAATTAGAAAGAGAAATTAAACTAAACTTTATTTTAGTTAAACAAAAAATTTTTTTTATTTAAAGAGAGAAAAGAGATGCCAGTCAGAAATTGACTGCTTATGCCCATTATTCTGTAAGCGATAACAGAAACTTACATCTTGTGAACTTTAACATCAAGTGTAACTATAAAAGGATAAAAAAAAGCATGATGTACTGGTTATTATGAATCATACAATGTTTTTTCTTTCTTTTTTTAAACTTATTTCCTGATTTTCTCCCTATTTTAGTCATGTCCAATTCATCCCCGTCACTAGGGGGCTCCCACATTAAAGCTACTACCACTCAGTCGGGAGGGCCGAAGACTATCACATGTGTGATCACTGTAACTACGTGACTCCAGCCGAGGACAGCGCTATCTGCTCCTTCCGCTTACGTGAGCTCACAGATGCCCCTGATTGTCTGTAGAACCGTGTTTAATGTGGGAGCACTAAGTACCCTCCCCTCTGACAGAGCTCGGCCAATCAGCTCTCTCGAGACCTCCGGAAGGTTACAGCATCACCCGGGAATTGAACCAGCGATCTCCGGATGATAGGGCGAGCACTTTACAACTGCGCCACTCAGAGGCGAATCATACGATGTTATGTAAGAGGAATAAAACACTTCAGAGTATGCCTTATTGAAAAGTATGTCATCTCAAATCCTGACACGTTCACAATCTAAGTACGTGTTCCCAAATTGCCCGTAGTGTAGCCTCCACGGTTCCTAGATGGACTACAGACGTTCCTAGATGGATAGATTGAGAGAAAACATACCAGGAGAAGTACACTCCAAGTTTTAGGTGTAAATCAATGGGTGTGTAATGCTGTGCTATGGACTGAACAGCATTTGAATTTTCATAGTATTTACATGTTGGAGGACAAGAAAATTTGCATATAGTTAAAGTAAGTAGCAAAACACGTGAGGTTTAGGCTACATGAACGATACACCTGGCTGTAGGGAAAGCGCCCTGCATAAGTAAACGTAACTTGTGGCATAGTTCCGTTTCACACATTATTTTTATTTACACAACAGCTTTTTAATAAAATATTAAAGACACAGCAATTGCCATGTAATTGTTTAACTGTTGAATTTCAAATGGATAAAATTTGTTCAAAGGGTTAGACATATTATACCTAATAAAAATAGGTTAATTCCGACCCACTAATCTAATTGGATGACTGGTGTTTTAAGAATGCTCACAGTTAGTTTAACGTTGCTTTCGCTGTTTTATCACTGCACTATTCGCTAGATAAAATTCCAGTTGTAGCAGTTCTCCAACTAAAACAGTAGAGTTAGGAACATTATCAGTGCGCATGGCAAACAATACAGCTAAGCGGCCGTCAGTGAATGTGGCTTTCTTCAGGATGGAAACAAATGATTTGGCCATACTGTCTAAAATTTCAGCAGGGGGAATAGGTTACATATTGTGATTCTTATGTGTCGCAATTCATGTATCGCCGCGCTGACTCCAAGATAAATAATTTTTAAATTTTATATATGTTTGCATTTGAGTTGCAGTTGAGTCGCTGTTCATTGGCAGCGTTCCGAGTTGTAGGAGAAAATTATTTGCTAAGTTTGTTTCGAATTGTAACAAAATCTAAAACCTGGATATTTACAAAATCATGATAGTAACAGAATCACAATACAGATTGAAACGACACCTAGGTAACGTGATTATACCCCTGGTGATTCCTATCCCTATTATTTTTGTCGTGTAGCTTTGGCAGTGCACAGATTAGTTACAAACAAACTTATCTTATGTAGTATCAAATCCCATTAAATTCACCTTGTAGAGTGGGGTGAAGAGGAAAATAAACTCTGTGAAACTCACGTGTTCCGTAAAGGCCAGCACAAATCCTTCTCAGTTATGGGCAGCTCAGTGTGACGGCTGATTCCCGTGGCCAAGCGGTAGACGTAGGTTCTTGATATGGCACGGTAGCGGGCGTGAAAGTCATTCGGTACACAGTAGACTCTCGTGATTCTGTTTAAAACACGTTTTTTTGAGAATCAATTTATGTACCCTGAATATTGTGTTAGAAATAATTTCAATCTGTTCTACTTGGTTTTTGACATGATTGCCAAGATTTCTTGTTATATGTCCTTTTATACTACAAGTGAGTATTGTTTTTTTCTCTTTACATATTGACCAACATATTATTTTTCACTAGATATAGTTGGATGGAATCTACCTTGAAGTTACCAGATACTCTGCTTCATCGTTGTCATTTATCGATAATCATAGATGATAGTTTTCTGTTGGATGGAGATGTTTACTTTACATTTTTGGAGTCTCCAGTGTCAGTGCATTGTTACAATTAGAGATGAAGAAAAAAGAAAGTGAGGCTGGTGAGGGAATTGGTTTACAGAGTTGCTCTAATGTATGTGATAATAGGAATTAGCTTGTTTTGTGGACGTTCCACAACTTTTAACAAAACTATAAATGGAGAAAATGTAGGCAACCATTGTTGCTCTGTAAAATATAAGTGTATGATAAATATTTGCAGACTGCTGTAGTGCTGTAGGTTTTTTCAGTGATTTTTTTTTTTACCTTGGTTATTCAACAAGCTGTTTATGCCAGGTACATGTACAGCATAGATTTTCTTTTATGAACATAATCCCAGTATTCAAATATTAAAAGTTTAATGGAGGCATGGAGCCTCATGCCTTCCAACAAATTTTTATTTATTAGGTACCTAAGTAATTTACAGCTATAAACTCATATAAGGTGTCTGTATAACAGGTATACAGGCATTTTCCTTCCTTGGATCACTTTTGGTATGTCCTGACCACTGCAGACCAGGAGGAGCTGCAGTTTTGGAGTTGCCCTAATCCAGTTGTCTAGCCATTACACTTTGGCCCTTTTCACCCGTAGCTACAGTTTTAATATCTCGTTACAATGGCGGTTGGAATTGGGTGGGATATATCAGCAAGTTGAGGGACTTTGACAAAGGCCAGATTGTGATGGCTAGAGATCTGGGTCAGAGCAACTCCAAAACTGCAGATCTTGTGGGATGTTCCCAGGCTGCAGTGGTCAGGACGTACCAAAAGTGATCCAAGGAAGGAAAACCTTCAGGGTCAAGGGTGGCCAAGGCACAATGATGCATATGTAATTAATTCATTTAAGTCGATGTAGTCTTGATCCCTCATGGAGTTCACACGCAAGGTAGTTTTAAAACAATGAGGTTTACACTACATTAAACATTTCAACAAAACAATTCCATAAGGCCTTCCTGTCTATCACCACGTCACCGAACCCAACACAGATCAGCCTTTATAACATGAATAAAACAGGTTAAATCACATCACAAGCCGGCATTATTATCCTCTTATTCAGGAGAGTTAATTGAAGCTTATAAGAGTTTGAATGCGCAGAGGCAAATTGAAAGCACGTTCAAAAACTAGATGGCTTGTTGACTCTGACAGTACCCACCTACTCAACTGCAAATGAAGCATCATACAGGGAAAAGAATTCAAATGGAATACATTCACTATGTGTTTGGACCGGAAAATCAAATCATATTATACAACACAAAAGCACAAAAAAAAACAAGCTTAAAAAACTTTATTCACAATTTAAATGACTGATATTAAATGATATACCAATTAATCACAGCAGTGCCAGTGCAAGTATTTCATTATCTGGTTGAGTAAACAGCTATAGATTATTAGTTTAAACTAAAGCTTTATATTCTATATAAACTACAGATAAACCCTATTTTTATTTCCGCATAGTGTGCTTATCTAGTAAGCTGATTTTGGTAAACAGTTTTGGCGAGTTAAAATCATCCGTTCCGGCATTTCTAGTCTATGAATATCCACTCTGGAAGGCACAAGCATTTCCTATTTCCAATTTCCTTTCTAAATGTAGAATATGTAACCGTAACAGGACCTAAACTTTCCACAAAACATTTCTTCATGTCCTACTTCATGAACACCATTTTAACCAAACAGTTATTTAACAGATAAAATTCCTTCCCATGGCTAATCTCAAACAACATTCTGAACAAGTCTATGCTAAATATTTGCAGGGTGGAAAATAAATTACATGACACAACATGCTCGCAAAAATATAAATACATCAACTAACTTTACCCCCATCTGACCAAAAGCATGTTTACAGAAGATGCAGAGACGATAGGAACGGGATACAAGAATGAACGGGAGCAGATGGAATGAGAGAAAATCTAACATAAAGTGTAGCTTTTAAAATCAGCACTGGGATGAAATATTACAATTACAGCAGTTAAAAAACATATCTAGATCTAGGAAAGAAATGAATGCAAATCTGGATAGAAATAAATGTCATGATATTGCATAAGCTTGTTTAAAAGATGCTGAGGTGAATGTGTGTCATAATCAAGGGTTTAAGGCCAATCCAAGTGAAAAATTGATGCCTGAACCACTCGTTTACTATTTGAGCACTAGGTATGATGTGTGCATCACTTTATCCAGTTCGTCTTTCTGTCCCTGATGCACCTCTGGAACAGGGTCAATCGGGACTCGTCAGACCACATGACCTTTTTCTAAGGCTCCATAGTCCATTCTTCCAACTCCCTAGTTAAATATTTCACACCTTTTTCGTTTTTCAAGTTTGAGTAAATTACTATTCATACAGTATAAACAGTATAAATTCATATATAATTCATCACGGTCTAGTTCATTAAATGCATGTGGAAGACTACTGACTTTACACTTGCCTAAAAGATGATCATTGATACCACAAGGAGGGAAAACCACAGAAGGTCTTTGCTGAAGAGCTGGCTGCTTCCAGAGAGCTGACTAGAAGGGAAAAGTGTGGTAGGAAAGGTTGCACAAGCAACATGGATGACTACAGCCTTAAGAAGATTTTCAAGCATAGCCGATTTAAGACCTTGGGAGAGCCTCACAAGTAGTGGAGTGAGGTTGGAGTCAGTGCATCAAGAGCCACAACACACAGATGTGTTCAGGAAATGGGCTACAACTGTTCCATTCCTTGTATCAAGCTACTACTAAACCAGAGACATCATTAGAAGCATCTTAGCTGAGCAAAGGGAAAAGAAAGGATTCTTATCAGGTGAAATACATTTTTGCATTTCATTTTGAAACCAAGGGTCATCCAAGTTGTTTGAAGTCTAGTGTGATATTTCCACAGTTTGTGATGATTAGATGTGCTATGTCATCTTCAGGTGTTTGTCCACTGTTTTTTAAGTCCAAAATCAGTGCATCAGTTTACCAGGAGACTCTAGAGCAATTCATGCTTCTGTTTGCTGATAGGCTTTATGGAGATGCTGATTTTCTTTTCCAGCAGGATTTAGTACCGGCCCACATTGCCAAAAATACTATTATCTGGTTTGCTGACCATGATATTAGTTTGCTTAATGAGCAAGCCAACTCACCTTACCCGCACCACATCGAATCGATCGAGTATTGATGTAGTAATTCATGCTAAAGGACCCAGACTAAGTATTTTTAATCGGCCTTAGAGAATATTCTAATATTTTGAGATACTGGATATGTGATGTTCTTGAGCTATAAGTTGTAATCATCTAAATTAAACAAAAAAAGGATTGAAATATTTCACTTGACATGTAATGAATATAGAACATATGAGAGGTTAACATTTTGAATTAAATTGGAAAAAAAAAAAACTTTTCCGACAATATTCTTTTTTTTTTCTTCGATGTACTGTATATGCTTGATTGCATCTTTTATTAAGACTTGCCCCAGAATTAATTATAAAGAAAAGAACCAGATAAACTCTTTACTCAGTTATATAAAATAACAGTACATTTATACAAAATAAATAAATAAATAAATAAATTTGGTCCTTGAGCAGATAGTTATTTACACTGACCATATAAAATGAAACCCATTTCAATAAAGAATTTTTGCAAAGTGTTCATGTTGTGTAAAGGGCTTATTAAAGTATTAATCTCAGTCGTTGAAAAAATTGATATAAGCAACCTTCAGCTTATTACTCCTCAAAAAGCATGTGCTGGAGATCCAGAATCATAATGAGATTTGTGTTTCCCCTCTTCAAACGGCTCATAAATAAAGGCACTGCTATTGAGCTGATGAATAAATCAGGTGTGTTAAATGATGCAGAAAGCTAAACTTCGCTCTGCTCCAGCTCAACAGCTTGACTTCATTAGTCTACACTGTTCAGTACCATGGCTGAATATGGGATACAATCATTCCTAGTGCAGTATTGTTTGTAAAATGGTTCCCTAGGTGTAGTACTGATCTGTAACATAGTGTACGTCATCTGTAACTTTACAAATATGGAGCACAGTGTGCTAGATGCAGTACTGATATACTGTATAATGCAGTGCCCTAGGTGCAGTACTGTTTACATATCAGTACTAGGTGCCCTAGGTGCTGGACTAATATGTAACACAGTGTGCTAGATGTAGTACTGATATGTAACACAACGCTCTACGTGTAGTAACACGGCATGCTAGCGGCAGTACTTATATAGTAACAACATTTCCTAGGGATGCTACCATACGTATGGTATCTTACTGCGCTAACAAAGTGCTGATACTGTAGACTCCCATAAACAACTGTCTTTCTTTCTTTAAGTTCACAGATTATGTTACTTTTCAAACAAGTTTGTATTAGTCTTAGAGGTCTCCAAAATGTGTCTTAATTTTCCAACTGAAATACAACTCAGATCCTGCATTCTGGCATGCCTGATTGTCTTTGCAACATCCGTGCTTGAGCACTTGGCACGCTTTTTTAACCTGGATTTCTGACGAACAAAATAAGAGGAAAAAATATATATAAAGGGCCACTAACTGCTAACCACTAATTAACTTTAAAACTAGACTTAAAATAGCCTTTATTGAGTGCTTAAGGAGACTGGGTTAGCAGTCAGATGCTCCCCACCAGCCTAAACTTATTTACGTATGTAGCTCTCTTGGGTAGAGTTGAACCAGGGGAGGATGTCTGGATATATGAGGTCACAATAGGGGGAAGATCTGATTTGCTTGTTTAAGCACTTTAAGGTCCCCTTTAAAGATAACACACTTATTAAAATATGTTCATTATGAGCCTTTAATTAGTTGGAATGTCTGCCATAGAAATACTTGTTAGTTTGAACTGACGACATATTAGGATGAGGGAATAAAAATAAACTTATGACACTCATGTCTGAGCTGCTGTTACCCAATCAGCATCGAGATCAGAGTTGTATGGTTTTTAAGAACATAATGCGATAGAAAATATTGGGATGTGTAGAATCAGCAGCTCTGCAGAACTCTTACCTGATTGGCTCTGCCTTTAAAAAGAAGTTTAAGGCATCAGTCAGGACTTGCTCAGTAAAGGGAGGTTTGTCTCCTCTGCGCTGGACGTCTAGGTGTGCGGAGTTACAGAGCGCATGCACGCCAGTGTCTGTTCGACTGGAGATCGACACAGACACTTGGTTTACAGGCTTTAGACTTCGAACTGCGTTCTAATGACAAAAGAGACCATAAACAAGCAATAGAATCATTGATAATTGTTCATTTTTTTGCTATTTTAATACAATGTACCCATTTTTAAAGAATTTTTTTAGCAGAATTAAATATCCTGATATCTCGTGTTTTTTTTTTTCTTTAAAAATCTTCACAGTGTTCGGTTCCTCTATCACATTCACCAGCATCATCATTCCTTTCTTTTTTATATTAAACTATGTTTTAGAGTTTACAACAAGGATATTTCTGACATTTCAATCCCAGAATCATTTACCACAACTGGCAAGACTCAAGAGTTTCCGAGTCACATACAGATTTCAGGGGACAATCTAAAAGACGGCGTGAAAGTAACCGACGACTTCAGCAGAAGGAAAAGTGCTGCTTACGTGTCTGACCAGAAGATGGTGTCTCATTCCAAAGGAAACAAATTTATTCTTAATGGCTTTTGAATGAATAAGACTGCAGATGGTCAGACCTTCATGCCAACATCCGATAGCAGTGTGTGTGAGTGTGTCTAATGCGTATGACAAGCATGTGGTGTGCTCTGTCAAAGGGAAGTGCACTTAAGCAAGGTTACTACAGTGAGAGAAAATCAGCACTAACATTTCTTAATGCTACTCTGGATAAAACTGGAAGTTTGGTGGTCTTGCTTAAATGTAATTATGTGAAAACTGATTAAATCTAAAAATCGAAAATACACACATCAGATTTCTCCTCACAAAGCGATACTCTGGAATAATTATTCCTGGATGGAATCAGCCTGGAAACACAAACGGTTACAGATTAATTGTAAGACCGTGACTACATAGCGTATAATTTAATTTCTCCTTAATATACATTTTATTGGAACACCCTTACATAAGAGATGTACTGTGGGAAAAACATTGTTACTTACTCAGCTTCCTACATAAGGTGTACCTTTCTAATTCAATATTTTCCTCCTTTATAAATTATATGTGACTTGTGTGTATTCTGAAACTATACCGCATTTGTTTTAGCTCTGAGAAGGCTCCTCATACTTACCTTACTACATGAACTCTACGCTGTCCATTTCTCTTAAAGATACTCGAAAATGATAGGCAGAAATCAGAGAGTACTTACCAAACAATCCTGGCACACAAAAAATATTACACCTGCTTACCTTTACTTATAAATTAAACATTAAAGTCCGAATAAAAAACCACAAAGAGGCAGAAAAATTAAAACAACAAAGAAACTTATTCAAGCACTGTTCTTTATATAGTTTGCAGAGGACTGATTCAGACACCTCAAAGTCGCTATTTCAGAAGGGTCGGTTATTGAGCTGCATCAAGCAAAGAAAACAACTAAGGTGATTTGAAATTACTGGAGCTGGTTTGAGAAACCTTCAATACATTATTAAAACCTGGACAGATAGTGCTGAAGCATCAACAATGTGGAAGAAATGTGGTCAGGGAAGGGAAAAGAATATAACAGTAAAACTGTTATAGCTATGTTTAATAGTGAAGTTAAGATAATTTCCATACACACAATGTGATGAGACTAATCAGGAAAAAAAGGCTTGAATTTGCTAGGGAGCATAAAGCTTGGCTTTTTGAGCAATGGAAAAAGGTCACGTGGTCTGATGAGTCTAGACTGACCCTATTCCAGAGCAATGTGCACGTCAAGGTAGGAAGGGAAGAACATGAAGCGATCCACCCATCATGTATAGTGGCTACTGTACAAGCCTCTGGATGCAGTGTTATGGACTGGGGGTGCTTCGTTTGGTCAGGTTTAGACTCAGGAATGTTATGAATGTTAAGTCAGCTTATGACCTGAATGTACTGAATAACCAGATTATCACATCTATTCACTGGCTTTTTGTTTACTGATATGAGTCCAAATCCCACACCATCTATAATACCGGAACAGCCCATTGCTCCTAAATTGAACATTTTGACGATAGAAATTTTTTACTTAAGTCTCTCAAGCTCATCAATAACACAAAGGTTATTAAAATGTCAAATATTTTAAATGCTATTTTATTATTGCTGTTAGTATAATTATACCTATTTGTGTACGGCGGCATGGTGGCTTAGTAGTTAGCACTGTCGACTTGCACCTAGAGGGTACAGGTTTGGTGGGTTTCCTCCGGGTACTCCGGTTTCCTCCCACAGTACAAAGACAGGCAGTGTGTGATTGTAGTTTTACAACTACCACTGTTGTAAAAATTGGAATAAATACAATGATCACCACTGGCCTTCACGGTCCCTAGTTGACTACAGAAGTTCCTAGATGAATGGATGGATGGAAATGAGTACATGCTTGTCATTCTTTGTTTGATCCATCCCTTTGTCTGTATGTGGAGCAATAAATTGGTTGTAATATATTTATAAGTAATAATAAACACTGACCTCTAAATGGTTCTGCACTCCCTGTAGTGGCTGGTGTGGAGGAGCCTTCATCACCCCACTGTAATCACAACGAAGTCTCACATTAATATGACTTCTAATAACAATGCATGTATCTTAGATGTGGATGTAACTGTCAGACCTGTATTTGGTTCCGAGATATTGGAAGAAGATGAGATAGCGAGTAACACTACTGCTCTGCTGCATGACTGCAGGATTGTGTGTGTGTTACACTGACATCAGCACAACGGGTTTAATAAAGAACATAAATGATATTTAAGATTTATGAACTTCCATGCTTAAAGGAATCAAGCAAAGTATGTTAACACCTAAGGTGTGTTTTGATCCAGTGTAAGATGAATGAGAAGCACGTGTGCGGATTATTTCAAATCACTTCCGCAGTCTGAGATTTGGACGTCCTGTGGAATGCCTGTACAAAAAAATAAGAGCATTTAAAATTCTTATTGAAAATAAATAAGGAAAAAAAGGAAAATAATATTTTTTTTGTATATAATTATTTCATAGATTGGCCACACGAGTAGATATTAATCTCATTGTATTGCATGAACATGAAGTATAAAAGCACGCACGCGGCCATCGTCAGGCAGGACCCCTCTATCAACAATGTTTATGGGGAATGTAGTGCTTAGTCATCTATACACGTTTATACTAGATTAGTTTATAAACCGAAAGAGTGTCATTTTTATTATTTTTGTTTGTTTGTTTTTTTGTTTTATAAAGCCTTTGATCATTAATTTTTTTTTGTATTTTTAAATCTGTAAATAATTGTGTTTTAAGCTAAACCTTTTGTACAAGAGATGTTCAAGTCAAACCGGGACTTTTGATTGTAGCGAAAAACAACACAGTTCTAAATAAAAACAGCCGTTATTTCTCTATACATAATTCCCTTCTACATTAATGCATTTTTCCCAGTGTTTCACTAGTGCTTGGATACCATTAAGGTAGAAAGTTTTTTCGGTACACCGAAGTCATGATAGGACTTTCTGGCCTCCCAGGAAATTTTTTGTCTTCCCAAGCATGTAGAAATCACTTGGAGCGAGGTCACGACTGTACGTGAGATGTGGCAATAACTCCTAGCTGAGTTTCTGTAAAGTACCAGTGGTACTGGTGAATGATTGTGTGTACAGTTCCCACAAACAGATTCATCTTGTCTGTTGTCTATCAATTTTCATAGATCAGGCGTTCCACTTCCTGAATGATCACGGACATGACTGCTGCAGGATCCGAACCACCTCGGCCGGGATCATCATTCACAGACGTACAGCCTTATTTAAAACATTTGCACCATTCAAAAGTTTTATTGCGGCTAAGAGTCTCATCACTGTACTGTACTTGAAGTCTTCTCTAAATGCTAAATGTCAATAGGGTTTTGTGCCTTCATTCACCAGAAATGTCACCACAAGTCTCGGTTTGATTTGAATGGCCCTCGTAACCACATTGCTGTTTGTTTGTTTGTTTGCTTGCTTGCTTGGAGTTGTTTTTTCTTTTGCTTCTAGCACAAGCCCACAGCCATTAAAAAAACCTATGAAAATTAATGTTTCTTCTCTAAGCTTGATTACTTAAAAAAATTATATATACCATGTCAATATTCACCAGTCCCTAACCTTACTGTCTTGTTTTTAAGAAAATTCGTAGTAAATATATATGGACACTTTACCTAAAACAACAACAACAACAAAAACATGATAATATTATGGGCCTAAATGAATTTTCCTACTTATATTTGTGCCTCTGGTTTTAAAGGTTCCGTCTTTCTAGACCTATAAAAACAGGATACATACTGGAATAAACATTAGAATAAACCTTGACTCATTTCTTCATTTTTTAAGGGAAAAGGAAAGCATTTTCAATGTAATGTGTGAATTGTATTGCATTTGCAGTATAATTTTCAGTCAACAGAGGGCCCCACATATTCCAATATGCTCCTTTAATATTGTGGTTCTTTAAATGCATGTACTCCTAATTCCTCCTAAAAGTGATCATCTGACTTTTTCTACAATAGATTTAATCTAATTCTTCATCACTGTGTAATCAAGGGATGCCAATTAAATTACAAAGCAAAATTACAAATGAAAGTCATAAATTTGACTTTTCTGTATACATGTTCTTTGGGATCGTCTGGCTTGTTTGTGAATGCTGTGAAATAAATAACATTTTTAAAAATGCAGTTTTGTGTGTGTGTGTGTGTGTGTGTGTGTGTGTGTCATAGCTTGCATGTAAGAGATGTGGAAAAGTTATGAGTTATGAGTCATCTCATTGGTCACACCCCAACCAAAATTCTTACCCAGGACCTTCTCTGAAACTGATCTCTGAAATCTTCACTGATTAGAACAGATCATATTGTATGATATTTCATTTAATAATAAGCAATATATCACCAGTACACAATCTGCAAGCATTTACAGCTACATTTAATGTCATAGAACATCCATGAGGTTCCTCTTATTACTCATGTTATGATAGATACCCTCACCAGATCCTTTTTTTATCTCTATTTTTTTCTTTCTTGAAATCAAGCTTGTCATCTTACAGAGGAAATGAGAATGTGAGAAAGAAAACTTTTAGCTGAAACTGGAGACTCCTTCCATTAACATCTAAATAAATAACCATCTGATTACAGAAGCTTCACCATATGAGTAATTATATTTCTTTATTTATTACATGTATAATGTAAAAATCTGTGCATTAATAATTTAGCTGGTTATAACTAGTTTAATACAGTTGAGAATCTTGTCGTACAACTCCCTTTGTAAGTTTGCCAAGGAATTGGAAGTATTAACACATTAGAACATGAGCAGCAACCAGAATAGAGAACTTAACAGTATATTTGGCACTGGGTCTGTATACAAATTGAGATATTATACAAACAAGAAAACACAAAAACTAATGCGAAACCATGTTATTAAATACAAAGGTGTTGTTACAGACTTAGCTAACAGTTTTTTAGTTACAAGTTATTAAAGATGTCATAAGTTTGGCCAGCCAGTTTGGTAGTCCATGTCAACATCAACTCCATCCCTCCATTGTGTCTCAGGGAGTGTGAAGCCTCTCCCAGGACATTTAGACAACCATGAAAGCGTGCTAACTGATTGCAAGGCAAAAGTACACAGATACACATACAATCATACACTGATAGCAAATTAGGACTGACATTGCATGTTGAAGGAACAGTCTACAGTGCATGTTGAAGGAACCTAAGCAAGCACGAACCTAGAACCACGCGAGGTGCGAGACCCCATGCACCACCTAAATATCAACTATTTTAAAATAAAAATCATTTAATGCACATACTCCTTATTTCATAAGTGATCATATGAGTGCTTAAGGGTTTCAAAATTGGTGATACCTCTTACATTACAAGCTAAGTAAAAGTCTTAGGTCTCAGGATTGACTTTTCCTTATCCATGAGATATTATTTGGGATTATCTGGCTTGTTTGTAAATGCAATAATAATAATAATAATAATCATGTGTGTGCATTAGTCATAGCCTGCATGTTTCAGAGATTCTGTTGGACTTATGAGTCATTAATTCATTCAAGCAATTCATTTTTTCATTGTAAAAGTTATTAGACTGGTTGTTAAACACAATCTTTGCTTCTACATATTGTATTGGCTTCTAGCTAGGGATCAGTTTCTTATTTAAAAAGCCTCACAGTCTATAAAGAGAACAGGGGATTTTTCTTTTAAACACAAGAAAATATATTAAACCAGTCCAGGTTATAGTATTAGTACACTGCTCTCTAACCACTCAGGCAGAACAGTTCAGTCTTTTACAAACCTAAGCATTTGAGAGAATTCGTTTTGAAGTGTGAGAGCACTTTGCTGACGGTCCCTGAGCTCAGCCCAGCGGCGGATACTGCTACAGATTGAAGCGTATTGATTCAGAGCAGCAGTGAGCGCGTGTGACTGTGTGTGTGACTGTGTGTATCTGTGTGTGTGTCAGTGGCAGTGATTCAGAGGACTACAGGGACTCAGAGCACACCGTTTGACAGGATCTGTGTGAAGGACAACAGTGTGTGTGTGTGTGCGATGTGTGTTTTACATTTCTGACTGCAGCAGGATTAAAGAAAGCCAACATGACGGTGGATTTTGAGGAGTGTATTAAAGACTCGCCCCGGTTCAGGTAAGAGACAGAGATAGTTCTGTAAACTAAACATCTGCAGATCAAGCCTGTTGGACACTGAATATTGACACACACACACACACACACACATTTCTCTAATGTAGACCGGGTTATTATAGTCATTGTGGCCATGCCGCAAAATACACATTCATGACTGATGATTATTAACATTATTCCGATGATTTTTAGTCTTGATCTTGTTCTAACTGTATGTCCTTTCATAATCGTTTGACCTTGTTATTTATTTTAAATATTGTGTACTGTGTATATAACACTCACTCATGGTGATGCGTTTAAATGTATAAAGTGCTATTACAGTTAGAGAGTATCAGACTAAATTAAACGTTAATACATATGCATAAGTATAATAGGAATTCCATATAGCAATAACAGTAATGATAATGATGATAATAATAATAATAATAATAATAATAATAAACCTTATTGATTTGTGGCATGTCCGTGTCTTCTTGCAAAAGCGCTCTTTTTTTAACAGAATTCGTGCAGGGGGCGTGGTTTGTCTTTTTTGAACCTTTTGTTGGGGGCGTGGTCTTTTTTGATAATGCTAGTTTTTATTTTAATTTAATATACTGTAATGTATAAACAAATGCATAATCTTTTACAATATCTATTTAGTTAAAACACTTTAAAAATTCTTCCAAAAAAAAAAAAAAAAAACTAAACAAAACTGAAAGTACATACAGTATTATGAATATACAGTTAATACTTAATAGTTAACAGATAGCTTATTTTATGAATCCTAAATTAGTCACGTGACTCGGACTTACTCTAATATTTGGGGTAGAAACATAGCTGACACATAGTTGAAAAGTAGGAGATGCAAGCCAAAATATTTTGTAGTAGAGGCTTAAAGTGGCATAAAATTTTAATAATTTTAGTCAAAGTAGAGTTAAATTGGGATTGATCTGTGGCAGATCCATGGGTTCACACCCCCAGGGTTGAGTGAGGGTTCGATTCCCGCCTCTCTTTGCATAAAATTTGCATGTTCTTCCTGTGCTTGGGTTTCCTCCAGGTCCTCTGGTTTCCTCAGACATGCAGATTAGGTTGACTGTCTTTTCCAAATTTCCAAATTTTCCATCCCACTGGTCTGATGTCATAGATTTTTGCAGCCATCTGCATCAGATAGCGATGACGTTTTAAGATCGATAGACAGGGATAACGACACTTTTACTGCTAGTTTTAGTATAGTTTAACAGCAAGCGCATCATTTCATAAGAGTTTTCTTCCATGATTGCATTATTTTATTGCCTGAGATAAAAGAATTACCAAACTAGTAAGAGTGTTGTTTAGAAAACCTTTGGGAGTCAGTAATAGGAACAGCCTTCATCTGTCACCGCTTCATCTTATTAATGTCTCCAATGCTATTTTTGCCCCCTTTGTAGCCCACATCTAATTAATGTACATGAATCCATCAAACGCTGGTTGTGTTTCCGATTCCCCTCTACAGCAGTGATATAGCTACAGTTTATTTCCTGTGAAGCACCCTGGGACTTCATTGCCATCTGCAGATATCTCTCGGGGTTGTGAGTGATGTCCGGAAGCATGACCTTCCCCCCTGCGGTTCCTTGAAGGCCAGACACGACCGGGGTCATGTAGATGGCACTCTCGATGAGAAGGGCTGAGATTAGAACATTTTGTTCATCTAATGTACTGTTCAAAAGACTATGGGTGACTCCAGTATGGTCACGTTTCGCTGACATGAACCTACATATTTATGTCTTTAATGGAAAAGCTCTTTCCTTACTGTTACTTCACATCTATTTCAGGATAAAAGACCACACAGAAACGGACACTTTCTTACTGCGATACTTCACATAGCGATACAGCCACAGATATTCACTTTTGGCAGCTTTACCTAGGTGTCTGCTATCACTCACGAGGAGGAAACATCTCGAGAGGAATATTTACATTTCTGCTTCCTCTCTTTTCATAGCCGTTACACACGACACCTAAGTTCATTCTTTTGTCACAGTCTAATGAGAATTAAAATATGTGGTTATGCGGCGGCTTAGTGATCATAGCGCTGTCGTCTTGCACCTCCAGCGTCGGGGTTCGATTCCTGCCTCGGTTGTGTGTGCATGGAGATTGCATGTTCTCCATGTGCTTGGTGGGTTTCCTCAGTGTTCTCCGGTTTCCTCCTACAGTCCAAGACATGCAGATCCCCAAACTGCCCAGAGTGCGCTGATTATCACCCTGTCCATTGTGGACCCTGCCGAGTGCCCTAAGTCCCCTGGGATAGGCTCCAGCCCCCCGTGACCCTATATACAGGATACAGAGGTATAGACGATGAGTGAGTGAGTAGGATGGGTTAGACTTATACAGTTGGACAAAATTTGGACATTATTTGGACAATGATTGTAAAATGTTTCAGCGATACTTTTCTGTATAAATATGACAAACAGGCAGGCTCCTTAGGATGATGTAATGCTCAACAATTGGGCAATAAGACGAAAAAGGTGGTTCGGGAAGTTTTTGTTCCTAGTCGCTTCTTGTCATCTGAACTTCTTGAGGTGTATAAAGTTCCAGGTGCAGGTCTGAGCCTGTAAGATGCAGCAAAGGAGATGAAACGCTGGCAGGGTGAAATGTGACGGTTACACACCAAATATCAAGCTGTTTGTTTTATTACTGAACTCGAACAGTCGCCGAGCTTGGGTTGGTCCAGATGGCAATGCTGATTTTATCATCCTGATGACCATATGTGTCTGACTATAAAATATGCATATTTTGACGAACCAGCTAACGAAGAGTTGTGTATCATAGCAACGTTGTACAGTATGTTTTATGTTCTTTTAGAATCCGTATGTGTATTTGCTCCTATTGTTGTATAACTCTCACTAATGACTCAGGAATACAGTAGCGCTTTTGTCATGCTGCCTTTCTTCAGTTACGCAAATGAACCCAGCACGGAGTAGATAGACTGCCGCGTGACCTTTTCATTAGGTCTATTTCTTTCCCTCGAGCACTCACATGCATCCACACACACACCAAACACACATTTCTCTCATAAATCAGCGTTCAGCTTCACAACCTCCAGCAACCTCTCCTCAGCCAAGCCAGTACTCTATACTGTCTCCACAAAGAGCAGTAACACAATAACCTGGTTATTTCTACTTGAGGAAATCTGGTCTCCTTAATGTGGCTTTATTTTTACTCTCGACAATGCTATACCTGTTTTTGTCCCGCATATGCCGAATAAGGGCAAAGTTCCCTGAGAGAGGACGGATGAACTCATAGCGAGCACGCCCGATCAAACAGGATTCTCTAGGTGAGAACGTTCCTTGTCATTCCTACTTTTTCGCTCCGGGCTTTCACTCACCAGCCCTGTTGGCTGTATACTATCTGTTTGGTTGCCTTGGTTACAGGAAATTGCCACTTTACATATTCCCAGGCAGCTTCATTGCAGAGAAACAGACAGATACAGGGTCATGACCTTGGAATGCAACATGTGTTTCTAATGGCTGTCTTCCCTTAAACAGTGTGCTGGAAGAGGAATGTGTAGTGTATAGTATGTATATAGAAACAAATTCTTTGTTGGACTAGAGAAACATATATTATATATAATGTCACTGTGGATTAATTGTAACATCATATGTTCATATCAGCATAATTTAATTCAAAGCAACTCAGAAGGAAGATAATGCTTTATTTAGAACAAATCATCTTCCAATGAAAAGCCTGAACATGGCAGAACATTTTCTTTTTTCTTTTTTTTTTTTACTTACGACAGTAGATTTGTCATCACCGGCAGCCATGGCAACAAGCTTCCTGGGTCGGAGGTGGATGCCTGCCTCCATTCTGTGTGAAAGCTTTTCCTGTATTCACAAGCAATAAATCTTGTAATAACTAGTGGTTATGCACAACCATATATGATGCGATCAGATTCTCGAAACACACAAGTAATATCTCTTGAGGAAGGTTGAATTACATTTTTATTTCTCTGCAGTATATCAAACAGCCATCGATCACGTTTAGTCTCTTAAAGACTTTAAACGACAGACCTTCCTGTTGTCCTCTCGGTAAACATGGGGACACGGGGGCTTCAAGCGCATGCCGCGAACGCCAGGGAATCCCATTTCATGTCGACACCATCCGCGAGCTTCAAAGCATCATGAGAAATGTGTCACTCTGCGTATAGTCTCTCGAGGCTGATGACATCGGGATGATGGAATAGTAGTGTTTGTCGTGTTGCTGCTCCAGTTTTGGGTCTTAATTCACCGAAGTGCAGTAAATGCATTCAGTCTACTTCATTCCCTCTCTAGACTTCAGGATCTCAGTCTGTCTTCTCTCTTAGTCAACTGGTGCTTTATGGGAAATTTGATTTACAGTATATAAAGGTTCACACAGGACCTTTAAATCCATTGATTTAATCTTACACTAAAATTGACGTGCATATTGAATTTATGAAAACTGAGACCAACCTGAAGACATTTTTATACACACCCAATATTTTGGATATTTATTCTAATAAATGCTAATACACATTTAGTTTTTTATAAATCCAACATGACTGATGAAAACCACTAAAATACACAAAGTACACACGGGAAAGTGACATATATAAAAACATTCACTTCAGGCCGCAGGGGGCCTGGAGCCTATCCCAGGAGACGAGGCGGGGAACACCCTGCATGGGTTACTAATCCATCACAGGGCGCACACACACACACACACACACTAAGGGCAATTTGGGAATCAGCCTAACTTGCATGTCTTTAGACTGTGGAAGGAAACCCACCAAGCACGACGAGAACATGCAAACTCCATGCACACTTGAGACTGGAATCGAACCCGCGACCCTGCAGGTGCAAGGCGTCAGTGCTAATCACTAAGCCACAGTGCCAACCTATATCAAAACAGTACAAATAAAAAGATATCATATGCATAAAGTACACAACATAATGCTTGTGAAAACAGTGATCTCATATTTCATATATGCATGATTCATCATTGTGATAAACAGCCCAGAAAACTCCTACAACACTCTTATAATTACATTACAAGCAACATTCAAGTCAAATTGGGACTTTTGATGAAATTTCTCATGAATTAATGCATAAACCAGATTAAAATTTACAGAAGATCTTAAGCACAGTGGACCTCCTGATGTGTGAAAATCGATAGATAACTCGTCCCAACTTGTGGAACATCTGCCTGTACACACAACCATTCACCAACACCACTTGGAGGTACTGCTACATCCCCTGTACAATCCTGACCTCAATCCAGGCAATTTCCACATGCTTGTGCCATTAAAGGAGTTCCTGGGAGGCCAGCGTTTCAGACATCATGCAGACAGTCTGATCACGGCTCAGGCATACTGAGAAAACCTTCTACCTTGATGGTATCCAAGCACTAGTGAAACACTGGGATGAGTGCATTAGGTTTAGCAGGAGATTATATAGAGAAATAACAGAGGTTTTTATTCTTATAACTTTGTTCTGTTATTCTGCACAATCAAAAGTTTGACTTGAACATTCCCGTGCATACCTTTTGTTACTGGTTTCAATGTAATTCCTTCACAAATGAATAAAGCTGATTTTAAGCGATGCAGGAAGCCAGCACTTTAGCTGACATTGCACAAGTCCAGCATTCACTCACGTTCCTGTGTAATGTAGACGTAACATATATGGACTGGAAAACGGTTCAGGAAGCACAAATATCCAGTGAGACGTGACGCCTGGCTTAGAGCCACTCATTGCAACACGCTGCATAGCACAAATCCTGGCCTATCCCAGGAGATCTCACAACTTTACCTAAACAATACCAGCTCTGTGTATTTCACTTAGACCCTTAAGACAACAGTGAGAAACCGGAATAGTCGGCTCATGATGTCAGTGTCTTTAAGCTTGGGCTGTTATATCACAGTAATCCTTGCTTGTCTCCAGACTAAAAGTGTGGATAGTATGAGGGTGAGGCGTCTAAGTCTCCTCTCCCACACAACACCCAAGGACTGTGCTTTTTGTATAT
>JAQMYJ010000016.1:16667523-16685803 GCA_030014305.1 Clarias laeviceps | reverse complement strand
CAGATGTCTCGTCCAATCAGCGGTAAGCATTTCATTCGCAAACTATACCTACCTTTTCCGGTTTGTATCTGACTGGCTGAGAAGTGCAATACAAATTAACAAAACCGAAAACAAAATAACAAAAACCAAACAACCCATTGTTATTTTGTTTTGGGTTTTGATATTTTGTTTTTGAATTAGTTATTTTGTTTTCCGTTTTTGTAAATTTGGTTTTGAATTTGTTATTTTGTTTTGGGTTTTGTTAATTTGTTTTGCACTTCAGGGCCACCGTAAGTTTGTCCCAGAGAATTATGCACAGCTTTGGTAAAAGATTTATAAAAGAGGTTGATAGTCACCGTCTATTTTTTTTTTCTGAGGACTTACTATAACACACGTTAAACTCATTTTTCTGTTTGGTGCTGAATTGATCTAATCCGTGTTTGTGTTTCCATTTTTATTGATTTGAGGTGATGATGGCTTGGGCTTTCTCATCAAATGCTGAGAAACCACACTGCAGTTCTCTCTCTCACACACCCACATGCACATATTGAGATGTTTTTGGTTTCATATGAGCAAAAACCACAGGTCTTGAGCGTGCGTTCACAGTGAAATTGCTTCACGGGTGGGCCCTGATGGTGACAACTTGTACATTTGTGTGCGTTTTCAATGTCTTGCTGTCAGCTTTGCGTTTCTGGAACGCATTAAAACACAGTTTTTTAAATGGTATCAATTGTGTTTGGCATCAGTTGGTAATTGCTGGTTAGTGGTGGAAAGGTTAATCAGCACATTGAAAAGTGCAGCATAGCATGGTGTGGAAAATATGACCGAGAACTCGGCAAACACCTTTTTCTATATTGTATAAGCAGCCATCTTTATACGTTGGGTATATGCTGAAGAATTATGGTTTTGCCCGACTAATGTATTTCTAGAACAAATACAATGTCCTCCTGTGCATTTCACCAGATGCCTTGTTGTATTTAAAGAACTACCCATTGCCAGAGGCAACACAGAATTGGATTAAAAAAGCCCAAAGCTCTTGACAGATTCTATTAGCAGCACTGGATAAAGCATAAGTGATGCCCAGTCATGGCAGCCTACCTGTATGTTCATGCACGTTCACTTTTTGAGCAGATCCTGGATCAGCCTGCATCATTCAAATGTCATAGATACAAATTGCGTGGCCAATGCAAATTGTTGCCTCTCATCTTATTTATGTGGCATCCAGGTTTAAAGAGTGTCCTCAGGTCTATTCTGTTGGCCATCGGTGTGGAGTTGGGGAAGATCCAATGTACTATAGGGAAATTCTGGCTCGTCTTGTAAAATCCTCTCGTCTGGAGAGCATCCGGACTCTCAAGTGTTTAATTTGAACGGGGTAGAAAGACTCAAACAAAAAGAGACTGATGTGCAATTAAATCGAGCACACATCTGGCCGATGCATTAGAAAAGTGAAGCTGGTTTTGCATTGTAAGATTTCACTTAAGGTTGTTGCTTATCACATTGTATGATGTGATATATCCAAATAAATGTTAGATGAATTCTTGTACAGAATGCACAATATCACTTTGTCACTGTCATATTATATGGTTATAATATATAGAATCGACTTGAAAGAGAATGACATTAATCATAAAACAAGCTTGTATAAACAGAAACCCTTAGAATTAGAAAGTTCTGCTTTTTTGTGGTTGGGTAAAGAGAGAAGTATAAAGACAACATGACAGGAGTTTCCCTTTAAAGTGAGCTTAATGTTTTTTTATTTTCTGTATTTTTGCATGTGAGCATATAATGTTAATTATTTGAAAAATTTATCATTTGCATTTTTGCACCACCTCATATGGTATCTTGTGGCTTTTAGATGAGCATCATGGCAAAATTTGCTGCTGACTGTATTCGGTTGGATGTGGCACGGTGGCATAGTGGTTAGCACTGTGGCCTTGCACCTTCAGGGTTGAGGGTCCGAGGCTAGTTTCAGGCCTGTGTGCGTTGAGTTTGCATGTTCTCCCCATGCTTGGTGGGTTTTCTATGGTTTTCTCCCACAGTCCAAAAGTTAATGTGTGTGTACTTGTGGCCTGCAATGGACTGGCACACTGTCCAGGGTACTGTATATTCTCACCTTGTGCCCCAAGTCCCCTGGGATAGGCTCCAGGCTTCCTACGAGTGAGTGTCTTTAATTGCAATGGCACTTAATTCCTCATGACCAAAAGTGGTTTTGGAGTGCCACTGCGAAATGCATTCTCAGGAATGAGATAAAGGATGTGTTTGTTTAATCCCAATATGACAACCTGATCTGTCCTATTCACTCAATGCCTTTACTTCATATCTCACAGATGCCACAAATAAGTCTATAAACATATTTCTGAATGTTTTAAATTGTACAACGCTTCCAAGGTCGCTTATGTAAGGAAACCATGGTCAGGATTTCATCATTTGCATGTCTCACTGTGTTAGCACGAATGCTGTATATCAGAAAGGAAAGGAATGCCACGATGATTATGAAACAGCCAGCTCACCACCACACACAGCGTGTCGTGTGAACGAGGAGAGTTGCAGCACACTGTATGACTGCACAAACCAGCGATGACCAGATTGTGGAATTACCAAGATTTCTTGAGTTAAGATTTCACCACAGTTCTTATTACCTCAAAAACCAGGAGCCATTTAACAAACCGTGTGAACAATTCTGTGTGCCTGGTTTGCCCAAGACTGTGTAAAGCAACACGGAATATTCGGAACGGAGCAAAAGTAGACATATAGTTTTTTTTTTATTATTGTTATTACTGATTTGATACAAGTGTAGAGATTTATCATCATGTATTGTAAATCACGCACTCGTGAACTTTGTTCTTGGCTCAAGTCTTAATCTGACTCTGGGAAAAGGTGATATTACGTTCACTTTACTTGGGGAAAAGTCCGAAGCCAAAACAAACCAGATTAGGTCTCACCAAGACCAGCGCCTGAGGTTTTTCTCCCGACTCTGCCTCAAGTAAATACGCCGCTTCCAGGGGATCCATTTTGTGAATCGCATTTGGACCCCGTCACTTTCTCATCTTGTTTCACTCCTCCTGCGGGTTCAGTTTCTTTCCACTACAGCGGGAGGTGGAGAGAGAAATATTGCTTACAGCCCTCGTGCATGATTAGGTACAAGAATAAGGCGGGGAGAATGGATTTTAGTTCAGGACGGTGGGAATGTTTAACAAGTCTCACTTCCTTTATAGGATTTCAAAAGTGGGAAAGTGCGGGAACTCGTCAGGATGCCTCCATTCACCTCATACTCACAATAAATCCACTGACAGATCAGTCAGAGCTAAACGATGGCATTGAATTCCACTATAATGAAAGCTACTCGCAATACTTATTCCATATCATGCCATGTTTTGTTATTTTTGTTTCTCCTCCACCTTTATTCCGTCTGAGACAAATGACAAACACATTACGATCTCTTTTCCTAACTCTACATGTTGGATGTACTGTAACGGTGATTTATATGATACATGGCAACCGATTTTTCACTCTTCATCTTTTATGGGATCACCCTTCCCTGCACTTTTTTTTTTTTCATACAGTGTGAGAGTAACAGCTGTTATGGTTTCTCTCCACCAGCCCATATAGCCTTCTGTGGTTAGCATGCTATAGTTTGTGTGTAATCCGAACAGCAGGGAGACTCCCAGGCTCTTGCTGAGGAGAACAGGCATGAATCCTTGTCATTATCTCATGACGCAGGTTCCTGGGTATGAAATTGCACCTCATGGTAACACTGAAATCAGAAGGTTTGACGCTAATCGAGCTAGCTTTGATGTCACGTGCTTTGTGGGTTTACTTCAGCTTTATCCGACAGTCATGGGAAGACATGAGAAGTGCTGTTGGCTGAGTGGTGTTTTCAAATTGCCCAGAGTGTCTAATTGAGTGTGTGTGCGTGTGCTTGCGCCATGTGAAAGGTTGGCACCCCATCCGTGGTGTGCCCTGCCATGTGCTAAAGGTTCCAGCGACCCTACACAGAATAAGCAGTATGTTTTTACCAAGGAAAAAAAAATGATGGGGAATATAATACCCTACAGAGTGACTTCGTTAGATTCCTAATTCTAAAATTTAATCCTAATAAAATTTTCAATTTTCCTGAAATGTCTAGATTCTTAAACTGACGTCAGAATGTGTTAAATCATTTAGAGGAAGTGATGAATATTTGAGGAGGTCTGCAACTCTGTTTTCTCTATGAAACATTTAGAAACATGGGTTTTTTAAAAATCGGTTATGGGGTCTAAACTAGTACACACCAGTAACCTCCTCCATATTGCTAATTTAGCTGAACCTGTTCTTGTTCAAATGCTGTTTTTGCGTCCAGAAATAGACGGTGATGTGGGAGAGGAGATATTTAAAATATGCCGAGGTAGTGTTATTTTTGAATCCACTTTGGCCCAAAGGCACGTCCAAAGCCAAAAATATAAATAAAATAAAACTATTTTCAGACCTACAAGTGAATTCTTACAACAACAAAAAAAATGCTATTTTTGCAAAACATTAATACTCTGGGGTCTATGTATTTTTAATACCTATAGTAGGTTTAACAGTCATTACAAACATTTCTCTGTTTTTAATATGATGCTTTATATCATTTTTAGCACAGACACTTGTCCTTCCAAGTGTCTCAGGGGCCTGGATAAAAAAAAAAAACTGTCTAGACAGGAATTTACCGCTGTTAAGATAGAAATTTGACACATTTGTATATTTGTACAACTCTCTCATCAAGTGTTAAACTGTGAAAGTCACACATGTCTGTACATGACACAATAAAATGGCTTTTTCCTAAATGATTACGCAACAAGTAAGGCATGTTCATGCGTGTTGCTCAGATCTCAGATTTTTCTAATACTACTGGTTACGCTGGTCTCTGAGTTTGGGTATTTCACACGCCCTCACCTTGGACTGATTGGATATGTTTGCTCTAACATCACTGCTTGTTATTCGCGCCACGGTTTCGGAATCTACGTGACAAACTGTTTTTAAACTTCCCGCAGGAAAAAAAAACATATATTGATTTGTCCTTTAATCTTAGAAGGTTCATAGTCTACTTTCCTTTTTTTGAAATAAGCCATGGTGTGTCGCGCTTTCGTTTCTGTTTTGTTATGATTATAGCAGTCTGTGGGTGCATTACCATCATTTCTGTGACTTTCACATACTCTGTCTATACAGAGTAAACTATCGCGTTGATTGGCTCTGTTGAGTGAAGTGTATAGCCACGCCCACCTCGAGGGAAAAAGCGCTATATTCATGCATGTTATCTGGCACATAACTGCTCATAATTTCACTCCTACTCAACTTTTGATTTCATTTATGGTGCAAGTTTAACTTCAGACAAATACCTAACTACTGGCAAAGTTTCATTAAATTATGTCTAGCCAGTTTTGCGTGATGTTGTGACAAAATCTGCCTGGACAGACATACAGACATACAGACTGACAGACAGAAATTTTTCTGAGACTGGTTTCACAATGTATGAAATTTAAGAATATCATTGAAAGTTCTGACCAATGTACAGACAAAATTTTTCTTTTATGTATACAGATATGCCGAATACAGATGTGCTGAAAGACACAGCAACAACAGCTACTCATCGAATTTAAATAAGCTATAAACCACAGTGATATCCACACAAAAGACAAGAGGATGCAATTGTTCTTTCAGCTTTATTGTTATTTCGGTCTCTAAAATATACAGTAGATTCCAAATTTGTAGGTGTAAATTACACTGACCCACACTCGGTTTTATAGGAGCATTAATTTGATTGCAAACCACAGCATCATGCTGTAAAACCCTGGTATGCAGCACTCCCTGTCGCAGGTCAAAGACGCTCAAAGCACCAGGCTATAAATACACTCCATTTTTAAACATACGCAGATGTAACCGCTCACTCATTATCCGCTTGTTCTCTGTTCCTCCTCATCCTCATCATCCTCCTTCTATTCACAATTCACAACCGGTGCTTGACAATACCATCGCTCTGGCCCATGCCTAACCATACATGTTTACTTTATTTACATTGACCCCAACATTTTTAATTTTTTTTTACAGTTCCGGTGCTTTTTACCACACCAAGTAAATGATCTTACGTCTTATTTGTGTAGGCATGTGGATAGTGTTTTGACTATAAACCCTGAAGACACCATCCCTACAATAGAGCCATGAGCCATTAGTGGTAACAGCTAAACGTTCCTAAATCCTGCAACACAAAGCCTGGATCGCAAAAGCTGGAAGTACATTGTTTCATTGCTGACTGGCTATACCAGTCAGTCTTCTCTCCCTAAACAAGTCTGTACTGCCTACTGACAAAAAAAGAGATCTTCTGTTCTCTCTCCATGTCTGGTTTTTTTTTTTCTTTTTTGTGATAAAGGGACTCACTTTTGTTTTGCCCGCTCATAAAGAGAGGTCTGTAAAAGGCAGACACATGTGAACATAGATTGATGCTCAGCCGTCCTCCTGAAGGCCCCAGTCATCAGGCGGATGAAATCAGCCGCTGTTTTAGCCAATTGAGGTCGTTTACTAACAGCCCGGGCTTTGTCAGCGTTCCAGTGGCCGCTCGGATGTGGGAATGTGCCGAGACAACGCAGCGTTTTAACCACGTGCAGGTGTTCGTCTTGGTCCGTGCCAGTCTAGCTTCCCAGTATTCCCAGTATGGAGGATGTATAGGACACAATGCATTTCCGGGTGGAATTAAAGGTCAGATCTTGCCTCGGGCAGGGTCTGATAAACAGTGTGTGTGTGTTCGGTTTAAAAAGGGTCAAGGACGTCGAGCCAGATTAATTAAGTGGAAAGAGTAGGGAATTAGTCGTGTAGAAATTGCACAAGTGTGATTTCGAGCTTAGAGTAAACTGTTTGCTTTAAATGCTAAATGTTTTTCCAAAGGACTTTCGTGTATTTGCCGTCAGTCTCACAGGGTTGATATTGAGACTGGACACAGACATGAGCGCTTTCAGTCTCTCCCTCTAACAGCCTGTGAAAACCTGCTAGTCAGGGCCACCAACATACTAGTGATGAAGCTGACAGAGAGCCCTTTTAAGGATGATGAAAGCAGATAAGTAGAAGACTTTAGTGACCACTTGCTGTTTTAGTTCTCCTTAATTAAAAAAAATTATATACAGTCACAAACAGGGAAAACCATGTTATTGATATGTAATGTGAAATTATAAATTGATAAATGGGGATGTTTTTCATAGTATTTAATGGAGGATGATGATTAAACTAATGCAATTACAATATAAAATGTTAACTACAAACTGAACTCCACAATGATCATATGGATGAAAACGTCTTAATAATTTCTCTCACATATGTACAGTACTGTGCAAAAAAAAAAAAAACTTTTTTGGCTCTCATTTTTGGCATGTTTTTTGCTTTCATTTTCAGTCCAGTCCCTGTACCTGACCAGTCTCAGAGGAATATTTTTGTTTGTTTGCTAAGCAACACAGTGACCTATGAATCATCTAAACTTAAAACCTAAGGCATGAACGAGTGAGAAACAGGTGCAGATGATGACAGATGATCAGGCCGGTGATTAGTATAATGTTGGTTGGAATAGACAAGAGGGGAAATGAGGTCCCTGCTGAGGTTGTTACATAAACAGCCATTTTTTTATTGTATCTTTAGGCACTTTGCAGCCTGTTACAGAAAAACATGTGTTCTCATTTCTTCATTAAGTTTAATTTAATATGAAGAAGTAAGGAGTGGCTCAAGACTTTTTTGACACTCCTAAAATTAATGCAATTATCATATTATTTATCTTAATGAAGTATTAAATGCACTCAGTCTCCAAAAACTCTTCCTTTTGTATCCTTGTGGTGCAAATGAGACACAAATGTAACATTCTTTTGCCATTCATTGACCAATAAAGAGAAGTCGGCATTAAAGCACATGATAATTATGAAACATGATCAGTATGGCGCAACCAACAGCTGGTGCAGATCAATGTATAACTGAGTGAGATATCATATGTTATACAGTGCTATCAGATTCCATTCTGTAATAAAATTAACATTGGATTTATTTTGATGTAATTATTTTATTTTTAATTGACTGAAAGGATTTCAGATCTTAACATGGCATTTTATGAGCTGACCATGGAGGTCATTTTAGCTCAGCTGTCAGCACTGTAGTAAGGGGAAAATCGCAGGAATGTGACATCCATGCAGCCTTGTCTCAAACCTGACAAGTCGCTCAGCATTCCAAGCTGCTTTTTTCATCTCATTCTCAGCTGTTTTTGATGTTAAAGCTAAACCGACAAAGGCCACGACTACTAAATCCCACTTGAGCGGAAGTAAGGCTGTTTTTATTATTATTAATATAAAAAAATTTGTGTGCGTTTTTGTGTGCAATTCCGCACGGCATCACTACAGTATGTGGTGTTTAAGTTAAATGAAATTTCTGGTGAATGAAGGCGTAAAACCAATTGGCATTTACAGAAGATTTCAAGCACGGTACTGTGATGAGACTCTTAGCCACAGTAAAACAATTGAATGGTGCAAATGTTTTAAAGAAGGTCGAGAACATTAAGGGGAGTTATTTCCACATTCCCCGTACAGTCCTGACCTCACTTTGAGTGATTTCCACACGTTCGGGCCATTAAACAAGTTCCTGGGAGGCCAGCGTTTCAGATATGGCGATAACCACTCCCTCTCGTAGCCAATAGTTGAATGTCTAAGCGACTGTTACCGTCTGTTATCACCATCTGTGGAATGTCTCTCGTGCAATCAGATTGCTTGATCGGCATTAGCTTTTGTGTAAAAAGAAAGGGTGGTTTTACTCTCATAACTGTGTACTGTTGTCATTCTTCACAATCAAAAGTCCCAGTTTGACTTAAACGCCCATCTTATTTACTGCTGCGTTTTGGATTAGATTTAGCCCAGATCATGCAGCATTTGGATGGAGAATCAGGTAAAAAGAAAATACCACAAAGGCTGTGATATATGTCCCCAGGGTCATTATTGCATGGAATGAATTACTGACTTTATATACTGGTGTTATGTTCCATCGACTTCCACCAGTGAGATTTCCCCTGACGGTTGAAGTTAAGTCTTGAGTTTTGACTTCTGAGTTCATGCTGTGTGGATAATTAGTGCACTTAGGAGGAAAGGGCCCTGCCATAACCTTTGTTCCCCACTGTGCAGTTATGTATAGCGCTCAAATGCACACATTTAAACTGTGCCTGAATGGATTTATTGCTGCGTGGTGTGCTGTATAATTCATGCAACCCGAAAAAAAAATGGTTCTTTTTAGTGGGGGTTAGTGCAAGAATGCTACGCATAAAAGTTACACAGCGAAGCTGGGAAGAATTAGCATATTGATTGGACATGACGCTATAAGTGCACTCAGCAGGGAGGACACTCCCACCATACCATGACCATTAGGGTTGCCATGCTATTCGACCCCCGAGTGCACATGTTATTTCATTTTGTTAAGTGTGTGTCCATGTTGGAGGTTAATAATGGGATGTAATGAGGACAGCTGTGACTACACTTGATCTCTGCCCTCAGAGCTGGAGAGAATACATCAGAGGATGTCGCCAGTTCTGTACTAAAAATTAAGGCATTGTTTAAAATACACAAAAGCAATATCAGAAACAAGATTATATATATAATCATAAAGTGTACGTTTTGGGTAAGAATACATTTCAAAGTCCAGGTAAATATTATTATTTTTATGAATATTGCACACAACAAAATGAGCTCTTTCTGTGCTACATAATACTCTTTTATTAGACAAGGGAATGTATCAGTGCAATTAATTTACTGAAATATATTAATATTTCATATATCAGCCTAAGGTATTTTTTTTTCAAGTAGTGTGTGATATTAAGAATATAAGCTAAATACTAAACTGCAATAAACAGTAAATGAACATAGCTAGCAGTTTAGCTAGCAGTTTAGCCTTACCTCACACTTAAGGTCTGCTGTAAGACATAAACACTGAACACAGACATTTCACCTGTTCTGGTTCTTGTTATTTTAAGGCCTTGGCAATTTGTGTAACAGCAGTACATCTGGATTTTGTGTTAGTCCAATCCCAAGTAGCAAACTGACATTTGGGCTAGCATCAGATATTCTGTTTGGTCTATGATGGGTGCTAGGACAGCTAGGAGGGTGAGCCAAAAATGATCCACATTCTGGTCATATTAAGACTTTTTTTGGCCACACTGTTCAAGGCTACCATCACTCCAGTCACTGCTGTGCAAGTGTGAACGTGTTACATCAGTTCATTTCTAACTGCGGTGAGAAAATGGATGCAGCACTTGTGATTTGCGGAAAAGAAGAGTAGCACGCAGTGATTTGGACATTTTTGTGGTCTGAGGGTGTACCTGGTGTCGAAACAACTCAAGGAAGAGCATAAAGAGAAGCGTTTGAATATCTGCAAACAACATTTGGACCGATACTCTAAAGAAGGTGAAAGTTTCTTAAGAAGAATCATTACTGGTGAGGAGACACGGATTCATCACTACAACCCTAAGAGCAAACAGAGTATGGAACGGAAACATCTTCTATTTCCGACCAAGAAAAGGTTCAAAAGTCAACTAACAGCTGGAAAATTTACAGTTTTCTGGGATTCCCAAGGGCCAGTATTGGAACATTATCATGAAAAAGATTCAACAATCAACAGTGCTCTTTAGTGAGATGCTTATTGAAGAGCTGAAGCTTAAACTTTGGATGAAACGCAGACTACTGCTATCCAAGGGCGTTGTGATCTTGCATGACGATGCACATCCGCACACTGTCTGCCCAAACTGTCGACACTCTGCAAAACCTTAGTTTTGAGGTATCCTCCCTACAGTCCTGACCTCGCGTCATCTGTCTTTCACCTGTTTGGTCTCCTGAAAGCAGCCCTATGAGGATGAAGATGCACTTCTTATGAAGAAGTGAAGACAGCGGTGCATTCATGGCTCACAGCTCAACCTAAAACTTTTTTTTATTATATGAAAGCTTATTGACAGATTGAACATAGTGTATTGAAAAGCAACACGATTATGTAAAAAAGTTATGGATTTGTCTTTTTTAAAAAGTTAATACAAATAAATTCTACAGAGTGTGGATAATTTTTGACTCACCCTCATTTAATTCGGTCCATTGGCCCAACATTACAATGCCAGAGCCAACAGGCTTTCAGATACCTTTAAATCCATTGTACCAACCTTGGTCCAGCCATTCTGTCTGGTTGACTCTGCACTAGGTTTCCTACATGTACTGTATATTTGTGATCTACATACAATATGTCATAATCTAATTACAAATGATCTAATGAAATAGATGTTTGATAAGATTCCTGTTCACTTGATGGACGTTTTTCCCAACTGTAAATCGAGACAGTTGAGCTGTTAGCTGTAAACACGACCTCCAGAGCTTTATTCATTGAGCTTCAAATACTCGAGAGCATCAACTGATATTAATTATGTCTAACCGCATGCTTACAGTGGGAAGCTACTGAGTCATACGTTGCTCATGTGGCTCGTGTTTTGTTTTTTGGAGCTACTGAAAGCTGAGGAGTTCAGTCGAGGCTGGCAGTTAGATCCAAAGCATGGAATCCGAGCTGAGCTTTTTTTAGAAGCAAACAGTTTCCGTAGTGTGATGTAAAATGCTAAGCTTTTTAGTAATGGCTACACAAACAGGGTGAATTGAGCAGCTGCAACTGTGCAACTGTGGAATTGTGTTGTGTTGGTGAAGTGATGCATTATATTTCATGCATGGTACCAGTTGGGGCTAATTCTTATAGCTGTACAGCACTAATTATACGACTTGACTGTATAGGAACTGTATAGAAGGAGATAACCTCTAATAACCTCTCTTCTCCTCTCTTCTCTACTCTCAAAAAAAATGAGTGAGTCTCATGATAATTCATCATTATTTATTATTATTTGAAGATTTTCACAGTAAAACCATGATCATGGTGAATTAAGCAGATGTTTTTTTCAGGATTGTGATGATGCCTAACAAGAATGCCTAACAAAAAAGTTATTTCTTTTTTGTGCTTCCAGAGCGAACATTGATGAGGTGGAGACAGATGTGGTTGACATCGAGGCCAAGCTCGACAAGGTACCCGAGATTGTGTTGGATTTTGATATTAATAAACCATGCAAACCTGATGTTAATTTATCTCGAAACGTATTGGACCTTTTTGGAGTTTAAAGAAATGGAAAGCATTTTTTTATCATGTTTGATAATATCAGAAATTGGAAAGGTTCAGAGTCAGGCAGGATTTAAATCCTAGCTCAGATTGTAGGAGCTTAGCGAGGATCAGAATGGAGACGAGTTAGGAACAGCAGAGAGCTTCAGGTCTTTGTCACAGAGTGCTTTCGACGGTATAAATCCTGATTACACAAATCTGTGCCTAATTGATCTCATATCTAATCTGAAGCTACAAACGTTCCATGCACTGAAAGATGCGAGTACCTATTCTTTCCATTTCTTTATTTACCTCTCCTTATTTCTCTATTTCTTCGTTTCCGCCTCTACATTGTAACCTAACATAAATCCATATATATACACACGTGCGTCATGTCCTATATGCTCCAGTTTCCACTAACGTGATTAGAGAGGTCTCTACAGCTGCAGTCCGTATTCTATTACAAAGACGCAGGTGCTCCACGGAGAGCTCCATTCCTCGATTCTGCATCCATGTTATTAATTTATAGGGTTATAAGAAGGTGAACATATAGGGATTGCGTGCAGTGACATCAGTGTAATTGGTTTTGCTTTCCATTGCCCATGGTTAGAAAGATTTATGGGTAAAATAATTGCATCAGAATGCCGTGAGCTAATTGAAGTGCTCTAAAAATAAACCTAATTTAAAATCATGATAAACAGATCCACGTTTTTTCAGGGATCTGATGCTTGGTTTTTTTAGTTCATCAAATTAAATGAAAATTATGTCAGAAGACACAACAAACCAATGTGAGTGCATGGTTGGTATTCTAAATAGCACATTTCGAATGGTTTAAAACCAAACTGTTTAAACATGTAGAACTGCTTTTCATTAGAATAATAAATTTATACCAATATAGAATAATAAAAAATACCCTTTATAGATAAACTGTGATAAACATATTAATTGTTTCATTTCATCATCTTTTTTCAAACACTAGCTTTTTATACATAAGCTGAATGATGTCACTATGCAATAATGAATATTTTTATTGAATAAAAACATGAAAGGAGACATGAAAGCATGGCGGGAAAAAAAAATGGAGGATGCGCTCCAGGGTAAAGCATACACTAGTTAAATTTTTTGCCCCGAAGATGATTATTTTCCAATAACTGCAGATCCTATATTTTTTTCATTAGGGCATGATATATCTTATGTTTTATCTGATTAAATATAGGTACAGTACATTTAATATTGTAGAACAGCCATGAAACAAGGTAGTTCCTCAAAAATTTAATTGCATTACATTATGACAGCTTGTGACATCATCTAATAAACTCATTTTCACAACAGTGTAATTGAATCGGCCGCCTTCTGTCGTGGACACAACCTGTGTATGAGTGTGTCTGTTTGAACAACCCTTCCTGCTGCGCGTGTGTACGTGTATGAGTGTATTAACCCACAGTCCAGACTAGCGCCTAATCAGCGTTGCCTGGTTTGTGTTTATGCGGGTGCTTGCACATGCTGTGAGGTGATAATTGCTGGGTGTTCCAGGAGCAAACCCATTTAGGAATGCTATAATTTCAATGTCAACCCTAATTCTTTTTCTCCTCTACCATTCTAACATTAAAACTCGTGACGTCAAGAGTCTGTCTCGTTCTTTCCTCCCATCAGCTGGTGAAGCTGTGTAGCGGGATGATCGAGGCCGGCCGGGCGTACACCAACGCCAATAAACTCCTCATCAATGGCATCCGGGACCTGTCGCACCACTGCAAGGAGGAAATGATCTCTGTAAGTTATTCAGAATCACAAGAAATATTTGGAGTGGTGACTATTTAAAAATATAATAGTTTAAACTCACTACTATAACCGTCTGTGTCCTGTTTACCAATAGAATAGAATGATCTAAACCAGCTCGTCCTGAGAGGCTGTAATGGCAGGGTGTATAATATTACATATCTAATTGTGTGTTTTTGCAGGAGTTTCTAGAGAAATGTGGAGAGAGCCTTCAGGAAATCGTCAACTACCACACGGTGAGTCATCAGAGCTCCCTTGCCCTGGTGGCAACAATGCACACACATGTGCTCATAATAAGACCAATGTGCCGATATATATACCGTACATATATACAGCATGTTCCTACCCGAATAGCATAATGGTCCATAGTTTCCTGCAAGGCAAGCATGTCTCCTGGGTACTTTACTACAAACTACTTTACATGTTGCGCAGGCTGAAATTTAAGCCCTGAAAAGCCTAATTTCTTTACATGCAGTGTTTCACCTCACATCTGCCTGATGTGTTCCACATGCCTCCATTTTATGCTGCTTCACTGTTAGTTATGTGTAGTGTGCCTTGGATTGGTTTAAATGAACGTCTCATTCTTTAAATGCATTTAAACATGTTTTGCTGTCAAGGCTGAATAACAACTTATTGTAACTAAAACTGCCTTTTTTTTTTTTTTTACATAAATATATGCCTAAATCTTATACTTGCCTTAAATGTAATTTTTTCCCATAAACAGCTCCAGGGTCCTCGGTTCAGTCCTGAGTTTAGATACCTTCTGTGGGTTCTCTCAAGCAGGTCCATGTGGGTTCCCCCAGGTTCTCCGGTTTCTTCCCACTTCACCAAATATGGCAGTATTTCGGTTGATAAATTGACCATACTATAGAATTGAATCTGTGTGTGGTGCCTTGAAATTGACCTGGGTCTCATCCTGGGTGTATTCCCACCTCACAAACCCGGTGTTCCCGGATATGCTCTGAATCCAAACGGATAAAGTGCTCACTGAAGAGGATGAGGAGAATGAAGCCATGGATAGTCTTTAATTCATTTTCAGATTTTCTCTGCATTTTTTATTCTTCTGGCCTTGAGAAATTAAAGACTAAGGGTCATTCAAATCAATCTGGGACTTGGATCAAAGGCGTAAAATTCGATACAGTACACTACAGTGATGAGACCCATAGCTGCAGCGAAAGGTTTAAATGGTGCAAACGTTTTAAAGCAGGCCATACAAATATGAATGACAATCCTGGCCGAAGTGTTCCTCTGAGCAGTCAGTGAGTGGAACGCCTGATCCATGAAAATCGATGGATAACTTGTCTGTGGGAACTGTACACACAATCAGTCACCAACACCACCTGCACATTACAGGACTTATTGCCACTTCCCCTGTACGTTCCTAAACTGAGTTGCAAATTTAAGGTCAGATTTGACTACAGGAAGCTGATCCTTGATAAAGCTAAAAAAAAAAAAATACCTTTTACCCAGAATGCATTAGTTACAGTATAACCAAAAGAGAACTGTTAAAAAACAAACAAACAAAAAAACAAGTTAATAGTTTCATCTTTTTGGTCAAGTTTTCAATAAATCATGAATTCCTCTTTTCTACCCAATCATAATGTACCTCGATGAACTTGATAGAAAGATCATATATTATATTTCATTTATTTCAGCAGTTTATCAGGGTTTTATGTGTACAACCAGGTCGAGTCAAAGTCACATGGAGGAAAGGCTTTAATCTGCAAGTACGATATGGGATATATTGCTGACACCGAGCAAGTCATTTTCCTGTTTTTGAGAGCTGTTAAAATTGGAAACATAACACATGAGACAGAAAGAGCGAGAGAGAGAGAGAGAAAGAGAGCGAGAGAGAGAGAGAGAATGAAAAAGAAAAAATGAGGAGAAAGGAGGCGGCTGTCATTGTACTGTATATAGGTTTTAAATGGGGTTATAACTTTTGCTTTTTTTGTTTGATTTCTCCTCTGAATCCACTGGGAGTTTATTGCTTCTACTTAAATGTCCCCAAATCACTCATTATCACTAATAAGGCTTTCGTGCTGTTCATCAGACACGGAACAAGTACCTGTAGCACAGCAGAGCCGACTGACTTTCTGGAGCAGAGGAAATTCCTTGGTTGGGGTATAAACGTCCTGTGGCTTTTTAATTTTCTGCCCAAAAACTGCTGATCATTTTCCTTCAAGTCTAGTGCTGTATTTTCCTGTGAGATTTTGCCACCATTGTGCTGGTTTTATGGCAAAAGTTTATTCCTGTGATAAATTGTTGTGTGGAAATGCGGTGGAAATGGTGCATTCCCAGGACTGAGCATGTAGCCATAATGTTTTTCAGGTCATAGCCTTGGGAAGGGAAGTGTAATGTGTTTACAGGGCCGTTTTCCTTTGATTTCACTAGAGATGCTTCACAACCTTTTTCATTGCTTACTGCTTTTTTCTAAGCACTATTTGTGGTGATGAGTTACAAAATGATTCACGATTATTCCTAATCCTGTCTCCTTTCTATTTACCGTCCAGACCTGAGAAGACACTCCTGAGCAGAAAGGCCATCAGTTTAATTCACTCTTGTCTCTGTGTCTGGGTCAAAGAAGTTAACCTATCACTCTGTAAATCACAGGCCTGGCAGGTTGCAGTAGATCTAATCGCATTGCCTCATGAATGCAGAGACCTTTATTTCACTCAGATATCTCTTTAACACCAGGGCGGCTGAACATGTATGTGTGCGTGACTAATATAAGATATAGATCACAGCTTGTGTTGCATCATATGCTGTTTTTTTCACGTGTTCTTAATCTTCACACCGAGTTATTTTATAAGACGTACAACAAAGGGAATGTGTGCTTCCTCTAAATAACTAGTGAAGCAGATTTTCTGGCATCATTGGTACAATCATGAATGTCTAAAATTAAATAGCTTCCACCTAGTTGGCTAAAAACTACTGCTGTTGTCTAGCACATAGTCAGACTGTGAGGAGAGAGGATTGTTGGCAAGGTGATAGATGTGTGTTTCTCACCTTGCGTGTAAAGAAGATTGCCGCTGTGTTTGGTGCAGGAAAAAAAAGCTGAAAAAGCTAGAGACCAAAATGCTATGAGTCAGCTTTATTTTAGCACCACAACAACAACAAATCTAGTAAGTCATTAACATTAATTAATTTTTAGGGATGAAGGCCTGTCCCAGAAACACTGGGCATGAGATGAGTGAATACACTCTGGGTAAAGTCAAGTCAAGTCAAGTAGGCTTTATAGTCACTTCAACCATACACACACTTCAACCATTAGTACACAGTGAAACGAAACAACGTTCCTCCAGGACCAAGGTGCCACATGCAACATAAATTTACAACATAAATTAACAGAAAAACTAATTAGCTAACTAAGAAGCCTAACTAGCTGGATAGCTGAGACAAGACAGATTGACATGACGACATAAATTAACAACATAAATTAACGAAAAACTAACTAGCTAACTTAGAGACCTAATTAGCTGGCTAGCTGGGAACTGTCAACGTTTTGATACAAAAGAGACAACATAAAGTTCACGTGCAAATGTGCAAACAAGAACAACAAAGTGCAAATGCGACAAACATGGGTAATATGTCCAGGCGGGCGATTTAGCATAGCCAGTCCACCATCATGTTTTTGAGAAGAGTACAGAAACCTGAGAACCCTAGGGAAACCTGTGTAGACATGTGGAGAACTAGAAACTCCATACAGACAATAACCAGAGCTCAGGACTGAACCATGGAGATGCCAGGCAACAACACTGTGCTATGCCACCATGCTGCCCAGCTGATTTACATGACTGCCTCAATATGAACTGTCTAAACAGAATCAATGTACTATTTGGTCTTATGGTACATTTATGTTTCCATCCATCCATCTAGGAGCCTTTGTAGTCCGACTAGGGACCGTAGAGGGCAATCCTGATTACCATTTTTACCATTATTTATTCCTATTGTTATAACTGTGGTAGGACCTCCGGTCAATGTTCAAATGCACATTCACACGCTACAGGCAAATTGGGAACGCCAATTAGCCTAAGCATGTCTTTGAACTGTGGAAGGAAACTGGAGTACGCAAAGGAAACCCATCAAGTATGGGGAGAACATGCAAACTCCATGCACACAGACCTTGAGGCGGGATTTGAACCTGTACCCTGGAGGTGCGAGGCCACAGTGCTAACCACTATGCCACCATGCCGCAATTTTAATGTTTATTTAGGATTAACCGTAATTACCACCTATCAAGTTTTGAGCTTTCTAACAGCCCTAATTTCTCTGACCAATTAAAGTTGATCAGCATCAATGCTATTGCTGAGCATTCAAAGACATGCAGTCTTAAAATATGTTAAAATAATCGCTTTACATTTCAGTTTATAGGGAATTTATATATATA
>JAQMYJ010000016.1:16636012-16657977 GCA_030014305.1 Clarias laeviceps | reverse complement strand
TTTGTGTGTGTCTATATATATATATATATATATATATATATATATATATATATATACAGTGTATATACTGTATATATATTAATGATGTTGTTTATACATATTACTGAAGCTTATGTGTCACATTTTAATGAACAGCCTGCAATATGATAGAGATGCATTTTTTTTCTAAATATGGCTGATTCATTCTCAGTCTATAAAATATTGATTTATTTTTGTGCATGCCAAATAAGATCCAGTGTTGTGTGTGTGTGTGTGTGTGTGTGTGAGTGAGTGAGTGTGGGTTTGGCTTTGAGTGTGGGAAGTGGGATGATACACAGAGATGGTCCAACAACACATGGGTCATGAATGTATTCATTCTGAATGTTTAAAAGTGAATAAGCACAGGAGGTGGTGTGTGCTTTAGAATAACTTTTTACGATGCCGTCTGCCTTTTAGTTTGATCCTCAGTGACTGATTAGTAACAGTGAACCCTGCCTTTGTCTGTGAAAAAACACAAACATAAAATGAATTACACATTTGTTTGAGGGACTTGACTGGTGCTGTGAAAAAAAAAAAATTCTAATAAATGTTATTATTAAAAAAAATAATAATAATAATAATAATAATAATAAAAATATATTTCATAAACACATAAGTGGTGCCATTCTTCAGAATACATCCAGGAATGTTTTTATTTAATCATATTGTGACGCTATCATGTATTTTTCCAATATTCTCATATTTCTTTGTAAAAAAGAAATTAATAAAATAGGCAACACCATCGAACCACCTTCGCTTAGATTTTAGTATATTGTCTCTTGCGTTAACATGTAACGTAAGTAAGAAAGTGATAAAACATGACAGAACATGTTATTGGAATGCAATCAATAATAGTGTGTTGGAATGTTGATTTATTTTCCTATAACTGCATTTCCAGTCATGTTTTGTTCCCCTGTACCAAAGCAGTGTCCCAACATTAACATTATTTTATTTATTAAAGAACAACACATTGTTATTTGTATCCATTTATATTATATAACATAATAATAATATATTGTGTAGATATATAATATTGTAATATTTTTGCGTTGATATTTTTCTTAAACTTTTACTGATTCAGCTTTTCTACAAACTAAACAGATTTTTTTTTTTATATTGCACATTAAAATAGTGCAAAATGATCAAATATAGAATATTAGGAAATATTATTATAGATTTTATAACAACAAGTTCATGCTTATATGGAAGGATGCAAATCAATAGTACAGTAATTTAAGATTATTATGATACTAGTCAGCGTTTTTTGCTGAGGTTTAGAGTCTGTAATGTGTTGTTCAGGCCTGCTTTCTAAATCTAGAAGGACACTTTTCAAGTTTCATCTCTGCGTTGCATTAAGCTGTCTCTGCCATAACCTTTGAAATGTGTATCTGAAGTCAGTCATAAATTTTCCTCAGTCTGTCTGGCAGTAGACTGTTTTAACAGCAACACTACTCCCTCTAAAATATTTAATGGTTAGCGTTTGCTCTAGTCCCAGAGGAGCACTGTTCCTTTGGCAAGAATAATATAAAGTGCATGAGAAATGAGCAAAAGATAGTGACAACTAAAAGACAAGCAACCAAATGATCAACAGATACTGGGGGGATTTTTATTTTATTTTATGAAGGAAGGCTGCTATCAATAATATCAATTATTATCAATAATAAGTCTATAATAACACCTGAGCAGTTCCACAGGGTGATTGCCTCCAAGCCATGCCGCGCTGATGCAGTAATCCATGCTAAAGGAGTGCCCACCAAGTATGGAGTGCATAAATTAACATAGGTTTATATATATATATATAGTAATAAATATATTACATTATACACAAATAATAGATTTAGACACAAGCACACAGGCTGATTTCTGATTGATCTAATAATAATTGATCTTCTAATTAATAATAACTATGGTAATATACACAAGCACGCAGACTCACATTCAGGCACAAACTCTTGCCAGCATTATCCATATAAGGAGATCCGCTGATCTGCATCTTTCCAAGAGAGACTTGTGACATCCTCGTACAGCACACGGTGGTGGTGTCATCTGCCTTGTGCACTGCGGTCAGGTGAGGAGGCACCAGGTGCACTCAGGATTTGAGTCAGTGTTAGAGTCAAGGCCAGCTCCACTAATTGGAGCAGATGGCGCTGGCGCCGAGCTAATCGAGCCAGAGAAATTAAGGTGTCACGCCAAAAAAACATCACAGTTAAATTAGTGCCACCAACTGTTCAAGCCCATCCCTGTCTACACACACATGTGGAGACTCACAGCGGAGTCGTCCCCCAGGCTAGATCTGCATCCATGAGAATAAGGCTTACAGGTGAAATGAGCCATCTGCGTCTACACAAAGGACGGGGGTTTAGAGGAGGTTTGGTGTTGACTTTGACAAAAATGGTGACGAATTTGGCATTCAAATGCCTTTTTAATCCTGACTGCCATACAGAATGGAGGACGAACGACCGGACAAGAGGAGAATGATTCATGTACACAGTAATGTGCTTAGAACCTCACATTCAAAACACAATTTAGCATTATAGTTACTATAATAAGTTTCAGCATCAGTTAGGCAACAAAATGATCTAAGAACAGACTTATAGCTAATGATAAGTAGTTGAAAAAATCTTGCCAAAAAAATGTATTGATATTATATTATCATAAAACATTATACAATTATAAAACAAATTATGTGATGAACAGACTAGGTACCTTTTTTTAAACTGACAGCCTAAATATTAAAACAATACTGTTTTGTTTTTTTTTGCATTTTTTGTGAAACATTTGTAAGAAAAGTTATAAAGTTTGATGTTGAATTTAATCTGGGATAAATTGATAATGTTCTTGTTGTCTCAAACGCATCATAAGCAAACCTGACTACTCTTCATTATTTTTTCTAATTATTGGTTTCTATTTATGTGTTTGGTGTTGTTTATTGTACTGAATGAGCCATTATCAGCTACAATCAATGGCTCAAGACTCACTACTTGGTTCCATCAGTTGCTGTTTGGTTGCAATATAAAGCAGGTACAAAAACCAACTTCTACTTTTATTCTAAGACTAGAAAGTGAAAGAAAGAAAGAACGAACGAAAGAAAGAAAGTGCTGCAATTTGTGACAAATACTGTATTAGGTTAATGCTTAGCAGGCATCATCTCTGTCTTCTTGGAGCTTTGACACATCTGCCTCGCCCCCTTCCAATTTCCACCTCAGAACAGAGCAGACCATCATGGAGCGGCTGCCATGAGTTTCAGGGCTCTTTTATAAAGAAAGTGTGGAGGGATCAGAACCTTTACTGACCTCATGACCCCGAACAGCTTGATGTTGACTTTGTGGGCCCCTGACCCTGTACCATATTTAGTAGACTAAGAGTAGACTCTTTAAACTCAGTCTCCTACATCAGATGTAGATAAATGAGCTCGGATGTTGACAAAAAATCTTTTAGAAGCCTCGGTATGTCTTGAGTAAACTGAAAGTCTACATGTATCTTCGAGGAGCTGAAACAAGAAGCCTGATTATGTATCTCAATCACAGTTGATGATTAGACATGAAAATGTTCCATGAAATGCGCCGCATTTCCTCTGATGGCACATGTTCGAACAATTAACATCTTCACTCGGTTAATTCTGCTTCCTGAACTCAGCCATGAGAGGGCGGTCCGTCTGCTTCACGTTCAACCGATTTATCAGATTCTTGTGCAAGCCTTTCATTGCATCCCTCCCTCTTTCTCACTTTCTTATGTCTCCGCTGGCAGAGTTACGATCTCCCCGGCTGTCTTATCGCCTCTCTCCTGTTCCTGCCCCACGTTACATCTGCCGCGCCATACACACAGACATAAACACACTCCCGTGAAGTATAATGAGCACGCTGGTCTTTTCTGTGAGCCTAACTTTATTGTGACACCCCTGGGACTCCCTTTTTATCGTTCTCCCACAGAGTTATGGTATGCTCAGTGGGGTCTGTCAGCTGTGTGTGAACACGTGTGAACGATCGCTGTGCAAACATGCAAGACAAAAAAAATTATGCGGAAATAAAATACTTTTTTCTGATTTTTTTTCTATTCCTGTTCAATAGGAAATAGTGTATGATAGGGATGTAATGAAAAATACAGTACATGCAGACTGTATATGGATTGGCCAGATATAGTATTTGTGTTGAATAGAATTAAATGTTAAATGAATAAAAATACAGATAGACCAAAACTTTTTTTTTTTTTTTGATAAAAGATTATACTTTATCTTCTTTTTCTTTGCATGGGAAACTAGTTACCAGTGATGTGTGCGCATTTACATCCTACCCAAACCACAAGCTGTGCACAACCAATATGTCTATGCTGGAGTCTCCGAAAAGACATTATTGTGCTGTAAGACGGTTAACCTGCACACTCTAGCACATTACGTAGAAGATATCTTGCCAGAAATCTGGTTCAGGTGTTGAATAAGGTTACATTCTGAGAATTGCTGAATGAAAAATTATTTTTTTGTGAATGAAAAATTACTCTGCAGCCTCATTTCTTTAAATGTTTTCCAGATTTGAAAAATTATACAGAAAAAATATCTTTGGAGCACTAAGCAAAAACAGATCCAGATAGAGGAGTGGCATTGTGTTGATACCCTTCGGGTGTATTTACCTGAACGGAATTCAGTTGCAAGGATGTAGGTGGCACTTTTATCCGTTAGCATTTTTATCTGATTGACTGGTAGTAGAAGTCCATGCAGTGAGAACATACCTGCGAGGGTATCAGTGCTGGAAGGAAGTGCTTGCACATTGGGCAGGGAGGGGGGGGTGCTTGCACGGAGCAATAATGTTTGCTTGATTAACCAGCAATTGTTTTGTGGACTGCCAGACAGATGGACGCTGGCTATTCCAAAACCAAGTGCCTCCACCCCCTCACCCCTATCCCAGGTCTTTCAAGCCCCGTGTAAGCACAAGCCTTGACGCAGGCCGGGGGGGGACTCTGAGCAAGAGGGCACTCGTAAATTCGAGGAGCAAGCGGTGGCTCTGCTCGTGGCTGTGAAATAATGTCTGTGGTCAGGTCAGGAGCTGCTCGCGCAGAAGTAGACAGCTGTATGCTAATCACGTGGAGACTGAGCTCCAGAAGACGGCAGAGGCGCTGCACTGGAGCAGGTGGCAGCTAAGAAGAAGAAGGGCTGCACACGAGGGAGGCGTCGTCAGTCGCTTTGAAGCCACGCTGCAGTAAGGTTCATGTGCCTGTTTGTCACTGTAAAGGAGATAAGGACATTGATGTAGTTTATCAGCTGTATGTTGGAGGAAATACTTTGATTTCCCAATGCTGCTGGAAAAACTTTTTGAAAAGATGAAGATATTCGGGAAGTTGTGGAGGTTTGATTATGCTTTGGTGAGTTCAGCAGTTTATTAATCTTCCTTTTTTTCCTTTCAGTTTTTGTAAATGAAAACAGAATTTAACTCATACCAATATGACCTGTTATGTTTTACAGATATTTATAATTTTAATGTGATGGAGATTTTATGAAGTGTATGGCCATCCTTTGATTTTAAGTACCCTTATCCACTTTTATATGCTCTGAGCATTTTATGGATCCATTTAGTTGCAATATTACGTAAGTCCCAATACTCCTGACATCACTGTTAGAAATCAAATGGTACACACTGCCAACAACTTTTCAACTGTATACAGCCACAAATATTTTGACACTTTGTTGTATAATCCGGGCGGCACGGTGGTGTAGTGGTTAGCACTGGTGCCTTGCACCTCCAAGGTCCGGGTTTAATTCCTGGCCAGGCTCGATTCCCTCTCTGTGCGCATAGAGTTTGCATGTTTTCCCCATTCTTGGTGGGTTTCCTCCAGGTACTGCGGTTTCTTCCCTCAGTCCAAAGATATGCAGGTTAGGCTAATTGGCGTTCCCAAATTGCCGGTACTGTGTGTAGGTGTGTGTGCCCTGCGATGGATTGGCACCCTGTCCAGGGTGTACCCTGCCTCGTGCCTTAAGCCTCCTGGGATAGCCTCCAGGTGCCTGCGAGCCTGAATACAGGATAAAGCGGTATAGAACATGTTTGAGTGAGTGTTGTATAATCCAAAGATCTTTGGTGCTCTAAATATAAAAAGCACATTATAGGTTATGTCTGATGCATGCATTTTGTTACATGATATAACTGATATATGGCACGATATCACAATATAAGTGTGACAGCTGCTTTACAGAGGTTTCTATGCTTTATGCTTGTTCTAGGTTTATCTAGATATTTTTAGTGGAGGATTTTAATTAAAGCGGTTGTTTTTCAGGTTCAGGTGGCATTATAGAAATGATTAAAAAGTTCATATTTGTATGATATAATATACAGTAACTTACCATAAGTTGGGGTAAGGGTCGGTCTATGAACAATAAGGTAAACAAGTGTTCAGTAAGCAGTTGCCTGACAGGACTGGGGCTTGAACCTAACTTCTGAGCTTCAGTCCAACACCTTAACCACTGAGCTACCCCTATACCCTGTGCCTCACAATATCATGTATTAAAAATTACAAGCATTTTAATCTTAAAAGTGCAACAAAATCCTGAATCCTAGTTAGGAACTTTTTATGCTAATAAGGGCGCTGTTATTTATTCTGTATTCTTCACTTAGTGTTCTATGTGGGGGGAAAAAGGCTGCAAGGTTTATAGCTATATACTGTATGTTGCTCAATTAATTTTACTTATTGTTACCTGCTTTAACTACTGCCTTATTATCTAGTTATATAGTTAAAATATATTGATGAACAATTCAAGTGATTATAATAAAGCTAATTAGATAGTATAAAAAAGAGAAGTTGGGATCCTGGGAGTTTAAGTAGGTAATTTACAAGAACATAAACATGCTTAGGGCTTGTAATGAAGGCTTTATTATAGCACATTTGGATATTACAGGCAAACAAGCCCTTTATTAGTTTGTAGATATGGGTTACAGTTATGTTGGGATTTGTTTTTTTATGCTGTATTTGCATGTGTGTATCATTAGTACTCCTATTATTCCTCATAAAATTAGTATTTTTCTAGATATTTCAGATTTTATAATATGATCACTGAAATTGTACATGGGGTAAATGATGCACTATAGTTTAGTTAGCTAATGTAAGCAAAACAATATATATAATATTAAATAAAATAGCTGTAATTTGATATTCGTTTGTTTCTCGTACCTTAAATTATAAATATAAAGTATCATTGTAGACTTTGTGTTTTTTTGTGTCAGAAGACCTTGAATCAGGTTAATCCCATGATTCAGTATCAATAATACTCATACCATGCACATTTTTATTTTGTAATCCGCAGGACTTCACCTGTGATGATTCCAAAGTGGAATTTAATGTGGACGCCCCGAACGGGATTGTGATGGAGGGATATCTGTTCAAGCGATCTACGAATGCTTTCAAAACGTGGAACAGGTAAAAGGAAGGAATATCAGATCTCAAATCATCAATACCTAAAGAAAACAAAAATACATTAATAATATTATTATTAATAATAATAATAATAATAATAAAACAATTTCTATGCTCTTCTATTCAGGCGATGGTTCTCAATACAAAACAGCCAGCTTGTCTATCAGAAGAGGCTTAAGGTAACTTTGGTAACAATTTCATGATTATGTTCACACCTTAATGTAATATTTTTAATCTTAAAATTTAAAATAGTTCTTCATTATAAAGACTGAATGTGCAGTCAATAAAATTATATATTTCCTTGTAGCACAGTATGAGAGCTTCCTTAATGGTGTATTCAAAAAACATAACTGTTTTTATGACAGGATGCGCTTACGGTCGTTGTGGAGGACTTGAGGCTTTGTTCCGTCAAACCTTGCGAGGACATAGAACGGAGGTTCTGCTTTGAAGTCGTGTCACCTACAAAGTACGTGCCTTACAAATGTTTTTTGTAAGTTTTCCATTATTTTCCGCCGCATGTCTGTACAGATGTGGATATCTGCGACTGTATCAATGAGGGTGTGTGTGATCTATAGCCACCATATGTTGATGTTGCAGAAGCTGCATGTTGCAGGCTGAGTCTGAGAAGCTGCGTCAGGCCTGGATTCAGGCTGTGCAGGCCAGCATCGCCTCAGCCTACAGAGAGATCACAGATAACTACTACATAGAGGTACGTACTCCAGTCTCTTGCTTTTTAACATATTCACCACAGCAGCCACAGTGACACTGAACAGCATGGCAGTGTTCACATTAAACATAAAATGAAGCATGAACATATTTTTAACTGTGCTTTTAATAGAAAAATATTATTAGAAATAATCAGACCCCTTGACGGGAGCAGCCGAAAGACCAATAGCAACCTTATAACCTCTAATCTTATAAACATGCATACTGTACATCTTCTTTTAGTCCATGTAATAACTAATCTGTTTCCATCTATTGTATAAAAAATTTATAAGGAAAATGTTATTGTTAAATAATGATCATCTTTAAGATCTGTGCCAAATATTGTAGCTGACGGAAAAACAGGGAAGTTAATTTCATAATTGAATTTGTTTCATAAAATTAAGACAATTCATATTTTTATCTCTTTATTATTATTATTATTATTATTTTACATTTATGGGTAAAATATTGAAGAATACCTGATCATTAGGCTCCTAACTGCAGTGTATGACTCTTCTCTCAGCGTTTGGACAGAACAGCGTCTCCCTCCACCAGCAGCATTGACTCGGCCAGCGAGCCACGGGAGAGGAGTGTGAGGGGCGAGAGCGTCCTGCACAGAGTGCAGCATCTCCCTGGAAATGAGGTGTGCTGTGACTGCGGCCAAGCCGAGCCACGCTGGGCCAGCATCAACCTGGGCATCCTGCTGTGCATCGAGTGCTCTGGCATCCACAGGTAACATACCTGGAACATTCATGTTGTCTTACAGCAGCTTTGAACAGTTCGAGTCAAACCGGGACTTTGGATTGTGCAGAATAACAGAACACAGTTCTGAGAGTTGTGGTGGAAAAACTGCTTGAAAGTTTTCTCAGTACACCGGAACCATGATCGGACTTCGCACTTCACGTATGAAATGCTGGTCTCCCAGGACCTCCTTTAATGGAACATAAATGTGGAAATGTCTTGGAGGGAGGTCAGGACTGTATGGTGGATGCCGACTTCCTGTAACGAGCAAGGGGTAAATGATTGTTTGTACAGTTCCCACAGACACTTGCTCAATATTCACGGGAACGACTGCAGTGGGCTTCAAGCAACCTCTGCCTGGATTGTCATTATTTAAAACGTTTGCACCGTTCAAATTCTTTACTGCGGCTAGGAGTCTCATCACCGTACTGTGCTTAAAATTTTTCGGTAAATAGCGATCAGTTTCACAACAAAAAGTCCCGGTTTGACTCGAACACCTCTTATACATTTTGCATTAATTTGTATTGCCACAGAGTGAACCATATTTCAATAATCTTTCATCAGATTATCTCCTAGTTCACATACATATATATCGCAAAACATTGACTTTGTCCTTTTTTATGGTAGAAATTGCAGATAAATTGTAGATATCATAAAACACAGCCACTTATATATTATAAAGAATCTCAATGTGTCACTTCATTGAAAACAAACAATAGCAAGATTTATTATATGACTACAGCTGACTCATCTCTTTGATAACGTTTCTCCTACCTTAGCAGGCTCTCTGTAGATTAGCGGCGCCACAGGCTAATCAGATTAGATCTTTGCTGCTTTTTTAAAGATACTGATGGCAGCAGACAAGACACAAGGACGCTGAGAGGTATTCAGTATTAGCAGACTTAGACAAAACAGAAACTGTAAAGCGGAAAGAAGGGGACCTATTGTGGCGATGTAGTTTAGATAGAAATATCGATAAGATCACCTCCTCCATGTAATGCACCTGGTGCTATGCCAAGTATTCATCTTTTTTTTTGTACTGTTTTATGCAAATCCAAACCATGCAGAACAAGTACGGGTTATGAAAGAAAATACAAAAATGCCAGTGTTTAATCGTGCTTTTCCGATTACATGCTTCCGCGTAGGAGTTTGGGTGTACACTGCTCGAAGGTGCGCTCTTTAACGCTGGACTCCTGGGAACCAGAATTAATGAAGGTAATAAAACCCCTGTCAGCTTTTCTTGTTTTTCCAATTTCTGCACACTTCTCTACAATTTCCTCTTCCCCATCTAATCTCTTTCTCTCTCTCTCTCTCTCTCTCTCTCTGAAAATAGTTAATGTGTGAGCTTGGAAACACAGTAATTAATCACATTTATGAGGGTGCCTGTGAAGAAAGAGGTCTGAAAAAACCTGGACCCAACAGCTCGAGGTGAGTTTGCACACAAACATCATGTAAAGATCGCAGGTTTGTGCTGAGGATTCCTAAAAAGAAAAAGTTTCCACTTTTCTCCCTTCAGGCAAGAGAAAGAGGCCTGGATCAAAGCTAAGTATGTGGAGAAGAAGTTCTTGAAGAAAATGTGTGGCTTAGAGGCGTTGGTCGAAGGTGGCAGGAAATCTCATCACTGGCATGTGAAAAAGTGTAGACGGAACAACAGCGCCATCGGAGTACCGAAAGCTCGACACAAGTACAGACACGATGGTGGAAGTGTGTCGCCGGCGAACCTATCTGCAGGTACTGCAAAAGAAACCTTAATAGCCTAATAGTCTCCTGTAGCATAATACATTGGCGCCACGATAAAAACCCGTGTTCATGTAACACTAGAACGTGTGCTTCTGTAGGAAAACAATCAACGGCACTATTGCACTACGAGGCAACTATTTTGTTAATTGTTCTCTATAGCAATTTGAAAAATACTTGTACAGTTAAGAAAATTTGAAATGGAATTTGGTTAAGAAATCTGGTTTCATCACATAAGTAAAACCTGTATGGAAAATGCTGAACTGTCAACTTTTTGGAAGAAATGTGTTCAGAAAAAGGAAAATCATAAATGGGAATCACTTGAACACATGGTGAAGTTTCATAGTAAAAAAATAACAACAATAGAAATTAGAGCTATGTTTAAAAAAAAAAAAAGTGAGCGCATTTCCACACAATGTGACAAGAAACCACAAGATTGGGACAAAACAGCTGTGTGTCCATAAGAAAACCACTTATTGGAAAAAGGTTTCCATTTGCTAGAGAGCATAAAGATGGTAAAATGTCATGTGGTCTGATGGGGTCATCAGGGTAGGAAGGGAAGCACACGAATCGATGCAGCCATCATGTATAGTGCACACTGTACTGGCCTCTTGAGACAGTGTTATGATCAGGTTGCTCAGGTCTAGGCTCAGCAACATTAATAAATGTAATAAATGCAATAAAATGAAGTCAATTGACGATCCTGAATGACCTGGTTAACATGTCAAGTGAGTTTTGTCTTCCCTGATTGCATGGCTGACACAAATTGTGAAAGAGTGGTTCTGGAAGCATGAGGAATCATTTTCACACAAGAATAATTTTTGCACCATATCGTGTGCTGTAATCTGAGCTAAAAGCGGTCAAACAAAATTCTTAATGTGTGTGATCATCGGGTATAGTCAGTAGAAGACATTTAATTGTTGCTTGTTTCATCTTTTCTTCTTATCTGCAGCTGCCGCAGCAGCCAAATTCCGCAGAGAATCCCTTTTCTGTCCCGATGAACTGGACTCACTTTTCTCCTATTTCGATACTGGCTCTGGGCCCCGCAGTAAGTCATTACGCTATTTTTATACCAACTCTTATTAATGGATTTTTGGATGCATTGAATGGACATTGACCTTATTGAAAAAGAAACCTAAATGGTTTAATGATCAGCACAACAAGTACACAGTGCATAGTAAAACACAGTCAGATAAGTGAAAAGTGAGCCGAACCAGCAATTATTTCAGAAATTTGAGACCCCACATATCTTGGTGCCATGTTCCTTTCTTATGGGAAAGCCTTAAGCTTTGTGGCGCTGTAGATGTCCAGGATTTCATTCACTAGCTGGGTGGTAGAGTGAATAACGTGTCCGTGGCTTGGCCCTCTTTGGCCCCACAGGTCTCAGCAGTGACAGCGGTCTTGGCGGCAGCACAGACGGCAGCACTGACATCTTAGTGTTCGGCTCAGTGGTGGACAGTGTCACAGAAGAGGGTGAGTACACAACTTCGTTCTCAAATGTCAAGACAAGACACTATAGACCTCAATGACATGACTTTCAATGACATATGAAGTCCTTACAATTCCAGTTCAGCTGAAATAATGATAAAGACCAACAGAAATGTCAATCATATCCGTTGTCCGTGGATTATAAGCAAAGCCGGTCTTCCTGTATGTCCTCCTGCAGAATGTGAAGACTCAGAGGAATCCAGCGGGGAGGTGGAGGTTGAGCAAGAGACATCAGACCTGGAGGACGTCCGGGAGCTGCATCCCAGCGTGCTGCTCTATAAAGCCTCACAAGCCCGGAACCTTCCTGTCATGGCTGAGGCGTTAGCACACGGAGCAGACGTCAACTCCATTAATGAAGAGAACGAGAGCAAGAGCCCTTTAATACAGGCTGTAGCAGGGGTGAGTCGAACCTGCACCGTGGCTTTCACTGCTACTGCTTCAGAATCCGTGATGAGTTACTCATGTTAAATCCAGCAGATGAGTATATGTATATCTGACAAAGTTCATTGTTTTTCTGTTTCAGGGTTCCTTAATAGCCTGTGAATTCTTGCTCCAGAACGGAGCTGACGTCAATCAGAAAGACGTAAGAGGACGGGGGCCGCTTCACCACGCCACGTCTTTGGGACACACAGGGTAATCCATGCCGTGGCTTTATACTATAGATTTGGATTTGCCTGAAGCAACTATGTGAGAACAGTACCCCGGTCCTGAATATTCCTGTGGTGGAATATGCAAAGTGCTGATACTGGAGACTCCTTAATTAATGTTTCATTTAAAGTGCTGTGATTTGAAGCACAGCTGGTATTAGAGCTGTCAGAGCTTTTGTCATTAGAAAATAAATGAACAAATTTGTGCCGTGTTCAAGTTTAATTCTATCCAAAGACTGCTTCGGGGTTGAAACACCTGGTTGCGTACGGATTACGTGACGAGTTCTTTTCTACCCTGTCCTGTCTGCAGGCAGGTGTGTCTGTTCCTGAAGCGAGGAGCATCTCAGATGGAGGTGGACGAGGACGGTCAGGACCCTTTGAGCATTGCTGTGCAAGCGGCGAACGCAGACATTGTGACTCTGTGAGCATCAGAATCAAAGTCTAAAGCGATGATGTTTGTTGTAGCTTTGTTAATGCATTGTGTGTTTCTTAACCATTTGACCTTTAATGTGTGTTAGGTTGCGGTTGGCTCGGATGAATGAGGAAATGCGCGAGGCGGACGGCCCCCTCGGACAGCCAGGTCAATACCCCGGCAGCAGCCCCACTGAGCAGCAGTACAAGAAGTGCATTCAGGAGTTTATCTGCCTTACCATAGACGAGTGCTAGGGGGAGCTCCTGAGCAGGGCTAGGGTTAAAGGTCCAGCAGTAGCAAATCGTGAACAATTCAGTCTCGTTAAGGAACACGTCTTCGATCACATTCCAGACAGTTCTGTCCTGCGTTTTAGATCTAGGCTTTTGTCTCAGTCCACAAGGTATTGGGGAAGGATTATTCTTATAAACACGTCACAGATCGTAGTGGCTCTGGAACATTCAGTAGTCACACCATACTGAATGTCCAGTTGCAGGAAGCTGATGTGTCAAATCAGAGCGAAGCCGTTCAGTGGTATTATGTTGCCATCATGTACAAATACGACTGCGTGCACTTTTCCTACCGTACAGTATTTTTTAGTATTTGTATGTTTTGTTTTTTGTGATGTTTAGCAAGTTTAGGTTGTTTTTAATTTATGAGGACTCGTGCAATGGAAACTGGAATACGGAAAATCTGTATCCATGTACATCTTTTTTTTTTTTTTTTGGTTTGTCTATTTTTCAGAATTTCAGTTTCAAGCTTAATGTAATTCAGTTTTTTTTTTAAACTGGACTTGCATTGATTAGCTCTCTCTCTCTCTCTCTCTCTCTCTCAGTAAGACTGGTTTTCATTCTAACATCCTATAATTACACTTTAAACTTTAAACTTTAAAGTTTTCGATGCCAGTTAAGCTAAATTATTTATAGAAGCTACGTTAATCGTATGTTTTGTATATTTGTACAAGACCCTGAAAATGATATAATAAGGTGATTTCTTTTCCAGAGCTCTTTGTTAAGGTCAATTGCTAATAGTTCGTTTCTGCATGCCAAACACGCTTGCGTGCATGATTTCCCAATCTGGCCATCCTCGTTTTTCTAGAAATGCATGAGTTTTTCCGATGACATCTGATGCTGTGTAGCTTGAAACCCAGTTTTTTACGTACGTCAGCATGAACCTCGGCTCTATTTTAACCTCTCGGCCCTTGACATGATGCAGTCAGGAGTGGAAATATAATGAAAAGTTATGATGGTCAGCTATACTGTAAAATCCATACATTTCAAGACAAATGAGTGGACTTGCGTGAGACGTTGTTTTTCCAGAAACTGCACGGGGCAAACTGATAAATTTCCTGTTTAAAAAAGCACTTTTCTTTCTTTTTTTTAAAGCATAAAAGGACAAAATAATAACTGGTGAACATGTTCTGTCTTTGGGAGTGTGTTTTACTGTGAACATGTACAATTTCCTCTGAATAACTGTGGTGTAAATACGCGTTATTCTCCCTGTCTGCCTGCGCTCTGCATTCTACTGTGGATCCTTTTCTTTCTGTACAATCTGTTGTAAAGTCCTGTATTTGGAGATATTATTAACGCAACTGAAAGCTTAAAGAAAACTCGTTTGTCACTGTAAAGATGAAAAGCTGAAAAAATAAAACTATTATGCTTTTGGACTCCCTGCTCTGTCCTGCGCTTGGTCTTTATTTCTGTTTTCAGTGCGTCTCTCTGTAGGAAAAATAGAAATATTATTATTATATATATTTTTTATGAATATTGAGGACAATTAATCATCAAGTTTTTGACCAGAACAGGGCTCTTATGTACTACAGAGAGACGTACAGGCTGGGTACTGTGTGTGTGTGAGAAGGGGATGCTCTATGTTTATCTGGTCTGTGCTCTTTAATGTGCTCTATGCATTAGTGGAAACGAGATGCTTAGATTTCATGTATTGCAACGGCATTGCATCAAGAACAATTTAAAGTAATTATCCTGTATAATGTCAGGTACAAGACTTTTCTCTCATGACTACTCTGGTTAAAGGTTCGCTTTCTGCTTGTGCTGTTTATATTCCTGGGTGTTCAAGTCAAACCGGGACTTGTGATGAAGTTTGTCATGAATGAAGGCTTTGACTTTTACAGAAGACTTCAAACACGGTACGGTAATGAGACTCTCTGTTAGCAGCAGTAAAACATCTGAAAGGTGCATGGTGCCGTACGTCTATGAATGACGATTCTGGCCGAGCTGGCTTGGAACCTGCTGCAGTGCATCCTGTGAACATTCAGCAAGTGGAATGCTCTCAGGGGAAAAAAATTCTGGTTTGATCATTAAAGGTGTCCTGCTTTTGCAGGACAATACACAACCTTATATTGAACTTACTAGGAGTAATTTGCCAGTCCTGACAGTCCTGTACAGTCCTGAATTCACTCTAAGTCATTTCCAAATAGTTAGCCTATTGAAGGAGTTCCTGGGAGACAACAGGCAGTCTAATCATGGATTTGGCATCCTGAGATATCTTTCTTCCTTGATGGTATCCAAGCACTAGTGAAACGCTGGGATAAGTGCATTAGTGTAGCAGGAGATTATATAGAAATAGATGTAGTTTTTACTCTCATATCTGTGTCCTGTCATTCTACGCAATCAAAAGTCCTGGCTTTTGACTTGAACGCCCTTCATATAACAGCACACACATATATAACAAGATATCTTCAAGTTTTCCTTGTCTTATCTTGGTTTTGTTCTTTTTTTATAGATGCCAGTTTTTCTCTGAGCCCTCAGCGGGTAAAGCAAAAGGAAAGAGTGAGTGATGTTACATGGTTTGGTCTGGACTGGACTGGCTTGGTCTTGTTGGGTTACTGGGTGGAATGGAGTGCTGTCTTAGTGGTGTTGGGTTTATGGGATTATGGGTTTCTCCTTTAGCTCTCTCAATGATACAAAAGGCATTAATCTTAGTTGTGCCACTTGCTTTCTTGGGGACTTTATGGGATACTTGTTATGTGCAGACACTGCTGGAAAGGAGTTACGTGGAGAATGCTTCTAATAGGAACATATAAGCTGTATATTGCAGTACATATAAACTGAACATATAAGCTGAACATAAAAGCTGTAATCAGGAACAGTCTAGGAAAACTGACTCTGATTTAATTTAAATATAATATAAGATGCATGGCTAGAGATCATGATAGTGATTCCTGTCTGGATCGTTATTATTCTCATTCATTCATTCATTCATTCATTCATTATATAGCAATCTGATGGGCTGTGGATTAATTAAACAATAATTTTATGCATACATGTACTTCTGAGGAGTGTTTGGTTTTTCCTACAAAAGGAATAAAACAAAATGACATATTGTGTTGATGGATAATAATACCTCATTACTCCCCCATAAATCCCCCAATAGTAGTGTTTAAGAAGAATTATTAAGCACGTTATTGATCGTAATTATTGTAGTAGTGGCTCTGAAACATTCAGTATTCATACCACAATAAATAAATAGTGTCACTTATACCACATCAATTTGCCAGCACTACAACACATCATACTTTTTATTCATTTTAAAGTTACAGTGTTGTGGAGCATTGTGAGAGAAGTGAGTTCATGTGAAAAAAGATATATATCTTGTCATGTTATCGAGAAACTGCATGATGCAACCTCTGAAAGCCAGAAGACTTTCCCATGGTGAAAAACCTAACATTACTTTGTTTTACCAGTTAAGTACTTTCTAAAACAGATAAGTAACCATCTCCTGACAGAAAGCCTTATCATGTCAAACACATCTGGTTATTTGTTTATCTCTCCATATGAACAAGCTGTTACCATAGAAACAATAACATATTAGAAAAAGGCCATTAATATTTACATCGGATTTTACCCTAAAACTGGTTCTTTTCTCAGAGCTGTGGTATAAAAAAACGGCATTTTAAAGACAGAGTCTACATGAATGCATGAAAGCATTTTTTATAACCTTGTACCTGTGTTTCACAAAGTATATAAGTTCACATACTAATTCTGTTTCCTGTTTTAGATATCACCACGGACAGTGAAGTCATTCGGGAGTTTCCGTATGTGGCTTAACACAAGTCCAAAAACGTGAGCAGAGTTTGGTCCTTGAGTCAAGCACTGCTGTTTGTGATTTTCAGACATTCATGAATGTTACTGCTTCAATTAGCCTAAAGAGACATTTGTACCATTTATAAATCTTTTTTTTTTTTTTTTACACTATTGAAAACTGATGAAAAATAGATGAACTGTATAACCCTTGAGGTTCCATCTGAATAGTTGTTTAGAATAATTATGATTTTTATATATAGATATATACTGTATATAAACAGTATATAAACTTTATATAGATATAAGAAAAATCAGAAAAATCTAAATTCAATCTTGCTTTGTTCTTTCTTCATGAAAGCAAGAATCGATTATCAGAGAAAGAAATTTGTAATGAGTGGATAAAAGCATTTTCAAGAACGTTTAATGGACCTAGGAAATGTTATGTATTGTACTTTCTTTTTTTCCTAATTTCTAAAATGGTTTGTTTAAAATATTAAATATTACAAATGTGCAATGATAAAAAAAAAAATATTACTTAAGTTATGTTTGAATAAAAAACTACAATTTGTACACATAAATCATGGCATATTAAGGAAAACTCCACTGTCATGGAAGATTAATAGACCAGGTGTATTAATGTGTGACTTTCTAACCTGAAACTTTTTATATTTAAACTGCTGTTAGGTTTAAGAATAAGATGAGTGTTCGAGTTGGTAGGGTTTTAATATGAATTAATTGAAAAAGAATCAATGTTTAATGTGTCCACCACACTTCAATACACTTCCGGCTGATGTTTGAAGATATCTGTTTATCATCAGGAAACAGAGCATATTTAAGCTTTTGGTCAGGTGCCCTGTGTCACATACATCCTGTACATTAAAAGAACCAGTTATTAACATGTAAGACATAGAGAGACCCAGAGACGAACAGACAATATGAAATCCATTTGCATTTTCCAGTTAAACAAAAGGGGTCCAGGTGACATGAATTGTTTGGATGCACTGTATATTTGTCTGGATATGGGCTATAGGAAGTGTTACCATATAAGGAGTCAAGGAATCACAATGAGAGAGTTCTCATCATTTTATAAAACCTTACAAGTACGGGGCATGATATTTGCCAAAATGATCCACAGAGACATTTAGAAAATTGCATGACTGGCCATACGTATTATTGCTGCATTGTTCCTCTGTAAGACAGAGTCATCTGTTCCTGACACTGACTTTATTTTATTTTTTATCTAATAAAAGAAATGGCATAAGAAATTACAAAGAAATTGTACTATAACATAAATAACAAAAACAGTGAGATCAATAAAGCTTTAATCATGGCTCAACTGCAAGGCCATATCACATGTCATAGTAATTTTGGCGGCAAACCTGGAGGAGAGCCATGCGTACACTGAGAAGTAGCTTTGGTTTCATCCAGATTTTTATACAATAATTTATTGTCTATACCGCTGATCCTGAACAGGGTCACGGGGACCTGGTGCCTATCCCAAAAGACTTGGGAGATGTGGCAGGGCAGAGTACCAAACCAATTCATCACAGTGCACACACACACTCAATGGGCAATTTGGGAACGCCAATTAACCTAACTTGCATGTCTTTGGACTGTGGGAGGAATCTGAAGAACCCAGAGGAAACCCACCAAGCAGGCACACAGAACCGAGGAGGGAGTCAAACCCAGACCCTGGAGGTGCGAGGACACAGTGCTAATCATTACATCACCATGCTACCTCCAAAGTTTTTCCCCAGTTCTTTTCCAATTACAATGTGTATTTTATTTGTCCAGTTCCCATTATGAAGAGTTTGTTTTTTAATCTAATTCCCATTCCAAAATATTTTCCCAGTTCACACTATAAAGTGGGTTTCCTTCAATTCCCATTACTTTTCCACTTCATATTTTTAAATGAATAAAATAAATGTTTGGAATGTGTTTTAGTGTCAGTGTGTTGACTGACTATCAGGTGAAAGAAGGAATAAACTTTTTCCTCATTCACCGCGTCTCATTTCGCCACGTGACTTGGGTTGCACATGCGCGCATTCTCTATAGAGTCATGTGACCAAGCTCCGTGCTCTCAGGCTACCTATTTTCTGACAAAGCCTGCCCTGCTCTGTTAGGATTTTAGTATTTGCTGTTATTTAATATCGACAGTAAAATCATTCAATCAGCGTGCTGCTCTGATGCGCATCCTCCCTACGGAGGCGGGGATTGTCGGAATAGTGGTGGGAAAGATAGGGCGGCTGACAGCCGTGATGTAAATACCGAGTTGGCTAACATATTAGCCAAGTCTTTTCTTTTCTCGGCGCGGTTTAAAAGAATTATATATATATAAAACGCCGGTTCGTCTGTCAAAACATAAAAATAACCTTTGTGACTATTTTAAGAGGTAAGTATGTATTATGAGATGTGGTGGAATATTAAAGTAATGTGGCTCGTGCGGAGAGAGACGGTTTGACAGTTAGCGAGGGATGCTAGCGGCTTGCTAACTAACTAACTAACGTTAGCACGGATGCTAACTTCTTCAGTGCCGTTAGTTTAGTTTTTTCAGGGAAAAAAAAATAAATCGCACAAATAGCTAGATTTTTGTTTTCATTCATTTAAAAATATAGTGTTAAAATATTTGCTCTTCCATTGTGAAAGTGAGAAACTAGCTGAGGCGGAAATAGGAGTGAGGGAAGGGCAGGACATATACCAGGCTCTAACCTGAGATTAACCTGATCACTTTAATTCCGTATGCAAGTGTTCCTAAAACTCCATTTAATTTAGATCTGACACATTGGGCAAAGATTCAGTAGACCCTGAATCACATTTATACCCCAGTCAGACTGGGTGTAAGTGATCCATCATGGAACATTTGAATTAACTTGTCAGTCAGAGTGACCTGGATTATCTCCAGACTGGAGGAGTGTTGACGTTGGTGTCAGATTTTGGCATTTGTTTTTTACACATTAACTTTTTTTTTTTTTTTAATAATTGATTTCAGTCTTTTTGTTAAGTTTCTTAAGATAATGTTCATTATTGCACTAAATTTAGACCCAACTGTTGGGTCTCAGGTGTCCAGGGTGGACCCAATGATTTAATCATGATTAAAAAAATAAGAGTATTTATAAATAAATACAACTGAAATACCTACAAATATATAAAAAGTAGTTAACTTAGATTATTATATATTTTTTTATTTCTTTCTTAATTTTTGTTCTTTTATTTAAAATGTCTGGATTTCTGTTTCATACATCATCTAACAGTAATGGTAAATGTCACTAGGGGCGTTCAAGTCAAACCGGTACTTTCTGGTAAATGAAAGTGTAAAACTGATTACATTTCTCAACTGCAAATTTTCTCCATACGTGATTTATTATTATTTTTTTACCAAATAAGTCAAGCGACACAGTAGCAGTACAGTGCAGGTTTTGCTTTATTGTGGTATATTTTCTGCATGTTTCTAAAAAAAAAAAAATATATATATATATATATATATATATATATATATATATAATGTGTATGAAAAATTTTATACAACACCTGTAGCATTTTTTTTGCATATACGAGTCAAAGTCAAATGGGACTTGTGATGAAATTTCTCATGAATGAAGATGTAAAACCGGTGGACACAGAACCTTAGCTGCAGTGGGAACTTTGTGGGAAATCTGTCTGTGGGAACTGTGCACACAGTTATTTCCACATCCCCTGTACAGCCCTGACCTCACTCCAATCCATTTCTGCAAATTTGCACCATTAAAGGAGTTCCTTGGAGGCCAGTGTTTCAGACGTGAAGCAGGAGTCCGATCATGGCTCTGGTGTACTGAGAAATCTTTCTACCTTGATGGTATCCAAGCACTAGTAAAACGTAAGTGCATTAGTGTAGCAGGGTATTATATAGAAAAATAAAGTGAGTATACAACTATGTTGTTTTTCTGCACAATCAAAAGTCCTGGTTTGACTTGAACAACACTTTTAGAAAAATACCAAAACTATGATATGAAACATCGTTATGTAATGTTGTTACATGCAACTAGGGAAAAAAAAAAAAAAAAAGACCAGACGCTTTACATCTTTGCATCTTCAACTGTTAAATTTCAATTTGATCTAGTCTTTGAGTCCTGTTCTTGCCTGACAGGAATGGAATTTGATATTCAGCTATTTTAATCACCTGAACACTGCTAAAAATGCCTTTCTGTTCTGTGCAACTGCAGCAGAGGTTACCTGATCAAGTAATTTTGACCCTATGCAGTTCTGTATCTACCTGTCAGTAACCATGTGTTACTATTAATGTGTCACTATTAATATATAAAGTAGGTGATGTGTCATGGTGAAGTCTCTTTAATATTACTGGTGAAACTAGTGTATAATGTACAGTGAAACCTCGGATTGCGAGTAACGTGGTTTGCGAGTGTTTCGCAAGACGAGCAAAGATTTTTAATAAATTATGACTTGGAAAAACGAACAAGTCTTGGTTTACGAGTACCGAGTATCATGTATCACGCATGCTCTTCTTGTTTTGACGCCGAGTGTCACATGATCACAACTGAGCCAATGTTTTTTCTCTGTCTTGCGCTGCGCAATTGTGGGTAATCGTCTCCCCTGCTGGGTCTTAGTGCGCATCTCTCACTGATATAATCAACATCCGTGCACGCGTGCACTGTTTACTATAACACTGTGACCTTGTGTATGTGCATGTGTGCGTAAAACATATTTTATTTTATGTCTGTATGCGTGTGTGTACAGCGTGTGTAAAGCAAAAGCAAGTCTCATTAGAGAGGTTAAAGATCCATTTTCTCT
>JAQMYJ010000016.1:16617968-16635912 GCA_030014305.1 Clarias laeviceps | reverse complement strand
CACACACACACACACACACAGACCCCTCCTACTTTCGCCTTCACACACACACACACACACACACACACACACACTCTTTCTCACTGCTCTACACAGAAACACTGCTCTGTCGCGATTCTTTTCAAAGGTAGAGGTCAGGTTAATTTGTTTTATTCTCATTTTACAGCAGTAATTCCGTTAGTGTGTCGCTCAATCGAGTGTCATTAGAGAGATTTCTTGTTTGTTTATTTTTCCGATAAAACAGTGTTTCTGTTGTGTGCGCGCGTGTGTGTGTGTGAATAGAGTGGAGGAAGGGTAACTGTGTAGGACAAGAAGGGGGAAAGGGGAGGGGCTCCTTATTTTAGCTTCACACACACACACATGCACGCATACACAGCGCCTGCGCACACAAACGGAAACACTTATCTGTTGGGATTTATTTTCACTTTTTTTAACGGTAAAGTGCAGGTTAATTTGTTTCATTTTTACTTTATATTTTGGGTTAATTATTTTTATGTATTTATTACTTTGGGCTGGGGAATGAATAATTTGAGTTTTCATTATTTTTTATGGGAAAATTCGGTTTTCGATTTGGTTTATGAGTGTTTTCAAAAACGAGCATGCTTCCGGAACGAATTATGCTCTTAATCCAAGGTTCCACTGTATTTATATTTTTCTTTCCAGAGTAACCTGTTCCTCAGGTATTATAGCAGATATCTAACCTAAGATTGACCATGCCCTTCATTTTCAGATGAACAACAACGGGAATAAAAGGGCACCAACAACAGCAACACAGCGTCTAAAACAAGATTACCTCAGAATAAAGAAAGACCCAGTGCCTTACATCTGTGCTGAACCACTTCCCTCAAATATATTAGAATGGTACATCATATTTCCTTCTTTTTGCTTGAACCACTGTGAACAGATTTTATGGCATTTCACAGTAGTAACAGGGACATGGTGACCTTGTCCTGTATGGTTCATTCTAAATGTATTTCAACTTTAGCTTTATTTTAATATATGCTGGAATTTCTTGTCTTTATTCACACTTTAGGCACTACGTTGTTCGGGGACCAGAGAAAACACCTTATGAAGGTATTTAAGTGCCATGTTTATTACCAATTTGTAAGCAGCGTTGTGTGATTTGGTTAAAGATATAATTTGTTTCATGGAACCATTAAAGTGGGACAAACCTGTGATAGATCTGTCACATGTTGAATTAGGAAAATGTAATATTTATGTATGTTTTTTTTTTTTTTTCTTTTAATATATATTTAATACAATAAATGGAATCATGTTAACACAAAACCTAATTTGAGATTAATTTTTTTATGTTGTTTTGAGGTGGATACTATCATGGAAAATTGGTATTCCCGCGGGAATTTCCCTTCAAACCACCTAGTATTTATATGATAACACCAAACGGAAGATTCAAGTGCAACACAAGGTAAAATATTTTACAACATAACCTAAAAAAACTTGATTTCTCTTGTCTGATGATGTACTCAGGTTTGCATTCCCCCCCCAATCATGTCGAATAATACAACAGATTTTTCTTATTCTATTTACCAAAGTTATGTACCTTTTTTATTATGTTGAGGCCTTTTATTTTGCTGAGACAAAATTTATGTTTATTTATTTTATTTATGGCTATTATTTTTACTATGAAATTTTATGAAATGTCATGGGCCAGTGGGACATTAATTGCTGCATAGCTTATGGATCACGGGGCCTTTTGTAACTCTTGTGCCTTTGGTATTTCACCCTTTCCAGGTTATGCCTCTCCATTACTGATTTCCATCCGGACACGTGGAACCCTGCCTGGTCTGTCTCCACCATACTCACAGGGCTGCTAAGTTTCATGGTGGAGAAAGGTCCCACGTTGGGAAGCATTGAGACATCAGATTACACTGTACGTTTCCTCTTTCAGTGTAATCTCTCTGAAAGGAGAGAATTAAAAGGATGTTTATGAAAAAATATTTAAAAACAAGGTAATTTGTTGTAAGAAATGTTGTGTGTGTGAAAAATTCTCTCTCCACTCTATCATCAGAAAAGACAGCTGTCTGCACAGAGCTTGGCCTTTAACTTAAAGGACAGGGTCTTTTGTGAACTGTTTCCAGAAGTAGTTGAGGTGAGTCTTTTTTTATTTGTCCACTTATTTATTAAAACCCATTTTCCTACTTTAAGTGAGAAAGGTAAGTGTGAACTAGGGATGCAGGATTTGCTTAAAAAAACTGAAAAAACAAAACTGCACATCTTGATTATTTGATACACATTGCAATCATGATTTAAACTCGAAATGTACCATTTAGTATTCAAACATGTATATCTAGCCTGACAGCAAGTAATGTGGGGGGGGGGGAGTACTTGTGTAAAAGCAGCTTATCTCTGGTCAGATTTGTTACCATGTTAGTTTCTGTAATTCCTCTTTCCTGACAGCATACATGCGCACTTCAATAAGTAATTAATTATAGCATGACTAATTTCCTTAGGCCCCTCGATGGTTCTTCATATGGCGTGAAACACTCGTAAATGCATCCAGAATTGTCTTTTGCAATCAGCCAGACTTTTAGGTGTTTTTTTTTTTTTTTTATTCCATTTTTTTTACTTGCATTTTCTTTTTTTCATAAGACAATTCAAATATTTTCTATGATGATTATATGAATTAGTTGTGTGTCCAAAGGATGCACGCACTTTAACCTTGCATGTCTTGTGCAAGATGTCCATTTGTCCAGTGTCGCTGCTTTTAAATCCTCAGCACTGCCAAATTAACAGAAAAGGGATCTTCCCACTGCCCTGAATATTCATATTGGTAATAAAAAAATATTAGCCTCCTGTGGTTTTCAAAAACACACTGGAAGCTCAGTGTTTTAAGGCTCTGAGTTACTGATCAGAAGGTCAGGTGTTCAAGCCCCAGCTTCACCAAGTTGCCATTGTCGCTTGAGCAAGGCCCTTAACCCTGTTGGACACATCTTCCAAATCCATGGTCTTTCCTGATTTTTATTTCTTTTTACATTATGCTTTGTAAAGCCCTTATGACTAGTTCTGAGGTGCTGTTTGTTAATTGGTGATTTCTGAGGGTGGTAACTCTAAATGAAGTTCTCCTCTGCAGCAGAGATAAGTTTTGGTCTTTCCTGGGATTGTCTTCATGAGAGCCAGTTTGATCATGGTGCTTGATGGGTTTTGTCAATGCACTTGACAATACTGTGTGTCTTGAAATAACTACTGACTGTTGTTGTTTTTGTTACTTAATTACCTAATGCCATACATGTTATTTCATAGTTTAGGAATCTCCACTATTGTTGTAGAACGTAGAAAATAAACCTTAAAACAAAAAACATTGCATTAGGAAGCGTGTCCATATTTTCTACTGGTAATGTATATGTGACAAATAAGGGCTTAACTTGCCTTAATTCAAAACAGTGCACAGACAATTGACGTATGTGATTGAATCTCACATCTGCATAGGTCAAGTTTCACATGAGTTTCTAACTATATGTATCACCTGTAATAAATTCCATCCTTTTATTAGCGATAAGATTTCTATCACAGTTTAGATTTTTATGCCATTAATTGTGCAGCACTAGTATGGATGTGTCTGTTAGTTTTCTGTAGATGCCTGTTTGCCTCTGCACTAAGGCAAAATGCCTTCTTTATGGCAGGTCAACTTTAGCTTTAATCCTTTTTGCAGGAGATCAAGCAGAAGCAAAAGGCTCAGGAGGAGCTTAGTTCACGGCCGCAGGCTCTGCCGCTTCCAGACGTGGTGCCAGATGGAGAGCAGGGTCACTTCGGGCTCCCAGAGATGAACGGGCATGTCCCTATGGGAGAAGCAGCGGCTCCTCAGCACCTTGCCCTCCAGCAGGCTAACCGCAATCATGGACTCCTTGGCGGAGCGCTTGCGAACCTGTTTGTAATAGTGGGCTTTGCTGCCTTTGCTTACACGGTAAAGTATGTACTCCGGAGCATAACTCAGGAATGAGACAGAACCTTACTGGACTGGGCTGAGTCAAGTCACCAAAGTAAGCTCTCATTCCTTTAATAAAACAACGAGATGGCAAACCTGATAAATTCTTCTATGAAGCTGAGGAACATCGTGGTGCTTTTGAAAGTACCATAATGCAGCTGAAGATTTGCCTGTAGGTTGCTACATGATTTCTGGATTGCTGCACAGGCTCAGCACATGTCCACTGACCAATCAAAAAAAACATTATTGATGGAAAGTTACACACAGCCCAGACACCTGAGGAAATGCTTATGTCTCTTCAATTATGTTATTAAAAGAAAGGACCAGTGTTTTTGTCACTTTTAATGTAAGGGTGGAAACCACAGACCAAGTTCCATTAAGGAATTTTTGTGTACACCACACCTTCATTTGCTCTTCATGGGGTTTCTCATCTGTGTTCAATTCAAACATCTTTCATCCCTTATCTTTCCATTGTTTTGCATTAATGGTTTTCACCATTATTCATCCTGAGAGTACAGTTTTCTCTGTAAACACCAAACATCTCCTTGTCTGTGATCTGATTGCAGGTAAAGTGTTACAACAAGGCACAGTTTATTCTTCCTTATCAATAATCATTGATTTATTATTTATTAGTAGTTGGAACCTCCCCTAAATGTAATGGTAGAGAAGGATAAATGCGGGAGGTAGAGAACGCTATGAATAAATGACATCGAATGAAAATCGGATATTTGCTTAGTCGTGTTTTATCTTTTTCTCATATTGTAAGGCCAGAGTCACTGGTGGCTATTATCCATTTGCACTTTGTGAAAGTGGTTTAATAAAGACTGCTGTCCTGATTAGATTAAAACATAAAACATGTCCCATCTTTATTTAGCATTAAAATAAATTTATTGCTGTTTCAAAAATGTCTTCCTTTTTTTTTTTTTTTAAGTGGAGGTGACATTTAGCACTGATATTCCCCTAGAACTTTTCTGAATGTTCCAAAAATTGTCTGTCAAGTTCATCTGTAATGTTATATAGTCATCTGATAATATGAAAATGTGTTGTTTATTTATACACAGTATATTTACAGGCAACTTGTTTAGAGCATCTCCAAAACAGCAGGTCTTGTGTTTTGAATCATAGATGCTCAAGGCTCACTGATGTACAAGGGTAGTAAGGGTTAGACTGTCTGATCTGATCCCACAGAAGAGCTACTGTTGTACAAATTGCTGATAATGTTAATGGTGATTTTGATAGCAAAGTGTCGGAACACACTGTGCATCACAGCTTGCTGCATATGGGTCTATGTAGGCACAGACAGGTTAGAGTGGCCATGCTGACCCTGGTCATCTGTCGAAAGCACCTATAATGGGTACATGTGCGTCAGAGCTGGACCATGATGCAATGGAAAAAGGTGGCCTGATCTGATGACTCATATTTCAGGTGGATGGCCATGTAAGTGTGTGTCATTTGGGAAGAGACGGCACCAGGATCCATTATGGGAAGAAGGCAAGACTTTATAACGCCTCTCTGTTAAGGTTATTTTTAATTTGGGAGTATTTTTAAATCTGCCTTCAAGTTGCTCTTCAAAACAGAACATTCATGGAACAGTGGTTGAGGCTAGGTTCCAGTGTTTATTAAACATGTACAGACGTCTGGGCTCAATAATACCACTGGTTGGAGGAGGAAAATGTATTTGTCTGATTGATAAGGTTGAGAAACTAACTTTTTCACTAAATGCACTTACAGCTGCCCTCTGTAGTTCTCTCTCACCCTCTGTCTGTGTTACAAAGAACATGTCTGTGATACAAGATTAGAGGTTAAATGTGATATGTCAATAGGTTATTTAATCACTGCTGATACTGTGGTATGGATGTGTCAGCACTGAAGGCTATAAATTATAGAAATAAAATCTAGGCTGTTTTTCCCTCCGTATGATCACCTTACTTACTGTACTTCTCATTGTCTCTTTAAATTGTCTTTAAAATTTCAGAAATGAATATGACTTTTAAAAGCTTCAAATGTCCAATTATGTAAATTGGTGTTAATTAGGAATGCACCTGTGTACATCTACTACTAAACTGGTCGTTGTTTACATTATCATTGCCTGATTGGCGTTGGGGAAAAAAACAGCCAGACTTCTAAATGAACAGAGGGTTCTAAATGAACACAAGGATGGACACAGTGTTAGCATTTCAGTGGAAGGAGTGTTCTCTGTTAAAAAGAAACATAGATCGAACTATTTGATCATCGTGATCAGTGTTGTGAATTGGAGGGAAACAGTGAGGCATTTGATTTAAAGAACACTGTTCCAACTAGGAAGCATGTTGGTGGCATCATCATATTATGGTAGTGTTTTTTTTCTGGAAATGGGCACTAAAGCATTGAAGAAAGGAGATCTAGAAATACTAAAGCAACATTCCAAGACAGGAACAAAAGTTGGTTACAAAAAGTTCTGAAAAGGAAGCATGGTTCTGATCTCGATCAACGCTGATCACGACTACCAAATAGTTTGATCTTTGTTGAATTCAGCAATTCAATAAATAGGGACTAGTGAACTAGTAGCTGGTAAATAGTGTGTGCAATATTTAGTAAATAAAAGCTGAAATAAATTTGTTAACTGTTATTTTTTTAAATACCTCTAATGGAAGTAAAGTATTTACCCTAAACGACTTAACATTGGAAATTTTTGGAGTTGTGAAGAATTGAGTTTGAATGTGTTGAGTTTAGGTGTGTGTAAACTTTCATTCATTCATTCATCTTCTTTTTTTCTTCTTCTTCTTTGTTGTTTCACGACAGTTGAAATCCAGTAGGTTGTTTTCATTACCGCCAACTGTAGGTCTCATTCTTTCTGCATCTTTCTGTACTCTTAAATCTGGCATCTTAAATTTAACTTCAACTAAAGATGCTGAGAGCCTAATCTGTATGTCTTTGGAAGGTTGGAGGAGACCAGAGTACAGGGGAAAAAAAAACACTAAGCACAGGAAGAACATGCAAACTCCATGCATACAGAACCAAGTTGGGAATTGAAACCTCGTCCCTGGAAGAGGCCTTATTTGTGGCCTTAGTCCTGCTGCTAGCCTATTTATATATCTGCTACTTCTGCATGTGGGCCTTCTTATAGTCTATGTCCCAAAACGGGTCATTTACTATGTCACATTCAGAAATTCACTTTCTGAGAGCTTCTATAATGCTGTATTCAGGGGCCTATCATTCAAGATTCAGATTCGAAAAATTTTATTAATCCCAGAGGGAAATTGCTTAATTTCTATTTCAGGAGTTTAGGGGTATAAGGCTTGGACTGGGTGCCAGTCCATCGCAGGGCACATACACACACACTACAGGCAATTTGGGTATGCTAATTAGCCTAATCTGCATGTCATTGGACTGTGGGAGGAAACCGGACTACCCCGAGTAACCGCACCAAGCATGGGAAAACACGCAACCTCCATACAAACAGACAAGAGAATCGGGCCTTCAACCCTGGAGAGGTTGTCAGTAATTAGACTTTATACTAGAGTCTTTTGTCTAATCTATGTATACATTACTACGTCATGTTCAGAAACTGATTGCGTTTATTTCAGGTTTAATACACTGACACAAGTATTAAATGGACCTTATTTTCCTTTTGATTGCCCTCTCAGCTGAGGACATGGAGTTCCGACCATTAGTCACACCGCGGAATGATTTCACGGAGGAACGCTGATTCCGGTGAATGACGTTTCTTTGGTAATTTCCAGTTCTGAGCACTGCGTGACTACAGCCGGGCTTCTAGTAAACAGGGCGCGTACTTCGCGTGAAGGACGCACGTGCGCGGGCCTGCGCGAGAAGCCCGGGTTTTTCGCGCATGCGCAGTTTGGCGTGCAGGAAGCCTGACTTCGAGCAGCTGATAGTCGCGGACTTGCAATGTTCGGGTGAGACACACAGCTGCCGTTTTCTCTCGTCGCGCTTAATATAACACGTTTAGAAATATTTGACGCTGAGGATATTAAAAAAAATACAAGCGCGTCGAATTAAATCTGTTTCTGACCGGTGAGTGTATGTGTTTGTGAATGACTAATGTCTGGTGGTGTCTATAGGCTGCTGCTCGTGCGGGCCGGCTCCATGTTGAAAGCTAGCTAGCGAGCTAACAATGAAGGCCTAATCCGCCGTCGGTGGGATTTAAACCTCTCCGCACTGGTCCATGAAAAGAGGACGAATGAACTCAGGTATGCCAGCCTTCGAGCTAAGTTATACACATTTTTTGGTTACATATTTCCCACGTAATTTCACACTCTTCCAGGTGGTATATATGGTGTTTTTGTGAGGTGTTTGCTCTGCAGCGTCGTCTGCCTGCTAGATAATGCTGGTCTCTAGGCTACAGACATAACGAAGGGCTGAGCTCCAAATGGCTCCCAGTGCCCTATGTAAACGCACGACACGGCACACAAAATGTTACCTGAACAATCTCTCTCTCTCTTAATATATATACAGTGGATTCTAGATGAGGCAGTGTAACACTGGTCTTGTGTGAGTTCTGAGTTGTTGGTGGTGGATGGGGGCAGATAGTCCACTTCTATATGGGTGACCAGTGACGGGTGGAGTCGTTTAAGAGTTACTGTAAACACTAACCCCTAAAGTTAAACCGAAAGACGTGCAATATAGTTATAGATATCAGTTGAAACTTCCTGGGTTTCATGCGTGCAGTATTTCCTCAGCAGCGCGTTATGCAAGATGTTGTGTTGAAGTAAGGAAAACTTTTCCTGTTCGAGATCAAGAGATTTATATGTATGTAAGTATACAGTGAGTGAAATGTATGATGAAATATACTCAACTGTACAATTATGTTGAAAATATTACAATACTGTAAAATGTGTTTGTGTTCAACCCTGTCCTTTTTTTTTCTCCCTTGCATCTATTAAGTTAATGGTTCGTGCTGATTTCTGCTATAGATTTGGAAATGTATTTGCATCAATATGCAGATTAGGGGTTTGTGGGTACGCGTGATCTCGCACAGGTTTGCAAAAGGAGCTTTATTGTTTGATATGCATTGTGCAAGTGCTGGTTGAAGGATTAGAGAAGTGTGTCAGGCAGGTGGCATTGAGGTTAAGGCGAACTACATTCAAACCAGGACAGAACTAGTGCGAAAACAAAAACGGAATGGTTTGAATGGCTTTTCATTTGGAAGAAAAGGCATGACCTGATGAAATGAAATTTTAAATTTTGAGTTATGGCTTCAAAATCATGGATAGGATTAATTTCAAAAGGGTTAAAAGTGAAAATCTGTGAAAAAGATCTTATAATGTGCATGAAAATTGAAAGACAATTCAGTGCCACAAAATAATCTAGTAAAGCCCAGGCCCTGGAATATTGACTTTCCTGCGTGTTTTTGTGTTTACCCCTGATTCAATTAATCAGATAGCGGCACAGTCCCTTTTTTAGTTGAAGTTGGCGTGTTAAAAAAGGGAAGAGCCTGAAATCTGCAGACTATGAAGTACACCTGGAAACTGGGAAACTCTAAATTTCCACATTAACAAACAAATTTATTGTATTTATTTCATTTCGTCAATTCATTCTCTCTGCTCCAGTGAAACAAAAGCTTTTCTTTTTCGAGTTTGGTACATGTTGACACAGCCCTCCATTCCACACAATTGTGTTATGTGTTGCAGATTTGTAGACGCATAAATAAAAATCAGCCCCCTTTTGCAGGCATGGCGTCGCAGCTGCAAGTCTTCTCCCCCCCGTCCGTGTCTTCCAGTGCCTTCTGCCGGGTGAAGAAGATGAAGGTGGAGAGCTGCGCATGGGATGCAGAAGCCTACGGCTCCTACGGCTTCAACCCGGCTCCTGCTCTCCCCTTCAGCACCTCGGGCCTGGTCTTTCCACCTGCCTCTCGTTGCCAAGTGGTAGTTCGAGCCGCCGACAGCACCGGCAGCCATGCTCAGGCTTGCAGGGCATCCCACACCACCCAGGCCTCGGACCTCCACGCCACCCGTGGACAGAGGTACGGTGTAAAGAGAAAGATCGAAGAGACGGAAAGGTCGACAGGTGTTGACAGTGGCAGCGGGAGCGTCCAGATCCTCGAGGAGCTGTCAGCACCTGCTTTCTCCGCACGTACCGCTGCTGTTGGCACCACGGCCCAGTCCATCGCCAATTCTGCGACAACCACCAAGAGCAGCAGCTCAAACTGTGAAGGAGACTACCAGCTGGTACAGCATGAGATATTATGCTCAGTGTCTAGCAGTTATGAAGTGTTGGAATTCCTCGGACGGGGCACATTCGGACAGGTGGCCAAGTGCTGGAAAAGGGGCACCAATGAAATTGTGGCGATTAAAATCCTAAAGAACCATCCGTCATACGCACGCCAAGGGCAGATAGAGGTTAGTAATGGGCATAAAACACTAACGTCTGCTGCAGACATGGTTAAACATGAAACACATTACTATTATTAGATGTTAACAATTTCACCAGCATTTATACTGCAGTTACAGCTGCTAACATAAGTTATTTTCTACCTCTCAGGTGAGCATCCTGAACAGGCTGAGCGCAGAGAATGCAGATGAGTACAACTTTGTGCGCTCTTACGAGTGCTTCCAACACAAAGGTCATACATGCTTGGTCTTTGAGATGCTGGAGCAGAACCTCTACGACTTCCTGAAGCACAGCAAGTTCAGCCCGCTGCCTCTGCGTCACATCCGGCCCATCCTGCAGCAGGTAGCCACAGCACTCATGAAGCTCAAGAGCCTGGGTCTGATCCACGCCGACCTGAAACCCGAGAACATTATGCTGGTGGACCCCACCAGGCAGCCGTACAGGGTGAAGGTGATTGACTTCGGTTCAGCCAGCCACGTCTCTAAAGCCGTGTGCTCAACCTACCTGCAGTCCCGCTACTACAGGTGTGTGTGGGTCCAGAAGTGTTTAGGTGTTTTTGCCTTTATAGTTTCCTTTGATTGAGGTAGTGATTCTATAAAGACATAAACTACATAGATACGACACACTCTTCAGGTTAGTTTTTCATGGTTATAAAATTTAACTTTTTCTCAAGAGAACTTTTTTTTGAATGAATATTTTGTATTTTTAATATATATAGAGAGTAATATTTAATTAATTATAACTTATTTTTAGAGCACCTGAGATCATCCTTGGCCTGCCCTTCTGTGAAGCTATTGACATGTGGTCTCTGGGTTGCGTGATCGCTGAGCTTTTCCTCGGGTGGCCGCTGTATCCTGGAGCGTCTGAGTACGACCAGGTACGATAACAATCTTTTTCAAAATAATTTTATTAGTATGCACAATCAAAGATGAACAATAAAAGATGATTAGCCTTTTTTTGTTTTGTTTTTCTTGCAGATTCGCTACATTTCTCAGACTCAGGGTTTGCCAGCAGAGTATCTTCTGAGCGCTGGCACAAAGACCAGCCGTTTTTTCCACAGAGGTCCCGACTCCAGTTATCCACTCTGGAGGCTAAAGGTAGGCTGTTTGTGTGTGTTTGTTTTTATCCTTTTTTTCATCATTGACATTGAATTAATCTGGAATTATAAAGTTTGCAAAAAATAAATATATATATTTTTTACAGACCCCAGCAGAGCATGAGGCAGAAATGGGTATTAAGTCCAAAGAAGCACGAAAGTATATCTTTAATTGCCTGGATGACATGATGCAGGTATTTAATAAATAAATAAAAACACAATACAGAGTACTTGATCTGCTTTTTAGACAGTTCTCTCTGCTTGAAATTCCCTTTCCACGACTTTTGCCCTGATACCGATCCCATTCCAGGTCAATTTGTCCTCTCACCTGGAGGGTACTGACATGCTGGCAGAGAAGGCTGACCGGCGGGAGTTCATCGACCTGTTGAAACGCATGCTGCGGCTCGACGCTGATAAAAGAATCACTCCTAGCAAGACCCTGGCGCATCCTTTTGTCACTATGAGCCATCTGCTGGACTTTCCACACAGCTCTCAGTAAGGATACAATGCAATGGCTTATGCGAGAGACTGTTGTACGTGTCTGCATATATGTATGATGACAATCAATGTCTATGTATATACCAAAGGTTCTAAGACCTTTTTTTTTTTTTTCCCCCAATCTCCCCCGCCCCCCCCCACAGTGTGAAGTCATGCTTTCAAAACATGGAGCTATGTAAGAGGAGGAACAGTAGTTACGACAATGGGAAAGCTCTCTTCGCTGCTAATGCCGTCCCAGGTGCTGCAGGCAACCTGACTGTGACCTTCAGCAGTCAGCTGAACCAGAACAACCAGGTATGGCTCAGCTGCTGAGCTTAGACAAAACACGTGTGTGTCATTTAGTGTCAACAATCCTTGACTTGTGGATGTATTTTTAAACTATCACTCAAAGTTAACGAGAGATTATCCTCAGTGCATTGACTTCCTACTATATTAGATCTTTTCCATGGAGTTCTTATGTTCTACTGGATTTTGGATCTCCATGTGTGATTTCTTCTCTATAACTTCATGGAACTGGTAAATTAAATACCGAAATTTGATATAGAACTGTCTAACACAAAATATTATGATTTGGAAAGATAGTTTTGTGGTAGAAATATGGTTTGGGGAGGGGGGTGGGTAGGGGCATGAATGGAGATCACTTAAACACTTTGTAGCTGTGTTTTAATAGTGAAATACGAGCACTTACACATGCACAGTGTGACGAGAACAGGATTCTGGATAAAGTTTCACAACTTGTTAGTGAAACTAATCAGAACAAAAGGCTTCAATTTGCTAGGTAGAATAAAGCACATTGGACCAATGTAAGAAGGTCATGTGGTCTGACATACCCAGATTCCAGAGCAATGGGTGCATCAGGGTAAGAAGGGAAAGTGCTTGAAGCAGTTCACCAAGCATGCAAAGTGGCCACTGTACAAGCCTCAGGAGGCAGTGTAATGATTTGGTATTGCTTCAGTTGCTCAGGTCTAGGCTCAGCAACATTATGTGGCAGTAAAATGAAGCTGATGACCTGTATGTACAAAAGACCAGGAAATGACATCTATTCCCTGATGGCGTATTCTAGTGGTTCTTTTCATACATGATGATCACCACGTTTTGCAGTGTAGTCACAGCTAAAGCAGATCAAATTAGTATTAGTATGCACATTTATTTTTGGCCAGGTTGTGTTCAACAGCAGCTCCAAGTGTAGTTTCTGTTGCAAAGTAAATCACATTTTTATATTAATGCTAATACGCCTTTGTATACGGTAATTAACTTGGTTTGTGCGCGCACCACAACATTAAATGCAGCTGTGTTACATTCACTAATCAATTTCTCTGACTCGTGTATTGTTCCTTTACTTACTGGCTTATCATTGCATTCTCAAATGTACAGAAAGTCCTCACTTTGTGGTGTTTTCCTAACATTCCTATGTGTACATTGAGCTATATACCCGAGAACATGCTGAAGCAAAACAGTAGGCCTACTCTGAGGATTCTAAATACGGGCTTTGGTCTTGTATTTAATCATCTTGACAGTTTAGAGATTAGATAAGAGGCGATTGAGAAAACTGTTCTCCCCAGGTGGGGGTTGAGTGCAAAGGCTTGTTCTCTTTATACTGTTGGTGGACTTTCAAGACACTCCTCATTGGTATGCTTTTGTGTGTGCGCTCATGTTCTCAGGTTCCCTCAGCTGCAGGAGCAGTGCCTCTCCTCAATTACCAGCCAGCTCTTTATCAACAGGCCACCATAAACATCCCTGGACTGGCCCAATCCAGCCTCCCCCTTCAGGGCCGCCCACCTCAGTTGTGTGGCCAAAGCGAGCCGTTCCAGCAGACTCTCATTGTTTGCCCACCCACTACTATACAAGGTAAAAAGCTTTGCATTGCACATCATGTAATTTCATGTTGTTTAAGTGGAATGTCACATCCATAAAATAGTATGCAGGATAGAAACCGAAAAACTGTACTGTACAATAGCATACATGTTTTGTCTTAAAGCTGAAATCAGTTGTTTGTTGTTGTTGTTTTTTTTTTTTTTCCTTTTTCTTTTCTCCCATCATTCTGAGCAGCAATAGCTAATCATGGACATTAGTTCCCTAGTGTCAATGAGACACCTAAATGTCTGTGATTCATATTATTGTCTTGAAGAAAATTTAGTTAGGGTTTTCATTAATTACTTTTTGGACCCAGAAATGAACCCCGCCCCCAAGTTTTGCTCCTTTCCTTTAAACTCAAGTTTATGCATATTAGTTTTGATATTTTGGAAGATATTTTTAAAATTCATCCATGGTGCTGATATTTATCTCCCCACCCCCCTTTTTCTCCTTTATAGGTCTTTCATCTTCCAGTAAGACCTCCAGTTACCCAGTCAGGATGGACACCGGTGTTCCTGTGGTCCAGCAGAGCCAGAACACACAGTCTCTGCAGATTCAGCCAGGCATGCTCGCCCAGGTAAAACTGTGCATGTGTGTCTTTGTCACTGTCTGCTTGCAAAATTACTGATCTTCTCTCATTTAATCATGAATGGAGTTGGCAGGGAGAGGAAGCAGGAGGCCCTGCACATCTTTACCACATCCAAGTGATAACACAACCATGTACTCTTGATTTTTAAAAAAAATTTTCTCCCCTAATCTTCCCTTGCATTTTTCCCCGGCCTTTTGGCAAAAACCTCATTCACAGGGCTCCTGTACGCCGCTGATGGTGGCCACTTTGCATCCGCAGGCAGCGGGAATGCCCATGGCCGCTCAGTACCCATTGCCCCTGGCGCTGAGCTGTGGGGCAGGAAGGCCTTCCCTTCTGGAGCAGACAGCCACCGTGCTGGTAAAGAGAGACCCACCCAGGACTCCACCACTAACATGATCATCTTTCACCCCCACCCGTTTTCTTTCCCTTGCTCTTGGAATCCTTCATGCTTTTGTCTTTCTTTTTTCTACACTACTGTATAAAGGCAAATTACAGGCAAAATATACCAAAACAAAATAATAAAGGCAAAACGAACAAAGAAAAAACTTGCTTCAGATTTATCTCAACACTGAGTACATTTTGTAATGGTCAGTGTTGTTCATGTATTTTGTCTTTGTATGGCGGTCGAGATAATTCTTTTTCTTTGTTTTCCCACCTCCTATCTGTCTCTTTCCTATTTTCAGCTTGTCTTCCATTTCTCCCTCTCTTAGATTCTTCTTTCTTCCCTCTTCCATTCTCTCTCAGCGCAGGTCTATTCCAGGCATGGGACGCATGTGCTGACTCGCCCGTTTTTGCTGCTTGCAGCTTCATGTCATGGTGTTCCCCCTTCCCCCACCTCCTGCTCTTGTCTTCTTTCAGGGGAGGAAGGTCACCTTGTCCACAGCAAAAAAAACAAAAAAAAAAACAACATTCTTCCTCATAGCCTTGTTGTTCCACAGGACTTCCTTTGTCTGACATCAAAGTCATGGCTCTTTTTTTTGTTTATGACCCGAATGCTCTCTATGCAAACACGTCTTTTTGTTTTTATTCATATTCTAATCTGTTTTAACAGCTAGTGCTCCTCCAACAGGTCACTGGGCTTCGACTGCCTGTTTTACATTTTTTTTTTGGTCCTGCCCTTCATCCCTCTTTCTTCATTTAAACGCTTGTGAAAGGTTATTGCACGGCGTGCTGGTCTTGGCTTCATAATGTGATGAAAGTAAGCCTGTGCTTTCGTGCAAAAAAAAAAAAAAAAAAAAGCTCTGGGCTGTTTTTGTTAAAGACTTTGTAAAAAGAAGCACACTGGACTTGATGCAGATCTGGATTGTTGAGTTTGGGCTGCGCTTTAATATGTGTAGTCATGTTCAAGTTACCTGCATTCCATCTGCATGCTGGTGAAAGGACTGTAACATCATGCCATGCTCATGTGTTATTAAATATAAGTACATGTACAGGCTTTTTTTTTTTTTCATTTTTATCTAACATTCTTCATATACATCATAGTTTTCTGAATTGTACAAGAAAAGTATTCAAGTATCCCTGATTTTGTCATTTTTAAAGCCCTCGTGGAACATTTAAAAAAGACATTATAGGATTATTCAAGCAGTGTTACCAGGTGCATGGATTCCTCATCAAATTTGGATTTTATTTTTTGTACTGTTAGTGTTTTTATTTATATATATATATATATATACACACACACACACACACACACACACACACACACACACACACACACACTTTTATATTTTACTACTTCCTGTTTCAGCTCCTAATGGTCCACTTAAATAATTGTTTGACTTGGCAACCATATTCAGGGTTACTTAAAAAAGATACCACGTTACATTATGTGAAGCAATATAATATGTAAATTACTTAATAAAACCTAGAGCATGTGTGTGTCCTCACAGCAGGCCTGGCAGACTGGGACACAGCAGATCCTCTTGCCCTCTGCCTGGCAGCAGGTTCCAGGCATGGCCCTTCACGGGGCAGGCACGACATCAGCCCTCACCGATTCACCGCTGGAGACCATACTCTCAGAAAGCTCGGCCAAGCAGACACCATCCTGGAGGTAGGCGGGGTGTAACCTGAAAAGGTGGTTAAAGCAGCACAGAATATATTTGTGGTAACAGTGTACCGGAGGGTCGACAGTTCTATCTTTTAATGAATGCACTTGGACGAATGTGGATCATTTATTAGATGGTTTATTCTCATAGGACTTTGAATGGTAGAATAGTGTCCCACACGTCTTCACTAAATTGAATACTTATTTAAAATCCTTATTTCATAGTCTGTATTTAATGCACTAATTTAATTTGTCTTCCCTAGGGGATCTCATGGTACAGTTCTCCAGCAGAATCCTCACATACTGGACTCTGCTCAGTCCCACGGCTGTGGAGTGTCCAGTGCAGCTCGGCCCTCACAGAGCAAGAGGAACAGGGCTCGAGGTGGAGACACCAGTAACAGGTACACATTTAAACATTAAAACAATGTGTGGAATAATACATGGTTTAAGAGTTTTGGATGTGTAAATAAGCAATTAGTAAATAAACCTGAACAAAACGCTAAACTGTTGCCTTTTCTTCTTTCACTGCAGCTGTACTTCGTACCGAGCTGTCCTCTCCCAGCCAATTATCATCTCTGACACACCGAGCCCAGCAGTCAGTGTCATTACCATTCACAGTGACTCAGATGAGGAGGACGAGAGGAAGTTTCATCCTGCCAGGTTAGTGAGGTCAATTTTATGTTCGCTTGGGAGGTTTTACTGCTTCGTGGATTCATTATTCTGTAATAATAAGATTTTAAAGATTGCAGCATCAGTCAAAAATTAGTGTTTTCTTAGCACTGATTTGAAACTACTAAAGATTAAGGGCAGGTTTTTGTTTTCTATTTAAGACTGAATTTATAATTAAATGCTGCTTTTCTCCTCGTAGCTGTGGACCCAGTCAGAGAGCCAACGTCATCAGCTGTGTGACGGTACTGGACTCTGATTCCTCCACTGCCAGCCCTCTGACCCCTCTGCCCCGGAACGGCACTGCGGGAGCTCAGTCCTCACGTCTGGCAAAGTCTTTAGCGATCGTTGTTCCGTCAGTGAAAATGCAGCCCAGTGAAATCTTATCTACCAAAGCAGCTCCAGGTCAGTGTTAACTTTGACCTGCTTTTCTGAGACATGATCACAACATAGTTGAAGACAGCATTGTTCTAAATATTTTTTATGGATTTTAAATGTATATCTTTATGTGCCTTATAAAAGGAGTGCCACAGAATTCCTACATTAAACCGAAGAGGATGGCCACACATCAGCCCTGCAGCTCAGGAGAGAGTGTTAATCAGCAAGAACCCAGTAGATCCCAACCACTCAACCTCAGCCAGGTGAGAACATTCTCCATTTGTTCTCCAAGTTTTCTTTTCATTTTGTGAAACTGCTTTGAGACAATGACCATTGTTAAAAAGCGTTATATAAATAAAATTGAATCGAATATGTGGGCGTCTTAAAAAGTACATTTGTTGAGTGAGTAGGCATGAATAAAAAATTAAAAAGTCAGAAAGACTGCACTGAGGACGTTAAAGGGGTCATATTGCTAATATTGCTTATTGAGTCTCTTAAAACAGGTTTACATGTATGCAAGGTCAAAAAACACTTTAGTTTTCTCCA
>JAQMYJ010000016.1:16603842-16617868 GCA_030014305.1 Clarias laeviceps | reverse complement strand
CTCGTTTAGGCGAATGTGAGCCGACTTTTTTTTTTTTTTTTTTTTTATAGACAAAAACTTTATCGTGCACTGTCAGTGTCACAGATCGTGCAGATAGTTTATGTTCACATACAGCTACATGACACAATGCATGAAAGAAAATATTTGAAAAAGCATAATAGGGGCTGTTTAAAGTGGAAAACTTCATGTAATTTTTTTTTTTCCTCCACAGACCACAGTATCATCATCTCAAGATTCCACTAGTGGCTCATCAATGCGGCGCCAACAGACATACCCACCCTCCTCCTCTCAGTACCGCCTCCAGGAGGCAGTGTCCTTCACCAGTGCTCCTAGCCTTTACCCGTACCCCAGCTCTGCCCCTCGTGCCATGGAGCAGCTCCTCGTCCACGGCTCGTCTCCTTCCGTCCGCTCGCCGGCCGGCCCCTACGCTCCCGGTCTGATCCCCAAAGAGCCAGTGAATGGCATAGTCCATGGTTTGCCTGCCCACTACCAGCAACATTTCCCATCCCACCCGTATGTGGGCCCAAACACCAGCACGACTAGAGGAAGCGGAACTTATAGCAGCTATCAAATCAGTCCCGGTATAGTTTCTCAGTACCCGTACATCTGAGACTTGCCGTGGAAAACTCCTTGAGGGATCGTGACCACCTCCTCAGACTTTCCCCTCGCCGTTGAAACTGCTGCAACCATAACTGCTATTACCTATTTAATTGAACTATTTTAGAGATTTTTTTTTTTAAGGTTGATATTTAGAAATACTCTATTTTACAGGTCTCAGTTTGTATCCTTCTTACAAAGTCCTGCTATCAGTTAGGGTTAAGTTTATTTTCTTAGCACAGAATAAAATGTGTTCACATGACCTTGATTAGCAATAGAGGAACACTATTAAAGATGCTGACTCAAAGAGAAACAGGAGTCAGGTACAGCATGATTCCTGCTGTTCTCTATCTACTACTAAAAGTTCCACACTAACCTTGTAACCCACTTTCATCCCCTTTAGACTTGTTTTAATGTTTTGTGTTCTGTTGTGCCCTCTTTTATATAATTTTAAGTTATGTTCCCACTGTGTTTGTGTTTTACTTTAGTGAAAGCTGTGTACTGAAATGACTGAAAAGAATTGGGAGTGAAAAAAGACAAAAAAAAGATGCTGAGTGTGTATGGTGTCGTTGCGACTCCAATATTTAAATTCAGACTTGAGTGTTAGTTAATCCCAAGGCAAGGTAGATCTGTAGGACATATGTTGTGCTGAACGTAAAATGATAGGTTTCGAACGATTTCCTGGTTTTGTCTAGAGTCGTTTTTATCTTGTTGAAGTCCATTAATTCCTCTCGAGTTGGAGGGAGCTTTAGAACTGTGATCATGTCAAAGCCAATGAATATGTACTGACAAATTTCCCTTCAGGAAAACATGTTAATTCGTTTGCTAAATTGATGTGCTGTTAAGACTTTGTGTTATGCTGTTAAGAGGAGACTCTACTTTGCAGAATGAAATATCGAACACCAAAAAAATATGACCTGTCGAAGTCCAGAGCACAATGTTAGTGAGCTTTTGAGCATGTTTTAATGTCACCTAAAAAAAAAAAAAGTAAGCCTGCATTCTGTGATGAGAGGGGTTAATGACATTTGGTGTTCTCAATAGAACACTGTCTGAACTTTATGGTCTTACTTGTTCTGCTCTCTGTAAGACGATGTGCCTTGACTTACTTTCTCTCCATGTTAGGCAGTTGATTTTTAAAGTCAAGAGTACATTTTCAAGACTACATGAATACTGTGTGCATTTTGTAATATCAGATTCTGAACATATGTCAGAAAGCCTCCGCTGTGATAACATCAAATAAACAACACAATTCAATCTTGGTTATCCTGTGTGCTTTGAAAACCGTGTCATCAATCATCTTTGTTCCACCTTTGTACATGCAGGGTTGCAGTGAATCCAGCACCTATTCTGGAAGCCCTAGGTGGAAATATACACGGGTTGGGACACCATGTGCCTAGGACTGTGCCTAGAGTCTATTTTCTCTTCCAGCTTACTCTTGTACTGACATAATATCTATCTGTCTCTACACATACAGATGGATGCAGGTTGTGCATCCATCTAGGAACCTCTATAGTCTTAACTAGGGACCATGGAGTCTAATGATGGCTATTGCATTTATTCCAATTTTGTACGACCATGGTAGAACCTCAGATCAACATTCACGGGGGAATTTGGGAACGTCAGTTAGCTTAATTAGCATAGCTTTGCACTGTGTGAGGAAACCGGAGAACCTGGAGGTAACCCACCAAGCATAGGGAGAACATGCAAACTCCATGCACACAGACCTGACGCAGGAATCGAAAAAACTCAGAACCTGGAGGTGCAAGGCAACAGTGTTAAGCACTGCCATACATACTTACTGTTTGTTTCTTTTGTTGAATGAGTATGAAAATACTGGAGATTTTAAAATTATTAACACGTAGCATTAGGTAATTAAGAAACACCACCACTCAAGTTATTTTAAGACACAAAGGTCAGCTGTTCTGCAACTGTTCTTCCAAAGAATAGTATTGTCAAGTCCATCAAGCACCATGATGAAACTGTCTCTTATGACAACCATTCCAGGAAAGTAAGACCAAAAGTTACTGCTGCTGCAGAGGAGAAGTTTATTTAGAATTACCAGCCTGAAAATCACTAATTCACAGCACCTTATATAATAGCCTAAATAAATGCTTTACAGATCATAAGTAGTAGACACCTCTCAACATCGACAGTTCAAATGAGATTATTGCATATTTTGGAAGACTTCAGCCTTGTTTTACAATGTAGAAAAAAATACACCCATTGAATTAGATGTGTCCAAACGTTTGACTTAATGTTACATTCCTCTGTATTCATCTTTGATGACAGTTTGGCACACTCTTGGCATTCAGATTAACAAGGTAGTCACCTGGAATTGCTTTTCAGTTCACAAGTGTACTAAATCACCATTTAGTCCCATTGTCATCCGTGGTGCAAGGGTGGGTAATCAATAGCCCTAATCATGCAACTACAACTACTGTACAAATCCATATTTGTCTAAAATACAGTCACCAAAACCATTAAACACTGTTGAAACTACCGCTTATGAGGACCATCCCAAGAAATGAAGACCAAGAGCTACCTTTGCTGCAGAGGATGATTTTTATTTGAATGAGCAGTCTCAGAAACTGCAGATTTACAGCAACTCTAAGATTAGAGTACTTCTCAGAGGCAGACATATTTCAACATCCACTATTTAGAGGAGACTGCATGAGTCAGGCCTACGTGGTTGCATTGTGGCAAAAAGATTCAGAAGATCAACAATGAAAAGAGACATTAGATCAGTGGAAAACTTGAGAATTCTAAAATTTGAGAAGTTTGGTTCTAACCACCATGTCTTTGTTAGACTTGGAGAAGGCGAACAGGCGGTTCCTGAATATATCCCATCTGTTTTGCATAATTTGTTCTTCAACAGGACAATGACCCCAAACACACCTCTAGGTTAGGCAAGAGCTATTTGTCCAAGAAGCAAAGTGATGGAGTGCTGCATCAGATGACCTGGCCTTTACAATCACCCTATCTAAATCCAGTTGAGACAGTTTGGGATGAGTTGGACCTCTGGGAACTCCTTCAAGATTATGGGAAATCCATTCCAGGTGACTTCCTCATGAGGCTGACTGAGAGAAACTAAATGGTTGCTACTTTGAAGAATCAAAAATATAAAACATATTCTGGGTTATTTAACACGTTCTTGTTGACTAAATAATTCCATACATATTTCCCCAGTTTTACTTCAGTTTTACTATGCAATGTTGAAAATGTTTTGTATACAATGTTGAAAAAAAGTTAAATTAAAAACCACTGATGTTTTGTCCAGACTTTGACTGGTAATGCTCCTAGACATGAAGGACAGGTTATCCACAGCAAGCTGAAGGAGTTCTTGTCAGACTTCGACGTGATGTTCCTTCTGTTCCTGGGTTAGCAGCGTGGGGACGAACTTGGCAGCATGTTCAAATCACATGTGTGACATATTTAGGGTTTTGAGCTCTATGAAGGTCTTTCTGACCTCTTGTCATCTTCCACTGATGTTCTTACTCTTGAAACGTGCGTGCCACTCAAAACACCCTAAATGACTCATTGCAGCATCGCAGTAAACTGGCAGAATCATGTCAAACATCTCCGTGGCAGATGTGCCTAGTTTTACTCAGAATTTCACATTCGCACATTGTTCTAACTTGCCATCAATGATGAAACAGCAGTTGCACAGCTCCAGATGTACACAGGACAATGTCTTTTTGGCACACTAACATATGAAGATTGGTGCTTCCTGTGACTGTGTGTGCAGCTTTGTGCTGCCATCCATTGTGTTACAAAACTAAACTTTCTGAAAGTCTCGAAACTTTTTGATACCACCTCACATACTAAAGGATCTAAAGGATCAAGGGATCTTCATAGATCCATACAATAGTTATTGTTACAGTGGTCAAGAACAGTGATAACTCCAGTAATAATAATAAGTAGCAATCATTTATTAATCATTTATTATTTAGTACTTAAACCAATTGTTTATTTAAATAAACTGTGCTGAGATAAAAATTTATATCCAGTTTGCTTATAGTACAGTGAAGTGTATTTGTCCACACTCATTAGCAGTCTAGTGTTGTAGTGCTTGCTGTGGTGTGTATTTTTCCATACTGCGCTGTGAACTACAGTAATATGTGCTAGAGAGCTTATTTACCTCAAAAATTATTTGTAGTTGTATGCTTAGTGTAATTATAGCGGCGTATATTATTACGGTGGGTTGGATGTTTTCAGTCCTCTATACTGTTCAGTACGGTATTACGGTAGTGCGCTTATAGCGGGGTACACTTGTCCATACTGATGAGTGTGTTAGTGTGAATCGGCCCTGAGGTAGAAGTCTCTTGGCCGTTCAGAGCTTCCTGTCTGCGTCATCACTAACCTAGAGCTAGCATCCTCCTGTCAGAGTGCCGCCGTGCACAGGTGTCTGAGAGGAACAATGACAAGCTGAACGGGTTTTTTAACATAATATTTATACGGGCTAATTCGTGACAATATAATTTATTAAACCGAGCACCGAGGAAGAAAGGCTGGAGGCGTCGTCGTCCTGTTTAGCCTGGCCGAGCTATGCTAGCTGTGTGACTTGTTGGGTTGTTAGCTTCATGCTAACAATGCACAAGAGAAAATCATAAAAGCCTCACAGAGCGGTGCAGCCCCTGAACCCTGGTAAAAAAACGAATACTGTACATAAATTTGTGTTATAATTGATTTTCATTTAGAAACATTAAACTGTTTAATCTATTTTTGTTCATATGTTTAGTGTCAGTGCGCATCTTAATTGTCTTAAATGTTGTTTTGCAGCATCACTGATACATTGTCTTGTCTCATCCATCATCTCATTCCTTGTACAGAACAGTCCCGTAGATTTACCCTAATACACCGCATGCATTTAACTGTACATGGTGAATCACATTTTTTTAAATTTTATTTTATTTTTAATCTCCTTCCCTCCAGCTGTAACACCATGAATTTTGTCCGCCTCGTCTGTCGCCACAAGACTGCCCTGGTACTCGGTGTCCTCTTCTTCTTCGCAACCGTCCTCCTCTTCCTCGCCAAATGCACCTCGGAGACGTTGAAACCTCCTGACTCGCCTGGCTCCGCACCACGCGCCCAACCCCGACCCGAGCGTCCAGCATCACCTTCTGACACTAAGGAGATCTCGGCTTTCCTGGTGGTCCTCGTCACTACAGGTCCGAAATACACAGAGCGCCGCAGCATCATCCGGAGCACCTGGCTCTCTAAAACTGACCCCGATGTGCTTGCTTTGTTCGCGATTGGCACCGAGGGCTTGCCGTCCGAAGACATGCGGAATCTGGAGACTGAGCAGACTCGTCATGGAGACCTTCTGCTTCTACCCGACCTCCGTGACTCCTATGAGAACCTGACGCTGAAGCTGATCCATGCTTACTCGTGGCTTGATCAGAAACTGGACTTCAAGTTCGTCCTAAAGGCCGACGACGATACTTATGCTCGTTTGGATCTGCTCAAAGACGAGCTGAAGAGTAAAGACCCAAGACACTTTTACTGGGGATTTTTCTCCGGCAGAGGCCGAGTAAAAACAGCCGGGAAGTGGAAAGAAAGTGCCTGGGAGTTATGTGACTATTACATACCGTACGCTTTAGGCGGTGGCTACGTGCTCTCTGCAGACCTGGTGCACTACGTTCACTTGAACTCTGCTTACCTGAAGACGTGGCAGAGCGAGGACGTTTCTCTGGGTGCCTGGCTCGCACCAGTCGACGTGAAACGACTGCACGACCCACGCTTCGATACAGAGTACAAGTCGAGAGGGTGCAGCAATAAGTATTTGATCACGCACAAGCAGAGTCTGGAGGACATGCTCGAGAAGCACCAGACGCTGCAGAGAGACGGGCGGCTGTGCAAGGAGGAGGTGAAACTGCGTCTCTCGTACATTTACGACTGGAACGTTCCACCTTCACAGTGCTGCCAACGCAAAGATGGTATCCCTTGATTTCCCTGATGGTCTCACATGTTTTGAGTGTTATTTATTCATTTGGTTTCGTGGCTTAACCAGACAGCAGCTTACATGGACTTACATTTCAGTCTTCTTCTCTACCTTTTGGGGTCAATATAATGGACCTGGATGCTGACTGGATTTTCTGAGAGGGGCAACACTAAATGAACAGAAATCATTGTGTGGATAATGGGGCTACATTTATTTAATATTACTTAATATTTGTTAGGATTGTGCCAATGCCTTGAATAAGACATTCATGTAAAACCCAACGAGAACAACACAAGTGTCAGAATGCTCATAAGCATCAAAATGGATTTGTAAAAGTGTATATTTCAACCTGATGACATTCTTTCCTCTTTCCAGCTTCAGTAATTTAATGTTTTAATTTTTTGTACACTAACAAACAAAACAAGTTCTCAGTCACTAAAATACTGTAACAGGCAGTATTATGTATATTGGATATCTTTTTGCTTGTCAGATATTCTTTTTTTTATTTCAATTTTGAAATATCAGTTTACTGTTACTACTGAGCCCGCAGATTATACCTCTTCATTGTCTTATTTTTGTCAAATGTTTCTGTTACACAGTGCATCTGATCATGTTATTTTATTAGAATAAAACTTAAAAGAAATTCCATATCACTTGCCACTTTGTTGAATTAAACTGCTGTGCCGTTAAGGAACTTTATATATAATAAAAAGACATTTTCTTTAATTGGATTTACAGTGATTGCAAATGTATTCCAAATGATTGAGATGAATTTACGCTGCACGGACACGTCTCAAGTTGTCCTTTACACGCACAAACTCAGGGACATTCCGCAGTTCCTCTTGTCTCTTCTGTTCCTCCAGTTCATACTGAGGAAAAAGCAAAATCACTTTAGTCAGCTATTGGACAAAAGTATACACTTTTTATACAATGATTACATTTAGTACTCAGTAAAATTGTATTAACTAATCAGCTGATGTTGATTTGATTTTAAACTTTTTCAGGCCTATAAATATAGGAACAAAGTAGGCCTCTGTACACCACCACATTGAATTTGAAATGAAACACTCAAGATGTGAGTATGTAACCTGTGTAACGATCTATCCAGTAACGTAAACATCATCTAGCCAACTCAAACACACTTTTGATGAGGTAGGTCTGTTATTGTCAAAGTGTACAGTCAAGTCATGGCTTTATAAAGTAAATACAGACACTTCACAACAAGGTGCAAACCACTGGTAACACTTAAGAATGTACAGATTAGACTCTCTGATAGAGAGATGTATAGAGAAGGAAAGGAACAGCGCATTATCTAAAGCATACCACATCATGTGTCAAACCTGCTGGATGTAGCTTTGTGGCATAAGTGTGTATGGCTGACAGTGGAACCAGCAAAACATACAGTGAAAACTACCCAAGGCAAAGAAATTAGATATTCTTCACTGGCCAAGTCAGTCACTTGCTTTTAACCCAACAGAGCATGTTTTACATTCACTTAGTGAAGACAAGACTGAAGGCAGAAAGACTCACAAACAATCTGCAGTAAAGACCTGGTAAAGTATCTAGAGGGAAAAGACTCAGCATTTGGTCATGTTGCAGTTGTTGACTACGAAGGATTTTCATCCAAGTTTTAAAGGAAATTCTTATGTTTGTATGTAGGTTAGTTTGTTCCATTTTTTATTAGCCTTTCAAAATGTGGCTTATATATGAACATGTAATAATTCCTAAATGGTTAACAGCATACTGTACTTTTGTCAAACACCCTGATTTACACCTGACTGGAACAGGAGAATATTGACAGAATAAGCTCTCATAAGCCTCTTACGGTGAGTAATCTCTGTCGTCTCTTGCTCAGCTGCTGCTCCAGATCAGTCAGGGGTTTTAGAGCCTGTTCTTTCTCCCGCTGCTGCTCCAATCTCCGCTGCTCCATCACCCTCTGCAACTCGCACTTCTCAGCAGGCAATAGCCCCCTTTTTGATAGAAAAAAAAATCTAACTTTCAAAGAAATTGTGAAAAACAAGCACAATTTAGCATGTTTTTTTTGGTAAAATAACTGATTCCAAAAATAAATAGTCCAACATTTATTTTTTTTTCTCCATTTATGTCTGCTTGGTGGTTACTTTTTTATAGCATGAATTTAAAGTACATTCCAAATAAAAAAAAATTATTATTTTTTTCACATTTCTACAATGTAGTCATTATACACCAGGGAGCTATGATGATATCATGATGAGACTTGTGGAATAGTTTGGAGCACACCACCTGTAGGATTATAGCGGAATGGCAACATTTTGCCCCTCGAATGCAAACATGTAATTTAAAAATTTTTTATTTTGTAGTAGGTGTGGTAGTAAACTGATATTTCAAAATTGAAATAAAAAAAAGAATCACAATATGTAATTTAATTGGTTCCTCCCGTATTTATTATATACACGTTGTCATTCAAACACTTTCGAAAAATCAAGAATTTCGAACTAATTTTGCGGCCACTACATGAATTAAGACAAAAATATTACACAAAACCAAACCTAAAATCTCTATAATAAGGGCACTTATTATTTGCACAAACTGAAAAAAAAAAATTGGCCAAGGTTTAAACAAGCCTTCTAGATTTTCCCCTATTGTGACCTCATATAAGAAGAGCCCCTCCCTCGCTTATTGCTCTGCTCTGCTGTTCTCTGGCTCAGAACTAGCTCATTTACAAAGAAACTCAAATGGTACATTTCAAAGAAGACTGAAATACAAGGAGGTTAAAGTATTTAAAAAATGCATTATCTGAGTATTTAAGCTGGAGCATTAACACACACACACACACACACACACTGGGAGAGCTCTGAGACCCATAAATAAATATTAAAATATGGGACCTTTAAGAATGAAACACTAAAATACTGTTATTTTGTACACTGTTAGCAACACATCTTCTGGCTTGTTGCTCACCTCTCCTGTTCTCTATGGGGTGTGGCTCAGCCGTAACTCATTTAGAGTACTGTACATACAGTAAATACTGAAGCAGTGCATTTGGAGGAAAAGTGAAATAAACAGACACCTGACCAGAGAAGACTCAGCATTTGGTCATGACTGCAAAAGATTTTCACACAGGTATTAAAGGAAATCCTTATGTTTGTAATTATATTAGTTTGTTCCATTATTTATGAGTGGTTTGTCAAACACCTTGATTTAAACCTGAAAGCCTTGACTTCTCTTTTTGGAATGGAACATTCCATTCCAGATTTAGTCTCCACTTTTCACAAGGTTTTGTGGAGATTTGTGTTCAAATCAAGAGTACAGGACAATCTAATTCCTTTAAACCAACCTAACATTTAAAAAATGTCTTAATGGAGCACACAGAAAAAGGTCATCACTAAACTGTTACGCAATATATTTGAGAATGTTTGCATTATTAACATGAACCAAAAATGAGGAAGAAAATTTTTTGTCTCAGAAGAATAAGCTATTTCTACTAAAATAAAAATAGTTTCTCTCATATTGAAAAGTACAGTATGTTTAAGTAAGGCACTGATGGGATTATTTACTATATAAAGCTATTTATTTATAGTCGATTTACAGACCTAAAGGATGAGTCCTTTGGCTTTACCTCATGCAGTAGTCAAGCTTACTGACATTTGTCCACATGTAAAGCAGCTCACACAGGTTGTTTACTTCAGCCCAGATCAGAAGTTATGCTCGGGATCCATGTGAGAGGTTCTTTGCATAAGTAACCCAGCATATGTTCATGAGGTTTCAGGAGGATAAACAAAACACCTAGTCTGACTTTCTTAGTTAGCATTCCTCGTTGTAGAGATCTAAAATGACACTTTAGAATAGTATGTATTGTAATTTTAGTAGATATTAACACAATTAGCTGACCATCTGTGGCTGACCCGAAGTTCCCTGTGTAGCACTCGGTGGCTAGGCGAGTCCAGAACAGGGTTCGATAGCTTCTTGGGCTGAATAAGATGATCATGAATTTCCATCATCGTCTTCTCTGCTACACTTTCAGACCTGGTTATGTTTCCTAACATAAAAAAAGAAAAATCAAATATCCTTTTAATTTAAGTTTGTGTTGTTATTAAAGTTTTCAGTGAATATAAAATTTAGAATTTAAAGCTGAAAATCTACCTGGGTGATGATTTATCTCTACATTTCTTGGTGAAACCATCTTCAGACCGCGTACAGAGACAGTAAAGAGATCACATTAGTTTAAGGGCATGATGATGAGGGTAAGATGTCCATCAAGAATTTATAGATCCTGTGATTTACTTTAACCGCTTTTGATACAATTCAGACTGACCAAATGCTTAAAGCTTGACTAAAGTATATAATTTCCTACATAATATAGGCCTATTATATAAAATATTACTTATATAATATAATATAGTATGATCATAAAATAATTTAGCATTAAAATCTCAAATCAAGGTAATTCTTTGTAATATTTCTATAATATACAAAATCTGAGACCTCACTGAAAATCTTGAAAGAGAAATTAGGAAAAATAAAAAAAAATAAATGAAAATTTAGCACTTAGGTCACCATTTAAAAAAACTGTGATAGTGACCTGGTATTGTACCAAAGGCCTGATTTTTTACAAGTCTTATCCCTTTCACTAAAGCACTTGTTCAGGCATCATGTTGACTGACATGCTCTGACACTGATCAACAGGTTTTAAACAAATGTATCAAGTTCATGCCAGTTTGAGTGACGTCTTTCATTACAACAGGATACACCATTTATAAAATATTCTGAAATCCTTAAAACTTTTTTATTTTATTTTTTTATTTATCATTCAAGTTATTACTGACAATGTATTATAGTAGTTCTCCCTGATGTCACTAATCAGTTCTCGCCTGTCTGGCTGAAGAGTTGTGTTAATTAGAACTCAGCTGATTTAGTTAATGGATGAAACAAATATGTGGCAGGACTTTTACTTTCGGAGCTTCTAAATTTTTGTACATGACTTTCAGGAAGCCAGATCCAGCAGGTTTTGAAGAATAAATGACTTTCATTGCAATATATAACAGATTATTACATGATATAACAGATTATGCCTATGATGTTGATTGTCATTATTTAAAAATAATTGGGAAAGTCATTAAATCTGAATTTAAATCTTTTGTCTCAACACCAGTGAATAATGTGTAATGAAAAGAGTGATGGTAAATTTGAAAAGAATGCAAAATAGTGCATAGTGCATTCATTAGTGGTTTCAGACTTTTGGATCCCATGGTAGGTATAATGAAATGAAAAAGCTGTGTCAGTAATTTAAAAAAGATTTTTACTATGTTAAGCAGAACAGAATACTGTATCATGTGGCAAAAAAAGGGAGACATTTGTCTGAAAGGTACTCCAAATGTAAGCTTTGCATTTCCTATAGGTACAATAGATAAAATGTTAATCTTGGTAAAAAAAATTTTTTACGCGAGACACACATACATATATACACACACATATAGGATTTTTTTTATTGTATGTAATCAAAAGTAAAAGTATTTGATTTCAATAATACCAAAGTGGATAGATATAGCAAAATAACACGAGTGTAGAACATTAAGTACGATTACAATGCTAATTTTACTTGAATAATAAATTTTTTAATTTTAACTAAAACCTGCTCTTATGCAGGTTCTCACCACATGCTAAACATGATCATTGGTTCTTTAAATAATCTTAGATATCAGGTAGGATAATAGTTTACATATTTTGTTTAGCCACTTTACACATTGCAATTCAACTAAATGAATACAGACTAGAAACTATACTATATGCAAATTTGTCTCTCTATTATCCAAAACATTTCTCTGTATTAAATTTCTCCCAAGCATGTCATATTCCTCTTCTGACCACCCAACTGAATCCCGGAGCATAATGCAGCTCATGATCAATCAAAAACAGTCTTACCTGTGGTATGTAGTAAAGCAGCATACTCTTCTTCAATAAAGAGCGAGTTACTCTCAAGCACATGCAAACACTATAGTGCACACCCTCACAAACACAAACACACCTGCTGAAAAATCCAGTGGAGGGTTTGAATAAAAATGTTACTCAGCAGACGTGTGTAATGGCATTAAGCATCTAATCACACCTCTAGCAGAGCATGAAATGGGTCCTGATCAGATTTAAGACCGAGCAGATGGTGGACTGCAGGTGGACACCCATTAGGATTTATGGATATTATGATAAAAGGCAGATTTCTTTCATAGACATCAATATTGTTGTGAATCATAAGTACTTTAAACAGTATAACATCTAATTTTATTGTGTTTTAATACATTATCCTGTTAAACTAAAAATAATTTTAGATACAATTCACTCAATTCAGTATTATTATACATAATAACCAATAATCTGTCATTATTATTATTAGTTAGGTTTTATCTAGGCACTGGAGATTGGGTTTGCTCTCACATAGAGGGCGTAGATACAGCTCAGACTAAGACAGATCTTGGCACATTGCCTTAGACATTGAAACCACGGGTTGCAAAAACAAGCAGACGACAGCTGACTCCACCGTATGTGATCTTCTTTATGCCAGGAAAGCTGTCTATGGTCTTTTCAGGGTCTGAAAGCATGATTAAGCATGAAGAACGCACATCGCTTTGTGTTTTGTTGGGTATCAGCTGCTTGCTGCGATGATTTTAGTGCTATATAATAGTATTATGTACTGTAATTATTTTATAAACTTCTGATTGTTGTACTGGTGGCCTTGTAATGCTTTCGGCTGTTGTTATGGTGATACACACATAACACTGATAAATGCAGGGAAAGACAACTGGATGGAGATATATTTTACTATAGAGCAATCACGCTCGTTGGCCACTTTAATAGGAACACCATAGCTCTGCACATTCATGCATTTATCCGATCAGCCAAATGGCAGTACGGTGGCTTAGTGGTTAGTACTGTCGCCTTGCATGTCCAGGATATGAGTTTGATTCCCGCCTCGGGTCTGTTTGTATGGACTGCTTGGTGGGTTTCCACCTCAGTCCAAAGACATGCAGATTAGGCTAATAGGCATTCCCAAATTGCCCGTAGTTTGTGAGTGTGTGTATGTGTGTGCCCTGCGATGGATTGGCACCCTGTCCAGAGTGTACCCCCAGGCCCACTGTGACCCCATATACGGAATAAAGGAATTAGAAGATGAATGAGTGAGCTGTCTAGTTTTTGTGAGCCAGCTCCCCCCTCACCTCAAAGTCATAAATCTTTCTTTCAGCTCAAACCAGTCCCAAACACATTCCATTTGGACTCTTTTATCAACACGGTAATTCTGCCTGAAATAATAAATAAATAAAAATAAACCAGCCAATTTTGTGTGGGTGTGTGTGTATATATACTCAGCAAAAAAAGAAACGTCCCTTTTTCAGGACTGTGTATTTCAGCAATAATGTTGTAAAAATCCAAATACCTTTATAGATCTTCATTGTAAAGGGTTTAAACAATGTTTTCCATGCATGTTCAATTAACCATAATCAATTAATTAACATGCAC
>JAQMYJ010000016.1:16592417-16603742 GCA_030014305.1 Clarias laeviceps | reverse complement strand
TTCATACAAATATTTACACATTAAGTTTACTGAAAGTAAAAACAGTTGAAAGTCAGAGGACATTTCTTTTTTTGCTGCACAACAACTTGGCACAGGTTTTATGCTGAGTGCCCTTCCTGATTTTATCTGGGCTTGGGACCGGCACTGCATCCAGTCGCTGGGGTTTGGGGATTGGCTGGGAATTTAACCCAGGAAGGCAAAAAACCTATCACTGAGCCACCAAAGCAATCTATACACTGATCAGCCATAACCTTATGACCATCCTCCTAATAGTGAGTAGGTTCTGCTTCTGCCACCAAAACAGTAATAACCTGTGTGTTCTGACACATTTTATTGGAATCCAGGCTGTTGTTATGGTGATACACACGTAACACTGATAAATGCAGGGAAAGACAACTGGATGGAGATATTACTGCAGGTCTTATGGGATGTTGCTTGCAGTGGTCATGACATACCAAAAGGGATCCAAGAAAGGAAAAGCAGTGAACTGGTGACCGTGTTATGGGTGGCCAGGGGTCACTGATGCACATAGGGAGCGAAGTTTGGCCTGTGTAGTCTGAACCAATATGCTAGTGTAGATCAAATTGATGAAAAGGTTAATGCTTGTTGTGATAAAAAAAAGAATGTGTCAGAACACAGAATGCATTGTTAAAGTAGCAAAGGGGGGACCTACTCAATATTGGGCAGGTGGTCAGAATGTTATAACTGATCAGTGTATGAAACAGAAATTCTGTATTGTCGGTGTTTGCGGCCAGAGTTTGCATGGGCAGTTCAGTCACAGGCGTGTCTTTTACATAATCATCAACTTTTATGTCATACTGTGAGCGTGTTGCAGGCGTTCCTCACTGTGGTAACAGTAGGCAGCATCATCATCAACTTGTGTATGCGTGTCACCTCTATTGTCTTATAAAATATTATAAAATCTGAAAGGCATTTTACAGAATAGGTCAGGGGAATAATACTCCAGTATCTTGAAAAAAAGTCGGTTGTTTTTTATTATTATTATTATTAATAATAATAATAATAATAATAATAATAATAATAATAAACGTTCTGTTTGTTTTAGAAAACCTTCTTCTCAATATCAGTAGGTGGCGGTGATACACCAAAGCGTTGTTTATTAATCGCAATTAAACTAAACTAAAGAAGAAGAAAAGGAGAGGCGAAACGAGGAGGAGCGGTTTTTCCCACAATTCCATTCTTCCCGGAAGTGTCATCCCCGCTTCTCTTGGTGATTTGGAATGGACGCTTATTATGGGTGGAAAATAGAAACCACTTAGCTGACTCCTGTATTTTATTTTAATTACTTTATTATCTTGGAAGAGAACAAAACACTCTCAATATGACAAATGGTAAGTGACATAATCGATTTAACAAGCCGCCATTACAGTAACAGCCTAGCTCTACGGCTAATGAGTTAGCATGCTAATGTGAGCCTGTTTGCTAACTCAGCTGTGGACGTGGCTGTGTTAAGGCTCTGTTTTACACAGCGTTTGCACTTACTCCTGGTTAAACTCGGATAATAAGCAATTATTCAGATGTTTTGTCGGTTTTAAAGAGATTGTTACTCGTTCAGGTGTCGATTTGAGCAAGCACGCAGTGCAGCAATGTAAACAATCCAGCCAGTGAATCAGGTTAGTTAAATATGAGACACACACACAGAGAGGGAGAGAGAGTGTCCCAGAAGTCTCCATACACAGGGAAACACATTTAACTTTATCTTAATTACAAAACATTTTCTATACCATTGCTATTTATTTAACACTCAATGAAATTATAACATATTTGGTGTTATCTGTGGAATTCCTTACTCCTGTATTTCCCCATGTATGGAGATTAGGGAATCACCAGGGATCACCTGAAACGATATTATCGCGATACCTAGTTTTTAATTCAGGGCAGTGGTATGTTTCTCACCTGGCATGCGGAAGGCCCAGGTTCAGTTCCCACCCAATGCCCAAACCCCAAACATTGGATGCAATGCCTGTCCCAAGCCAGATAAAATATGAGGGTTGTGTCAGGAACGGCATCTGGCGTTAAACTTGTGCCAAAGTTGTTGTGCAGATCGGATAGTCTGCTGTGGCAAGCCTGAAATATTACTAACTCCACCTAGGTGTTGATTTGATTAATATTGTGTTTTTGTATTTTTCACAGTTTTTTAAATATTTTGATTCGGTATTATATTTCTTTTCCCAGTTTTGTTACAATTGGACCTGGAACTTTTTTGAAAAAAAGTTGAGCCGTAACTCGAAAGTTTTATACCTTAGCTTTATTCACCATCCTCGCAACTGAAATAAACTTAAGTAAATGTAGAATGTTCCTTATAGCCTTTCCTATAGCACAGTCTATAGTTTTTCTTTTTTCTTAAAAACCAAGCACAGCATTTAAACAAAGAGTTTAACTTTTATTCTGAAAATTAAATTAAACAAAAAGCAGCACTTATCTTTTTCATCTGCCATAATTATTATTCTAAAAGAACTTGGAGAAATCCTTCATTCTTTCCACATGGGATGCCAGTGTGTGAATAGTTTCAAGCTCTGTAAAGAAATGATTATAAAGACTTAGTTAGATTTTACCGCCTCAAATGTCTCAAGTTTTGTGCGTTTGTTGAGCAAATTCAAATTTTATTTGTCACACACAGTCATACACAGTACGATATGTAGCAGTAGTGAGAACGCTGGTGTGCGTGCCTTCTAACGCAAACTTTGAGGTTATTGTGTAATGAGTGGGTTTGAGACTAATTCGTTGGGAGAAAAAGGCCAATCTGCGTTTTTTTAACGTGCAAAACCTTTGATAATGTCATATATATTATTATATGCATATATATTATTATTATTATATACATGACTTTGACTTTGTTGAATGGATATTTAAAGCTTGTAATTTAATTTCTCAGCGTTTCAGTGCAAAGGAGTCATTTTCTTTTATATATTTCATTTGCAGCATACTCCTTCGACGGCATTCTCGTATTCGGACTTCTCTTCATTTGTACTTGTGCGTACCTGAAGAAGGTTCCTCGCCTCAACAGCTGGCTGTTATCAGAGAAAAAAGGCGTGTGGGGTGTCTTCTATAAAGGCAAGTGTCTGTGCATGTGTGTGTCGTTCAAACCTGACATGGGAAGATTTGTAATTTTGGTTTGTAGTTTTGACCGTATGTTGATGGATCCCAAAGGAAATTCCTGACATCCAGTAGCAATGAGGACAGTAAAACAAAGGCAGGTTTGTAGATGTAATTGCACACTGTGTAGCTTACATAGTCACTAGACACAAGATAATGGAGAGCTGACCAAAGGTACTAATGCAACGCTAAACTATGAGGGTGAGTCAAAAATTATCCGCACTCTAGCTGTAGAATTTATTTTAATAGACTTTTAGAAAAGACAAATACATAATTTTTTATATAATCTCCTTGCTTTTCAATACACTTAGTCCACAGGTTTTTCGAATTCCCTCATTAAACATTTTTTTAGGCTGAGCTGTAAATGCACTTCATCAGAAATTAATCTTCATCATCATTGGGCTGCTTTCATAGGTGCTAGTACTTAAGTCTGATGCTATAAGAAATTATTTTCTTTGCAGTTCATGAAGATCACAGTCCCTACGTTTGGATAGCAGTCCTCTACGTTTAATTCGAAGTTTAGGCTTCATCTCTCAATAAGTGTCTCAATGTAACGAGCGTTGTTGATTGTTGAACCTTTTCCTGATAATGTTCCAATACTGGCCCTTGAGAATCCCAGAAAACTGTAAGCATTAATTTTCCATCTGATGGTTGTATTTTGATCTTTTTCTTGGTCAGCGATTGAGGATGTTTCCATTCCGTACTTTGCCGTTTACTCTCAGGCTCGTAGTGCTGAATCAGTGTTTCATCACCATTAATGATTCTCTTAAAGAAACTTGTGCCTTCCTTAGAGTATCGAGTAATCCAAATTTTGTTTTGTAGATATAAACACTCTTTCGTAAGGTGTTTCGGATCCAGGTACACCCTCAGACCCCAGACTACTAAAACAAAACAAAAAATGAATCACTGCATGCTGCTCTTCTTTTGTTTCAGTTGGGGCATTCAGTTTTGCTTACACCGCAGTTACAAATGAACTGATGTAACATGTTCAGTGGCTGGGGAGACAGTAGCCTTGAACGGAAAGCGCTGATACGACAGTGCGGCCAAAAGAAGTTTTAATATAACCGCAGGGTTGATGATTTTTGACTCAACTTCGGGGATGAGTCATTATAATTAAGACAGGAATAAATGAATAAAAATAATTGCAAAACCCTTGATGTACTTTTGTTGTATTTATAACAAAGTAACAGCATTGCAAATAGTAGACATCGAGCAAAGAATAGCATGTAAGTGACAAATGACTAAGTCTATGCGTATTGGTGTAATATGTAACACTAAGAGTAAGTGAGCAGACGCTGAAGTTAAAAGATGAGAGAGGTTTGCAGGAGGTGTCGTGAGGTATGTAGCAGAGATTTAGGCAGTGAAGAAAAAGACTCCATAAAATGTAAGGTTGAGGTATGAATAAATAAATAAAACTAATGCATTATCCGAGAGGTTTTTCCCCCTGAGCATTAACACAGACTTTGGGAGAGCTCTGAGCTCTTCTTTCATGTCATGGTTTTGAAACTTGCCTCACATGTTGTCATATTGATCATGTTCCTGTGTGTATATTAATCTGACTATAATTTCTCTACAGCGGCGGTTATCGGTACCCGGCTTCATGTCGCCATGGCGCTGTCCTGTTTGTCTATGGCTTTCTATCTGATCTTCTTGAAATGACACGGCGAAGCCAGGACATGGACACTGTTCGGACGTTGAGGCCCGGAGCACCGTCAGGAACATCGTCCCGGGGAACTCTAGCATCGGGATGCACACAGACACTGCTCTACGTTCCTACTTCTTACCCGTTCCTTAAGTTCTAACCAACTTGTCCTTTATATTTCCTCATCTCATAAGTCGTTATTGGGGGGGAGCTACGTCTAAAGGAAGAACTGTGATTAAGGATGAACGATTTACTCATATGAATATTTAGCCTCTACTTCCTGGTTTAACTCGGTGTCATGGCTGAACATGAAATTGTCTAGAAATGAAGAAAGACACTATCCTCTCTCTCCTTTACAAATCGATTCAGTTTTTTCGAGACACCGTGATTAATATGGTTGCGATTTTGTTAAATCTTGTAATTTAACATAGTTTAAAAGGTTCAACAAGATGTCATGACGTGCCAGTCCTCACGGTCGATCGCTTTGGTCATGCAGGCAATTCATCTAAATTGGACAGACAGAAAAAAAGGAAAAGTCTAAATGCATCCATTTTGCCCACACTGGCTTGGATTTGCATGTTATATTAATATGCGTTCCTCTCGTGCCCGTTAATGCCACGGTTTAAGTTTCTTCAGTGCAAGTAAATCAGATTTGTTTCTCCTATTTTCTTTTGTGGCCTGAATATTATATTATATTATAATTGAGATATTCTACAGTACAGCAGCATCAGTGCAATGTAAAGTGCCGGAGGTTGGTATTTGTAAATATACTGTATAAGAAATAGTAAATAGTCTAATATTAATTAAAGAACATTTACAATCGGGATGGGATTTTCTTTTTCTAACACATTAAGCAATCCGTCATCTTATTCAGTCGACTGTTTATCCGACTTTTAACAAATGAAAACCCTTTCACTAAGACCGTATCACAATGCCAAAACGGGCATAGTTCTGAGATTGTTGTGCGGATTGGACGCTCACAGCCTGTCACTGTCTGTGAAATTAATCTGAAATTCTGTGCACTCGTGTAAATCTCATGCTCGTAGTTTTTTTCTGTGCACTGCCGTCGTTATGGAGCAGTATTGCTGGTTGTCATCAGAAAGTTTTAGTACCCTTGTTCACTTTGTATTTAAATTAAATTAAATAAAGAATATAAGCCCTTTACATGTTTGCATAGTGCATTTTTTTCATACTACATTTATGTTAATTCTCCATAACAGCAGCTCAGAAGTCATAATAGATTTTTTTTTTTTTAATAGTGGTTAGCACTGTGGCCTTGCACCTACAGGGTTGAGGGTTTGATTCCCACCTCAGCTGTGTATGTGTCTGTGTGTGTCTGTGTGATGTTCTTCCCGTCCTTTGTGGGTTTTCTCCCACAGTCTAATGAACTGTAATTAAATATTAAAAGCAACAAATGTAATTTAAGGATAGCTGTATTAATCAGTGTTCCCAAATTTCCCATTCTGTGGGCCCTGTGATGGATTGGAACCCTGTCCACGGTATTCCCAACCTCGTGCCCTAAATCTCCTAGGATAGAATCCAGGCCCCCTGTGGCCATTGTACTGTACAGAATAAGCGAAATGAACAGAAGTGAACGTATAATCATAAAGTTTGTGAAGCATATCCATCCAAACCTTAAATCACAACTCTGAGCTACACACAAGACAATCATGAAATACAGCATTTCCCTCTATATTTTAATAAAGAGTAACATATGATTAAAATTCCATGGCTCAGTTTGGATTACTTTTTTAATGTAAATGTTTAATATATGATAATTCATGGTAACGGTCAAACCTAATTACATAATTGAAAATGGGAAGGTTTTATTCATTGTTAAATGACCTCTTGCAATGGCCCACATGCAATACCATCACGACCCACTAGGGGGCCGCGACGCACACTTCAGGAAACAAAGAATTTTATTTAACTTTTATGGTGTAATAGGAATAAAGCTTGCAATATCAGCAGCAGGATGGTGGGGTGTGACCTGGCCTGATGCAAAGTATCACAAATTTATTCCAAGTGAAAAGAGAGAAAAGTCTCAGATCATTACTCTTGTGGTGACAAAGGGATGTTTGGGGGTTAATATATTTTTAGCATATTATGTTGTGTCCTGAACTTTTGTACATGATGTTGAGAGATTATATGACTACAAATATTTGCACCTTACAGCATGACCTTTATACTTAACACTGAGTCTGTATTTTGATGGTATTTTTTTAAAGGTTGATATTTGTGCAGTTGCACAAACCTGCCACCAGGTAGCGTACAAGAAAATATAGAAAATGGTGTGTTGCAAATACTGTACATGCAAGGGAGGAAAGCATGAAAAACAAGCACAAATCAGCATTAGTTCTAGCAAAGATAATCTGTTGTCAACTTTAAGCCAGACATACCAGTAAAGCAGACAAGAAAGGGAAGTTATATACTTTCAAAATCACACACGTTTAAAGTTAAAAAGTGTGTAAAATACACTAAAACGTACACAATTGTAACATATGACCTAATCTAGTATTAGGCTTTTTTTTATTAATTAATTTTTAGTATTAGTGTTACTATTTTTAGTATAAAACTAGTCAGTACAGAAGTATTTCTGTTTAGACATCATGTTCCAGTCTGTAGGTTCACAAACACACCCTATCCACGCGAGATCGAGCAAATCGCGTGCGCGCGCACACTATGACGACAAACAGGAGGCCGTGTGGAGAGTTCAATACCATGAAACGTGTAGAAGTGTTTCGGAATAAATAAATAACAGGCATTTAATGCTTGTTTTTTGTGTAAATGTAAATAAAAACAACAAAAACATTTTAAATATTTAAGAGACTATTTAAGATATGCTTAAGATAGTTTGTACAAACAAAACGAAAACTAATAGATAGATAGATAGATAGATAGACACTTTATTGATTCCTAAGAAAATTCCAGACATCCAGCCGCAATAGAGACAATAACACAAAGACAGGTTGTAGATGTGATTGCACACTGTATCTCACATATAGGAAGTATGCACAGGGTAATGTGAGAACTGGCCAGAGTATACTAGTGCAATGCTAAGAACAACAAAACCTACAAGATATATAAGATGCATATAAATCACAAGTTTAAAAAAGGAGGAAGTAATAAGAGAAATGAGGCGACACGGTGAATAAGTGGTTAGTACTGTTGCCTTCCACCACCAGGGTTGAGGGTTCAATTCCTGCTTCGGGTCTGTGTGCATGGAGTTTGCATGTTCCTGTGCTTGGTGGGTTCCCTGAGGCTTTGGTTTCCTAAATTGCCTGTAGTGTGTCAATGAAAACGTGAGTGTGTGTGCCTTGTGATGGATTGGCACCCTGTCAACCTACACCACCTCGTGCCCTAAGTCTCTTGGGATAGACTCCAGGCCTCCCACAACCCTGTATAAGTGATAAAGCAATTTAGACAAGGAGTGAGTGAATGAGTAATAAGAGAAATGAATTTAATTGCAGTGCAACTTTGATGTCCAATTTTATGTGTGGTAAAGTGACAGTGCAAATAGTAGTAATTGTGCAGATAACTTAGTAATTGTGCAAAGAGCAGCATAAAAGTGACAATGAAATCTGTGTGTAATGACACGATATGTAATAGATATGAATGTAAACCATATTTCTAATTATTAGAATTTCAAATATTTAATTGGTTATTTAAAAAAAAACTTTACCACAACCTAATTGATTTTGTGCCATGGCGCATTTAATATTGTAAACAAAAATAAAACAAAGTATTTAAAAAAATCTAGAAAAAAAGACAATAAACAGATCATCTGAAATATGTGGCATGTAGAATATTCACTTTCAATGTAAATAAATAATATTTACTACTTTTAAAAAGTATTTTATAATACCTATTTTGTAGAGGGTGAGAATAATGTACTAATAAAACTACATAAAAGACAATATTGAATATTCACTTACATGATGTGCTAAAGGTAATTTTCATATGGTGTATCACTATAAAGTATTATTTAACACTTTGTTGTGTGAAAGATGTACTGTATGTAGAACCGAATTCTCGCCTAACCTGATTTGTTGAAAACGGTGACGCACAGCATGAATCGTTTGGCTTTTGAACGCTGCACCGAATCAGGAAGGCTCTCCAACAGCAAACAGCTCACTCTAAGAAGAGGCACGCGCGGCCACCTGGCAGGCGGAGAAGCGCGATCGGGAGCGCGAGAGGAGCGCGCGACCACAAACTACACCTGCAGCAGAGATTCGTGCACTGATAGTGATTTTTGGAGATTTGTTGTTGTTGTTGTTTATCTTGTTGTTTTTATCTGAACGCTCGGTTCGGGAAGCGAAAGCCAGCGGAGGGAGGAGGAGGAGGAGGAGGAGGGGGAGCAGAAGTTTTTTTCAGCCGGACTGAGCTCGCGCTGTTGGGAGAGGAAGGGGGGCCGAGGATCGACAGGAATGTCCCAGAAGGAGAGACCCGCTTTCTACAGACAGGAGCTTAATAAAACCATATGGGAGGTACCTGAGAGGTACCAGAACCTCGCTCCTGTCGGCTCCGGCGCTTATGGATCTGTGTGGTAAATATGCTTTTATTTACGTGCTTGTTTATTTGTTGCACGACTGAGCTCGTGAAGTCTTTAGTATGCGCGTGCACACACACTTGCCCAAAGTTACTCCAGGGCATGATTTTACACTTGATTATTAAATCACACACAAATCACCCATTTCATCGTTTGCATAATCATGCATTCACGCATCAGCATTAATATATTCCCCTTCATTTTTTTTTAACGCATGCATGCATGCCTCCAAATCCTGGAATCTGTTCCTCCCTCTGAATAGTAGCTCTTTTGTTTACAGGAAACTTGCACAAGTTTTTTTTTTATATATTATTATTATTAGTGTAAGACCACTTTGGCACGCTTAACCACTTACCAGCTTTGTGTGTGTCATTTGTTGAAGTAAGGTGGACTTTTTTTTTACTCAAGACATATGCTAGAGTGTTCTTGGTGGACAGGATGATGTCACCCAACGTGTCTCTGACTCACACTTACAGGATTAGGTGGTCTCCTCACTGGATTCTGCTTCAGTGACTCATGCCTGATGGGGGCTTCCGAGTCCTCAGGGATGTGTGTGATTTTATTACCAGGCAAAAAAAAGAAAAGATATTTGAGACTGTGAGGACAGGTCTCTTATTCGTGACCTCTGTCCAGCAGAATTTGTAATCATGTACTGGGAATGTCATCTGGGGGAGTTATCCTCTATCGTGTTAATGCAGCTCTTCTTTACAGAGCTTCCGAGATACTGTAGAAACCCTGAGTCACACTATTGCCACGTATTAGGTCTAAATTTTCTCTCTTAATTTAAAGTGTTTATATTTTTAAGAAGGCAATGGGACAGAAGATCAAAAATCAAAAACAGACAACAGACTAAGATGAGGGTCCGATACTTATGATCATTTAATTGGTGAAACTTTAGATATTTTATTCCACAACGCTGTGGAATTATGTTATTTGACTCATCAGAAAGGATGATGAAGGACAGACTATTTAAAGCTGCTGTACCTTAACTCACTCACGCACTCATCTTCTATACCGCTTTATACTGTATTCAGGGTCACGGGGGGGCTTGGAGCATATCCCAGGAGACTTAGGACATGAGACGGAGTACACCCTGGACATGGTGCTAATCCATCGCAGGACACACACACACACACTCACTCACACACTACGGGCAATCTGGGAATGCCAGTTAGCCTAACCTGCATGTCTTTGGGCTGTGGGAGAAAACCGCGGTACCCGGAGGAAACCCACCAAGCACAGGGAGAACATGCAAACCCCATGCACACAGACGGGAATCGAGCCTGGCCAGGAATCGGACCCTGGAGGTGCAAGGCGACAGTTCTAATCACTACACTACACCATGTAGCATTACTGATTAATATAAGAAATAACGTATCTAACCATGCACAACATTTATTTTTACTATAAACTATCATTGATAAAGAAAATTTTCAATAATTGGCAAATTGCTGTGATATAAGTGGATTAAAACGCTTCAGGTCGTGACCCTATTGGAAAATAATCATCTTCAGAGTTTTATCTTCATGTTACATATTATTGATGCTCCGATTGATCGGCCATCGATCATGATCGGCCGATATTGGCTAAAAATAACTTGATTGGCGAACCCCAAAAGCGCCGATCAAAAAAGCTGATCACTTGACGGAAATTACTCGCGCAACTTTTTCATACGTGCATGCACGGCGCACAGGTAAACAACAGCAGAGCGGAGCTTACCAGTGGCAACATGAGTTCTCCCTTCTGGAAGTTTTTCAAAGTGTCCGATAAAGACATTAAGTTAGCCGTTTGCAATGTATGTCGCATGTAACACTTGCCATAGTTTTGTCCTTTTGTGGCAGTAGTCAGTTTTGGTGTAACAAGTTTTACACTTTGCTGCCAATTATAAAATATAATCAGTGTATTAAGAGGCTACATCCCATTAAGCTGATCTGATGTGGGTTGGTCTGCCTGACCCCTCTTTGTTTGGAATAATTTTAAGTTACTCTGCCTTATTTGGGAAAGATGGCCTACAGTA
>JAQMYJ010000016.1:16579335-16592317 GCA_030014305.1 Clarias laeviceps | reverse complement strand
GATTATAGATAAAAGATTCCCATTCCCCTGCCATTCTGTGATCGGCAGTGATCGGCAATCGGCAGATCATGATCTTGCTGATCGGTAATCGGTGATCGGCCCCAAAAATGCTGATCGGAGCATCTCTATTACATATCACACAACACGTACCCCTGTTGTTGATTAGTTTCTTATAGAAGCCCGCGAAGAAGGGTTATGTTTTGTAGTGCATTGCGTTCATCAGAACCAAGGCTTGTTTTTCTGGCCTAGAAATAGGCTCCGCCTCTAACCGTAAGACCTCACAATCCTAAGTTTTCTTCCTATTGCCATCTCAGGAAGTTTTTCCGTGCCACCTTCTCCATCGGCTTGCTCATCAGGGACGTTCTGATCATCATAATTTATACATATTTTCTCACATGTTTATTACTCATTTCCCTCATTTTTATTTGATTATTTAAAGCTTCTTTATGATAATGACCATTGTTAAAAACTCTATATAAATAACATTCAATTTCATTGAACAGTAACACAGCACACCTTAAGCGCAGTTTGAGCTCGGGGTATTAATTTTGTTTATTACTCTTAGCAAGGCGGGAAAGTCTGCAACGTAGCTGCTGTTTGGGAGTGGCCCACAGCACCACGTTCAGATATCAGGAATCTGTTCTGTCACACTCGTCCAAAGTGTCAAACTTGGATTAGAAGCGTAGGAGCGGCTTGTTCCAGCGTGCACGGAGATTAAATAGATCATAAATAGTTGCCATATGAGTGTCAGCCTGTTAAATCAGTCTCTATGGCTGCGGTTGAATGATGGAGTCCTTTCACTGCTCAAGCTTTGTAGTCTTCAGCAAGCCACCTGCTGAATAAATGCAATTTCTTATAAACCCACATGGGTAATTGTGTGCGGTTCCAGTGACATGTGCGCTTCTGTTCTCATTTCGCCCTCTTGTCAGTGGGCAAAGGTGTGGTGTAGTGTGGTATGCTTTGCATGGCTCTATCTCCAGTTGAGTTGAAAAGGAAAATTCTGTGCTGTTGTGCGTATTTTCATTCGGGCGTGCAGAATCTTGGTGGAAATCAGACACAGGTCGAGGGCAAAGTGCTGCCGTGACACGCTTTCCACTTCCTGAATGCCGTAAAGCTTCTGGAATGTTTTCCAAATGCAGATGTAGGAAAGGTGAGCACACATACAGGTGTGTGTGTGTTGTGTCAAAGGGCTGGGTTAAAATGTAAATGATTCAAACAAGAAGCATTACTGTTTATTCATGTGTGTGAATCACTGAGAACATTTCCTGACGTAGAACCCTCATGCCAGGATGCTTTAAGCATTCTCCAGTGCTGAGTGTTTGCACTATTCAACCACAGTCTTTCTGGATCTGGCCTCAGCAGACAGGAAATTCAGCATTAATGCTAATCGCGTTCGGACCAGTCAGATGAATTTTGCAGGAACTTCAGGGGATTTTTTTATTTTGTTTTGTCTTTTTTTTTTTTTTGCATCTTGTTATTAGCTGAGACGGTCTATCGTGCAAAGTTCTCCATGGCCTTATTTGCATGGCTGTCTTTTCAGGAGCGCTGCCACACAAGAGCTGGAACAATAATTCCTGTTGCATTGCTCACATAGTTTGATCGACTATTACAGTGCACATAGCAGGTCCTGGATCTGGCATAAATCCTTGGCTACTCAGTAATGTGTAACAAGGTCTCCAGTGCTTAGATAAGGAAACAGGAGCTGTCCATCAAGCCGTGGTGGTTTCCAGAGTTTCACAATCTTTAATCTGAGTCACAGTTTCCAAACCGTTTTGTGCACAGATGGTATATGTCATTGCCTGGCGTGTCTAACTGCCGAAAATCTTTGGACAATGTTTTAACAGCCCAGGCTTTGTGTCGAGCATGCTCATGCTTTTAAAGTATTGTGCTTGAGTGGGATTTGGCTGTGCAAGAATCATGTATATTCTTATATAAGGTGTAAAGAGGAAGGTAGAGCAGCAGAATAAAACACTGCTGAAACCTCAGGTGCAGAAACTAAATACTTAATATATTTAAGCACTTCATGTTGCAAGTGGACGAACATGTGCTTGCTGATGCACTACACTTCACACTTGAGGAAGTCCGTTACAGGAAAATAACTACCCATGATGTGTGTGATGTGGCCTGATATGAAACCGATTCATTACTACCACCCTGAAGATGATTATTTTCCGACAATGCACGTCATGAAACGTGTTATTCCTTTCACATCACGGCAACCTGGAAACAATTACAACTGCTGTATTAAAGAATGATCTTTCATATACGGTTTTTGTTTATAACAACATGACGCGTTTAAAGATGACAAATGTGCCTGTTAACATTCCAGCCGAAATATCGCTCAGGTCCTGCATTATGGCATCCTTCAAACTCTTTCAGTTTCACTCCTGTTTCAAAGGCGATGTTCCAGTGTTTGTGGTTTTAAATGGAGACTAGCTAAAGCCCCTCATGGTCCTGTCTGGAAGTGCACTTTTTCAGTCAATCAGAATGTAGGTAATGGGGTTTCCCTGAAAATGGTGGCCAAATTGGGGCTGTGCAAATTCTTTTCCTCTTTCTTTTCCTTGTCTGGAATGACATCATAACAGGTGGAAAATTTGAATACAATGTTCAGGTACATTTTACCAAAAAGAAAAAAAAAAAATACAAACCATCTCTTTTGTCCCATGTCCAAGGAGAGCAAAAAGTTCTTTTTTTTCTTTTCTTTTTTTTTTTATAATAGATGCCCTTTAATGTTGTACAAGTTACTTCCTGTTATCATAAGGCAGCTATAAACCATCGTTCCCTCACATGGCTGTCACTATATAACCATGACATATTAAAACGAGTGATCGAGAATCTAACAGTGCTATGGAACAATCTGGAACGCCCAACCCTCATATAAATAAAGATCATAACGATATAACTAATTATGCATCATATTATGTGGAGATCACAAGCATAGAGACGCCTTGTTGTTATGGGTTCCTGTGGTTTAATCGCCAGTGCTTTTTTTTTTTTTTTTTTTTTAAATAAGTTTGTGAGTGTGAGTGACCATGTGGTAGAGAGTATTCTTTGAGGACTGCTGTGCCTATTGTCTCCTCTGTCTGTACAAGCTTGGCCTAGTTACACTTCCTGGAATCCTTATTGACTTCTGTGTAGAGCGCGCCAGAGCGAAGTGCTATTGTCCCCGTCAAGGCATTGTTCCCAAAGATCACGCATGATTAGCTTTGCGTGGATTCCACACTCAATTAGCTTTCTGAGCATTCAATTTCTGCTAGTTGTTTTGAAAAGTAGATGGTAAAAAATGTAAAATCGACTAAACCAAAAAAAATTATAATATTTTAAGTTAAAGCCACTTCATATTCTTAAATTTTTCCAAGTATTTTTTTCTCAGTACTTTCATGGTAATTCCCTACAAAACTCCCGAAATGTTTATAAATAAATCTCTCAAAACTAGGCTGAAGCATTGAAACCTAGAGATGGAGGAAAAAATTATTATGAATCGCGATTCTTTAGTGTGGCTCCTGAGACCGGAATGGGCTGGTTTTATTTTGATCGGCCATGATCGGTGATGGCACAATCAGCCTCGGAAATAAGCGATTTTGTGCCGAGTCGCATGCCTGATCGGTCTTTTTCTCCAAACCCTGCAAATTAGTCTTAAAACCCATTCATTATACATGCTTACACCAGTCTCAAAGGCCCTCAAGTGAAAAGTAGTCTTAAGACTCAAACATATTAGAAGCTGTGCGCGCCTGCGTTAGAAGCCGCGCACGACCGCATGCTCACAACTCCTCAACAAGTGTTCATTTTCAAGTTGTAAATTTAATATTATGGTGGATGACATAACAGATACGCGCTGCTCAGTAAAAATGCAGCTTTTTGTTTTATTTAATTTTAAGTTAAATTTCAGACTCTTGTATTCAAAGTTATTTTGCATTGATTAAATGCTGCACTTGGTTTGTAAGTGAGAAAATGAATGTTAGTAGGGACAGGCTTCGTTTAAATTCTCATGTTCAATTCAGTTGTGAAGCTGTTAAATAAAGCTAAAGTATAAAACTTTTGAGTAATGACTAAACGTTTTTAAGGGCTTAAAATTGTAACAAAATCTGTAAATAAATGATATACCTGTAGAATCGGAATAATTTTAAAAATTATGATACAGAATTGCAGTATAATTCAAATCGGCACCTGTGTATTGTGATATCGTATCAGGTGGCCCCCATTACTTAAGCCAATCAGTTTTATATCCAAATGTTCAGAGGACACGTTCACCATTATAATGACATACAAATAATCAATTGTTTGTGCTATTTGCCACTTCAGAAATGTTCTTATGAATTGTTAGAGTTATGAAGTAAGGTTTTGCGGTTTCATGGTTATTCTGTTAGCGACTGATGCTAAAAATACTTAGTCATAGTGAAATTTCATAGTCATATATTAGTGATTTTTCTACACATCTGAAAGAAATTTGATATTCCTGTGAGAAATGTCTCATTTTTCATACAGTTGAGCATTCACTTTGTAGATATTATAGAATTTTCTGGACTTCTAGTAAGGAAAATTTGTTCAGTCAGCGGCCATCTTTAGCAATGCAACTTTCATCTTAAAACAAATTGTGAGGATGTATTGACAGGATGTATTTATTTGCTTGTCCTGATTTGTGACAGATTTTAATTGTTTGACTAAAACCTAAAAGTCTTCAGCTAAAATAACATTGAAGTGCCCGAATTCTCACTATTTGTTTTCTGGTCATGTTTTGTTGGCACTTTTTACCGGATAGATTTGACTTATGTAATCCCACCATCCCAGTGTTACACACTGCTTTATTTATATTTTAGCAGTGGCTAAAATATAATTTATATTTAAATAATATAATTCATATTTTAAAGTGTCTTTTGTGTTAGCTAGAGAAATAATTAGCTTTACTTACCAGCTAGTTTACACTTTGTGCATATTTCTGCATTGCCTAGCAACAGTGTACTCGTATTGAATTGAATGTCTATTTAGTTTTAAAGCACCAAAATCTGCAGAACATGTGCTAAGCTAGATGACGGGCAACTCGGCTAATATTCAAAAAAAAAATATTTTCGTGCTACACAATTAATCAGATAAAAATCCAAATTACATTATGGACCTGTGCAGTTATTTAATAGTAGAAGACTGTAGTTTATTACAGCGAATATACACATAGTCGGGAATTTATGTTAAGTTTTTTATATATATAATTAATTTGAGGTGATAAATATTGGCAAACATCCTCTTAAGAATTTTTTTGCCATTAACCTAGGTACATTGTTTAAATACAAAATGGTACATTTAATAATTACATATTGCAGTGTAAAATAATGTAAATGTGATATATATATATATATATATATATTTTTTTTTCCTCAATCAAATTGTATAGTTACTTGTTTTTATCTGAGAGTGACCTTGTTTTTTTTTTAGGAGTTAACCCTCCAGTTAGCTCATTTGGATAGGAATAGAGTATTATGCTATGTGTACAAATTATGCCACATGTACAGTATGGATGGGAATCACAAGGAGTCTCTGGATACGATATCGATATATACGATACCTAGGTCCTGATTCAATTTGTATTGGCATTGTGTATGTGCCACGATTTTATAAATGTTAATTACATTTTATTCAAATTTTGTTACAATTCTTAACAAACTTAGTAACTTATTTAATCCTACTACACACTATTCTGCGTTGTGTGAATAATTTAGTGCACCACCTAAATTAGGATTATAAAGTAGCAACATTTTCACCATTTCAAATGCAAACATATAAAAGTTTTAAATGTATTTTCAAGATTAAAAAAATTTTAGAAGCAGTGTGGTGATGCTTGAATTGCCACAAAAAAGAATTGTGATGAATATCTGAATCGATTCCCCTTCTGTCTCTAATGTATTTAGAGTCCTTGACGGGTGTAGATGCATTCCTGTGGTGTTTTAAGCGTGAGCTAAATCATATGAAACGGTGTAGTGTTCCAGTGGTTTAAAATTTCAGTTTAAGGGTTCCCATCAGTTATAATATATGAACCAAGTCTCAATGTTAAGGTTCCCTCCATATGTCCTAAAATAACCCTGATATACTGTCCTTAGCTGTTTTAAACAACTTCACCTTTTATACCTGACTCATCTTTTGTCCCTGCCCTCCCAGAGTAATCACAAAGTCCTCAGTGTGCTGCATGAATTTATTTGCTTGTCCTGATTTGTGACAGATAAGGCCAGTAACATTGTGTTCTTTCCTGCAGCTCGTCATATGACGTAAAAACGGGCCTGAAGGTGGCCGTGAAGAAGCTGTCTCGACCTTTCCAGTCCATCATCCACGCCAAGCGCACCTACCGAGAGCTACGGCTGCTCAAGCACATGAAACATGAGAATGTGAGTTCTACTACTTACCACAATTACACAAGTGCAAACATGACCAGGCCAGAACGATCCCCACAGAGTTAAAAATAGTAGTAGTTAAGGTGCATGTGCTTGGGGAAAAAAAAAAAGACTCTTTTTGCATTTGTTTGCTCCATGGCTATGAGTATTCTCACACATCAGTGCAATGTGTACTGCAGTTCTGTCACGGTGATCTAAGCCTCATCTTATGTTCTCACATAGACCACTGTACGAGTGTCGTCTTCCTTTTACCACACCCACAAAACCAGCTAAACACAAACATCCTCTAAGGGAGCATGAACACCCCCGGCTCCTGTGTGGCATGCATTTCTTATGCAACATTATTGATTGCTATCTCACTTTTGCAGATTGTGTATGTGAGTGTATCTGAGGTGCGTGCCAGGGTTCATTATATATTGTTAAACAATTATTGTATGTTCTCTAAGAGATCTGCATCTTATTGGGAATAACCGATTATAATTTACATTTGTAGCGTCAAGATTATAGACAACTCTTATACAATTTAATGCAAATAAATCTATAAGCAGGACATATCATTAACAACTGCACAAGTTTTGTTAAGCACTCTTCAGGCAATTTTGTATAAGATGTTACTATAGAAATCATAAAAAGAGTAAAAGTTTCAGAGCTACTCCTGACCATTTCTGGACTAATCAGAATGAAAGGATTCAACAGAACTGTGGTGTCATCTGTATTGTTATTTTAGCACATAACATACAAAGCTACCTGGATTTTGTGCACTGTGGTATTTGGGACTTTCCTTAAAAAGTCTGAGTAATGACACACGATCGACAGCAACTCAAAGTAGGACAAAGACTAAATGCAGAAGCTGTGATGCATAAAATTAGGCAATCAGCCAACGTTGAAGTTTTGAAGCTCTTTTTGAGTGCTTCTCTGCTTAGTTTCCTTGCATATAAAAACAAGTATTTCCCCCCCCATTACAGTAGGGTATCATTGTGTGGGTGAAACACTGTGGTGGGCCTCTGCCACACTCACACACGCTCATGCAGGCTTAACACACTGCCATTTCCTGTCTGTTGCTTTGGGTTTTTGCTTTTTTTTTTTTTTTGGTCATGTTCGTGATATTTGCCTGCTGATACACCTTGAATCCCTGAACATGTAACAAAAACAATAAAATAAAATAAAAAATCCCCCATTCTCAAGAATTCTCTAATGCCTGGCAGTTAATCCACCCATGACCTAATTGCTGCTCAACATTCTAGTTTGACATGAATGGTGTAACGTGAGCAGAGGCATCATTGTACAGCAGCTCAGTGATTCAGAGAGTCACGTAGAGGTCATAGAGAGGGGTTCACGATCGTGTCCAGCCCAGAAAAGCTTAGGACGACTCATGGGGTGACAATGCATCACAGCTGCAGTTAAGAAGGTGATCTCAGAGGCTGTCCTGCCAACTGACCTCTGCAGTGCATCTCAATAGAGTGAAACTCTAATGTATTTTAGATTACTTACATGTAAAATGACATATTTCAAGTCTGTTTTTGTTTTAATTTAAATGACTACAAATTACAGATTGTGAAAATCCAGTGCGTCAAAATATTAGAACATTTTCTAAGATTTACAGAAATGTCCAAGTTCTGAAAGGTATCTTTATTTATGCACTCAATTCTTGACATGAATTACTGCATCAGTGCAGCATGGCATGCAGGCGATTAGCCTGTGGCACCGCTGAGGTGTTTTCGAAGACCAGGTTGGTTTGATAGCAGCCTCCTTCTCGTTTGTATTGTTGGGTCCGGTGTTTCTCATCTACTTCTTGACAGTAATACATAGATTCTCTGTGAGGTTCATGTCTGGCGAGTTGGCAGGCCAGGCAAATACAGTAATATCATGGTCAGCAAACTAGCTAGTTGTAGTTTTGGCATGGTGGGTATCTCTCAGTGGTGGTATCTCTCAGTGTAGTTCGGTACATGCCGTCACAATATTTTGAGGTACTAGACCATACTTTGTATCTGGAGCGAGTGACAGTTCTATCTGGATGAAACAGAAACGAAAGCGAAACACAGCATGGCATATTTTAAAATAAAAAGGAAAGTAGACTATTAAAACCGAAAGTTTAAAGATGAACGGACAGATCAATATATTTTTATTCTTTCCTGCAGGAAGGTTAAAAACTCGTGTTAAGGAAACATGGGGTTAATAAAAAGCAGCAATGTGAAGCACCATTATGAGATAAAACACAGGTCGTTTGAGCAAACATCCATTTACAGCCCAGCAGTGTGCAAATTAATGTTTACCAAAAATTGTTTACAGATTGTTGTTTCTATTCCATACTAATACAAGTAAATGAACACAGCCATCAAAGTTCAAATTGTCCACATGTTTAACGTAGTAGCTGAAATTGACAATAAATATTATTGAAATGCTATAGATATTTTAAATTGATTATTTTTATAGACTTTTGTATACATTGACTGCATATATAGAGATCTGAATCCTAACACAAACATGAAATGACCTTAGCTCTGACTAAAATGTTATTCACCAGACCTTCTTAAGTTTTATAACACGAGCTTTACTTTTTGAATGAAATTACAGAAATAATAGGTTTTGCACTTATTTTAATTTATTGACATGCACTGTACATGGAAAGATGTGATCCTAAAGTGGATGGAGTCACCAGTAGCTAAGTTTTTTTTTATCATGGTGTTTATTTTTTCCACAGAAGATTAATAGTGGTCTGATCCAAGAGAGCAAATTCTGCTCTGTGGCCTCCGGTGGTTGTTAATCAGGGGTGCCTTTCTGCATCAGGAAAATAGATTTACGCTTTACACCAAATGGTTTAAAACAACATAATTTAAGCATTTGCGATTTTTGAATGGAGTCCCTGAACAGGTGGGCACAGACAGATTGTAAAGGCTAAGATGAAAGAAAGCTAGATTAAGCTGTTGTCTTTTTTTACCATCAATATCATACCATACACTTTTTCACTTTTTCCTAACACACTTAATGTCTTGGTTAGAGAATATATTTTGTCCAAAGGGTATACAAATGTTTGCATTCGACAAGTCGAATGTTTTTAATGCCATCAACAAAGATAATAAGAAAGTTTAAAAGATCATATTGCCTAATAATCGCATTGAAACCCATTCTTTTCAAATGCAAATTTCCAAATATGCACTTTGTGCGAGACTTGTTTGTTCTTTCTAGCATTTGCTTCTTAAACGCAGGCTGCTTACAGACTGATTTGCATTGTCTGAACTTCTGAACGTCATGTGTCTTTCAGGTTATTGGCCTGTTGGATGTGTTCACACCTGCCACCACGCTCGAGGAATTCACAGATGTGTGAGTAAATGGTTGCTAATTTTTTTTTTCATCAGCCTCTGACACGAAACCAAAGCTCCATCGAAAAATAAAGCATTTCAGTAACGTATGTTGATAATAGTGCTGTTGTGGCACTGTATTAGAGTGACAGTTTATTGCATCGACCATGATGAGGGTGCCTGCCTATGTTTATTATCAGTGCTTCAGTTCACCAACCTTTTTGATATTTTTATTTAACATGCACCTACGTGTACAGACAGGTCCATAAGTTTTTGGATATGTTAAAAAAAAAAGGGGGGGGGGCATTATTTTTGCCTTTGGAAACTACAACAGTGGATTTAAAATGAAGCAGTGAATATTTAATTGAAGTGTTCACTTTCAGCTTTAATTTAAGGGCTTTAAGAAAAAAAAAATTCAACAGGCTCAAAAATAATAGGACAACTGACAATTTCTTTGTTACATCACGACAATTTAAAGAGACAAAAAGGTCTGGAGTTGATTCCAGTTAACTCGCTGACAAAACAGGAAGTGATCCAAATAACAGATTTGTGTATGCATTTTGGGAGCTTGCGTGTATCCCTACATGCAGTTAGTGCCAGTGATGATAAGAATTAAAAAATGCCTGGTAATGATCCATCCCTGCTGCTGCTGCTGCTGCTGCAAAAAAAAAAAATGAATGCACCAGTGAGGCCTGGAAGTAAAGTGGATGATCTCTTTCCTTGGTGAAGAAATCCACTTCACTACATGAACTTTGGAGGAGGTAGTAGTATCATTATCTAAGTTCACTGTAAATTCAAGGTATACCTTCATGAATTTAAATACAGAAGGTTTACGTCAACATGCAAACTTGGCAGCACTGAAGAATAGAAAGGCTAGATTGCAAAAAAAAAAAAAAAAAAAAAAAAAAATATATATATATACACACACACACACACGCACACACGCACACACACGCACACACACACTGGGAAAAGAAGGGCTCATGTTTCAAAGCAGACCACATCATCATTAAACATAGCAGAGGCAGTGTATTATGTCAATGCAAGTGGGTCACTGAGGTATATTAGTGATGTGACCGTTGATAGAAATAGCATAATGAATGAACTGCAACAACAGAACGGAAGTACAACAAACAAGCAGAAACTGGAGGTAGCTGCAGTAAAGGCTTGGCAAAGCAGCTCAAGGTAGGAAACTCAGCTCAGGGCGGGTGTGGCTCAATTGTTATGGCATTGGACTATGGTTCAAACGGTCCCAGGTTCAAATCCCATGACTACCAAGCTGCCACTGTTGGGCCCTTAAGCAAGGCCCTTAACCATCAACTGCTCAAATGTTTAATGGGATAAAAATGTAAGTCGCTCTGGATGAGGGTGTCTGTCAAATGCCGTAAATGTGAACTCGGCATTCGGTGATGTTCATGGGTTCCCGACTTCGGGCAGTCGATGACTGCAAAGGATTTGCATCCAAATATAAAACTAATCCTAATATTTATAATTCTTAGTTTGTCCAATTACTTTTGAGCCTGTGAAAATAGAGAGACTGTAAAAAAGAAATGGCTGTAATTTCCGAATGGTTAATGTAATTTTAACCGTCATTGTCATTAACCTTCTTTAATTGCTTTATTTCAAATTCATTGTGGTGGTGTACAAAGGAACTGAAAACTGTGTCTTTGTCCAAATCCTTTTGCCCTGACTATATGTGGTGTATGTGCTACTATGCATGCACACAGCTTAGCTGGGCACACTTTTATTTTATATATATATATATATATATAAAATAAAAGTATATAAAAGTACACTTTTATACATATATATATATATATATATATATATATGTATATGTATATTTTTTTGGCACTCGTGCAATCTTGTGCAGTTGTGTTCTTTGCTTGACTTTTTTTTCTTGCTTCGAGAGTTGGATCTGTTTCTGTAAATCTCCTACAAAAAATTGCCTAATGAATGATGCAGAGTCAGACATGAGGCAGCAGGCAGCATGCAAAGCAGGTTGATTGTAGTGTGTGTGTGTGTGAGTGTGTGTGCATGTCTGTGTGTGCGCGCGTGCACACTTGGTTACCAGGCAGAGTGGTTTGAGAGGAGGTCCGTTTTTGTTGGGAAGACGAATCACAGATGATGGGATATCTCTTCTCGATTGGCTGTTTCTCTTTTTAGCGAGTGTGTGTCTGCCTGTGCATGCCTGGTCAACATGCGCTTATGACACCTTACAACACACACACACACACACATTAAACTCAGCTGTGAAAAAATGCATTAGCAACACTTTCATGTGCTTGTTGAGAGCATGCATGCTGGGGCCCCTTCTCTCCTTTGCTGTTTAGATCAGACAATGTGTGTGTGTGTATGATCATCTGAAGGGATTAGAGCGCACACGTGTTGGGAATATCCACAGTTCCTATGGCAACAGGCTTTCGCCCCTTTTATGTGTATTTTTTGAATGTGCAATAACCTTCAGCTCTCTAAACCTGCTGCACAGAGAGACCGTGCGTCAGAAAGCGAGGGAACAAGGTGAACAGGCAGCATTTTTTTCACCAGACAGTGAAGTATGGGACGATAATAAGCAACACCTACGAGAACCAAGAGAAAGCGCAGATTAGGGGACGCAGTTTATTCATCGTTCCTTGCGTGCTTTGTTCCTCTTGAGGATTTCCTCCTGGTATTGCTTCATGGTTTTTAAAGTACAGATGTTGTGAAAATCTGTAAAGGAGTACTAGCAATACAGGAACTGTGCAATAACCCGCTGACAAAACAGGAAGTGATCCAAATCACAAATTGGTACATATTGTGTGTATTTTGGGATCGTACACACACGCATTCCCAGTGTTGTTGATGATGATTATTTAAAAATCTAAACGAGTAGTGCAGTAATGATCTAGCACAAGGGCCAGATACATTTTATTTAGTTCCTGAAACAAACTGTGGAGGAAGTTTGTTTTGTCCAACTTCTCTAAGGTTTTCTACTCGCAGGATTCCTCTCAGGATGGTATTGAGGACGCAGGTCAGCAGTGAGAGCCATTTATCTCGGGGTTCCACGACCTCGGATAATGACTCGACAGATTACCGCTTACCATTCCAGCAATAACGTGCTGACCGAACAGGCTGCCGCGTTTGACTCATTTCAAAGAAGATATTGAAAATGCTTCCCATTTTGTTGAAGGAGAAGCTGAGGAATGATAATTGGCGCTGCGTTATGAGTAAGGATGTATCAAAACTTCATGGTACGGTAATACCTCGGTATGAATGGCACGGTACGGTATTTATTGAATCATTTACAGGAAAAACAAAACTAATGAA
>JAQMYJ010000016.1:16554625-16569833 GCA_030014305.1 Clarias laeviceps | reverse complement strand
ACAGCATCACCCGGGGTTCAAACCAGCGATCTCCAGATGATAGGGCGAGCGCTTTACCACTGCGCCACTCGGAGGCCACACAGCTTATTTTCAACCTTTCTTAGTTCTCCCACCTCACTCCTCTGCTCAATCCTCTGGTTTCTTGTAGTTGCCCCCAACAAAAAAAACACTGATGCTTGCCTAAAAAGCTAAAAATGGCCCAGTACCCACCTACTTCAAATCTCTTATCACATCCCACACTGCACCATGTTGTTTCCAATCCTCCAGCTCTGCTCGAATGGTCCCACCATCTCTCAGATATCAAGCAAGATATGCCTTCTATTCTTGCACCTAGGTGGTGGAATGAACTTCCTCTAGATGCCCGTACACTGGCAGTCACATAGCACTAAGCTGGCAATCATTAAGCGATGACTATAGACCTATTTGTTTTCTTTCCAACAGTGTTTGGCTGATGGTATTTCTAGTTAGTAACCTAGTAAACCAGTGTAAGGATATATTTGATGATGAAAACTTCAAAACACTTATGTAAGTCGCTCTAGATAAGGACGTCTGCCAAATCCTGTAAATGTAACTGTAGCTGCTTGAGTGAACGCATCTGAGTTTATCAGAGATGGCATCGAGGAGATGCAAGCAGTCTCCAGACGCATTCTGTTATATACGTATGTGGGCAATTTAAAAGACCAGAGCGAAAACGTACTCTGTGACAGCATCTGCTAAAATGTGTGAATCCTGCAAGACATATTTCTGCATGCTGGACTTGGCCAGGGTGTGTATAACGAAAACATGATGGGACACTACGTGTATTCGGGGGATGATACCGTACGTGAAAGTGATTTATATTACAGGCACAAATCTTGAATAATAACTCGCTTCCAAACATTTTTGTTAATTTCTTTATAACTTTAATAAAAAATAAATGTAAATCTTGATTCATAAATAAGTTTTATTCCCACCTTATGTAAATGAAATGAAAATTTTTACAGAAAAAATAGGTTAATTTCTAAATTTTATTATCCAGGTCATAAAAGCAAAGTTTGAAGCGAGTAATGGCCAGTTTCTGTACTTTTACAACATAAGCAGTTAAGAAGTAACACGTACTATCCTGGAACAAAATTTGTGTTACAAAGTGTAAACCATGAGTGTTTCCCTGTGTATTTCTTTAACAGAACACTTACAGTGTCTTGCATAAACCTACTCGAAAAGTAATCCTACTTGTATAGCTAAAACTTTTAACTGAGATGGATGAATTGGGATTATGTGTCATGAGGAGATTGATCAGAGGCTACGGGTAACGCTGAACACGATGCTGCCACCACCATGCTTCACTTTTGGCATGTTTTCAGCATGATGGACAGTGTTTGTTTTCTCTTACTGACCCACTCTCTGTCCAGTCACTGACAGCATAACTGAAGTCATGCAACCAATCATAACAGAAAGTGAGATTTTAGTGGTATTGATGGGAAAACCTAAACTAATCACAATGTTCTGTAAAACACACTTGTTTTTCTGTTATTTTTTTTTAACAGAAAAACGTTGGTTATGCCAAAAAAAAGTTATATTCTGATGAAATGCTTTGAGCATGTAAACAAACATCTTATCAGATCAGTATCCATGTAAAAAGTAAATTTGGGATCTCTAATCAGAATGATTTCAATCAGATAGAAGTCTATGTAAACATAGACTTCTATCTGATTGAATAGAAGTAAAAAAAAAAATAATACTAATTTACCAGTTATAATGCTAACTGGTGACTTTCATTAATTGACAATAAATTACTTTAAAATCATAGGCTTGACATCACATTGTTTGTTAGCATTCTCTACTGATTAATTAATTAATTAATTTTTTTGCTATCATGGAAAGTTGTGTTTTATCAGAGAGATGTTTATCCCATTTTATCCTTTATCCTCCAGTCACCCCACCCCCTTCTCTCCTGCCTTCTGTCTGCTTTTTGTCTGCAACGCAGCTCTGACCCAGTTCCTACCAGACTTTTAGTGGAGTGTTTGCCAAAGCTTAGCTTTAAGACACATCGGTTGTAAAACACTAGTGTGCTCTGATTACGCTGCTTATCTTCTTAGCATGACTTAAAGTCAAAGAAGAATAATTAAATATTAAAGTGTGATTAGCAGTATTTATAAAAAAATCCAGGTTGGCAAAAAATGGTACAAATAATTGCCAGTTACATTTTTCACTTTAAATAATATTTCACACGATCTAATTTCCAGTGATGACACTTGTCTGTGGTTTGGAGTTTTGCTCATTTCAGCTTGAAGTCAAAACTAACTTCCTGCCTTTTATAGATCTTAGAGAATTCTTGTCGTCTTTCTCTCCCCCAACAGGCCAGAAACTACATCAATTCTTTGCCGCACATGCCAAAGAGAAACTTCGCAGATGTATTCATAGGTGCCAACCCATTAGGTATTATAACTTTTTTTATTTATTTATTTAATCTAAACTGAAAAATGACTCTCACAATAATATTTGTAAACATATTTCTTTCAGCTGTGGACTTGCTGGAGAAGATGCTGGTTTTGGACACGGATACACGGATCACGGCATCAGAGGCGCTGGCGCACGCATACTTCGCGCAGTACCACGATCCAGACGACGAGCCTGAAGCTGATCCGTACGACCAGAGCTTCGAGAGCCGAGAGCTGGACATCGAAGAGTGGAAGAGTAAGCAAATGATCAAATAAGATGTAGAAATTGGATATATATTGTAATATTTTTTACTGATTGGAGCAATGTCACAATGACAATTGTACAACCCAGTGTCATGGTTGTTGATGTATGCCAATGTCACCGTATTTGCTTAGATCTTCAGATAATAAATACAAAATGTGAACTGCCATGTTACTGTTTGGTAAAAAGTGCTGGAATTGGTATAAAAGCAAATTTCCATTTGTCCTCAGGGCTGACATATGAGGAAGTCCTCAGCTTTGAACCCCCTGTGTTTGATGGAGATGAGATGGAGTCATGAGTCTTTTCTTGCTTCCCGGAGCGACAGATGCTGCCTCGTAACCACCTTTCAAACTGAAAAAAAACACACACGCATACACCACACACATACACAGCATGACATTAAAGGAACAGTCTGACCACTAACCGTTAATGCTCCCCATGAATGGACGCTGTGGCCTTGGATTAGCATAGAACCGTGTTCAACAGGAGCCACCGGCTTCCGTTAGTGGTTTAGGATCATTATTATCGCTTGGTCACACTGCTCCTTTAAAAGTGCCTGTGCCATCATTCAGTACTGGTTTCCTGATCATCAGAGACTATTTACAGGTGGAGAACACACACACAGACACACATGCCTCCACTATGGACACTGAGAATGTAGAGTATTACTGAGTAATATTTTTTTTCTCTGTTGCTGTTATTGGCTCTGTTTTCTTTCTGTTTTCACTTTTTAACTGTCGTTTTAAAATGATTTATAAGTCATGAATTTTCATAAGGAATATTATTTAAATGTAAAGCTTGGGGGGGACTGGCTTGGGGGTGAGGGGTGGGGTTCGAAGGAGTCATATCTGTGTAGTTACAATGATTTTTGGCCTGGTCACAAAAAAAACATCCCCACTTTCAGTCGGTACAGTAACGATGGACCGTGAAGCATTCTGAAACGAGACACAGTAGTGTTTTTAGATCTGTAAATAAAACATTATTATTCTGTTTTTTTTGTGTGTGTAAATAAATGAGATTGTGCCGGAGTGTTAGTTTTAAAGGAGATCCATCTGCTGTTGTTCATCCAGGAAAGGAATCAATCAGTGAATATAAAATAGACTATGGGTTTTGAGGGATGAGCTCATTACGAGTCTGTGCATCAACACCACTCCCTTTACTGTATCTCTTAACCAGAATCCCAAAAGCACATAGGATTCTGTATGATCCATGTTTTTGCTCCTTACTAAATGCTCAATCTAGGCTCATTTTGAGCTGGAAGGGAGCAACTGCTACAGTATATTCTTTGTTCTTCCAAATTCTAGAAAGTAGTGCTTGATAAACAAAAGAATGTCTGGCTTTCTTCTTACTCACAGACTGCAGATTGATTGTGGGATTCATTTTTTTCTATTTATAAATATGAAAATTCAGCACACATTGAAGTTGCATCATCTATTTGTTTCATGCACCATCCTTAAATGAAATGTACACCTGCCCATCTGTCTTACAGCCTGGCCGCTTGGCCTTTTTTTTTCATATTTATTTATATTGTTTTTCATAATGTGGAATTTAAACAGGGCACTGCTCGGTCAGTCAAATGGGTAAACAACACTGTGCCAAGTGTTTATCAGAGTCACTATAGTGCAATCGTGTCTCTGGGTGTTCTGTAATGTCAAATCTTTGCCAGGATGCCTTAAAAAAAAAAAAAAAAAACAGCTTGATAATTCTCATTTGCTGGTTTTTTTTGAACAGGTCTCGGTGCTGCTCGAGACTGTCAATCTGAGCCAAAATCTGTGTGATCCAATTTAAGCACAGACGACCAACTCCAATAATGTGGGTACATCCTAACCCCTGTACTACTTCGACTGAATAGGACAAGAGATACATACATGCATACTATACCTGCATACATGCGAGTGTCATACTTTTAGATATTCCAGTTAATGGGGCTTGGGACAAAGACTTTCTGGTTTTCTTTCCTTTTCTTTTCTGAACACAGTAAACCGTGCCAGCATCTAACTTATTATATTAGTAATATTTGTTAAGATTATTTTGAGTGTGTTTTCCATGGTGTATATTCTGAATTTAATTTTAGCAATATTCTGTTTTAAGCATGATTAGCAATGCGTGAGGGAATGTAAGGCTGTTTTTGTATGTTTACAATAATTCATTAAAAATCATCAAAATGGTCAGTCACACACCAGGTTATCCATAACTGTGTTGTTTTCATGTGGTCTCTTTGTAATACAAAAGGAAAGACACTTGAGTCCTTTTGTACCACTTGGCTAATTCATCAGTGCAAGCAGCTGACAACCTGTAAACCACTGGTAGTACAATAAAGGCGATTATTATTTTTCAACATTGTGAGCATCTTGTCTTTGCTTTAATATTTCACCACAGTTGTCTGGACATGCTCGAATGAAATACACTTTTGTCTCTATTGTTCATAAGGAATTCACTGCTTCCTCTTGCATCAGTCTTGTTTACTTGCCGTCGTGTGGCTTTTCCAAGAAACACTGCCATCTGGTGGTCATTTACGTTTTTATAGTTATACTGTAGAGCTGTTGAATGCTAGATTCTGATTGGTCAGTGCTTTGGTAAAGTTTTAAGTTTTCTGACGAAGCAAACTCTTAAGGTAAGTTTCTCTGATAATACGAAAAAGAATAAATGGATTATTGTTTTATTTATGATCAACTACTATAATGGCATTAAAATGAGTGCATGAGTGCAACATTCACTCACATCTGTGAGGGCCTGGAGCCTATCCCAGGAGACTTAGGGCACGGGGCTGGGAACACCCTGGATGGGGTGCCAATCCATCCCATTGCACACATACACACACTCCTTCACACACTACTGGCACACTACAGGAAACCGGAGTACTCGGAGGAAACCCACCAAGCACAGGGAGAACATGCAAAGCTTGACAAATTGCAAAAATAAATATGTTTTGAAAAAGAAAAAAATATATATATATATCAGTAATCAGCTGATTGTGATGACTGTTGTTTTTATTAATTTACATTTACAGCATTTGGCACACCCTTAGCCAGAGCAACTTGCAGAAGTGGTATTTACCGGTAGTGGCTTGCCTTGTATAATGGAAAATATATATATATATTCAGTTCAAATTGACATTTTACTTTTTGAAGTAATGAGAATAAACCTATCTAGATTAGGTTACATGTCAATCAAGCTTAAACTTATAACAGCCAAAACACCAACACCAAACTACACGGATGCACACAAATAAAGGAAATGCTATAGCAGAAGGGGCCATAAAGGTAGTCACCAGGAACAGCCAACAAAGCAGCACTCGAGTCATTGAGACAATTCCGAATGTGAGACCTCAAAGCATGACCTTTGACTGACATCAAGGAACTATAAGAGGCATAATGGTGCAAAGCTTCATGACAATGGCCTATGGAGTACAAGGAAACAGCCACTTAAAGATCCTGCATGAATTTCTAGGGAAACCAAGGAGCAAGTTTATTAAGTGACATGTGGTTTGACATTAACATTGGTGATGTTAATAACCATTCATTTCTTTTCGTTACTTTTGCAGTTCCACATTATGCTGAGTAGAGCCAGACTCTGAATGTCATGCTGGTGTAGTGGCTATAGCACTGTGGCCTTATATCTCTGCGGTCAAGGATCTGAATTTGCATGTCCTACCGGTGCTTGGTGGGTTTCCTCTGAGTACTCCTGGGTCCTCCCAACAAATAAAAAACATGTAGAATAAATTGTCCGTAATGTGTACCTGTGTTCTGTGATGGACTGGTACCCTATCCAAGGTGTACCCCGCCTGAATTACCTGGAACAGGCTGCTGGATTGAGAATGATTGAGTGAGTGAGCTAAACTTAAACTTGAACATAAACATAGATTTGGACTGTTTCATTTATAGGCTGACCTTGGTTCTGTGCCCAAGAGGTTTTTAGAAGGCGTACAAGGGAGTTGGAGTTAATCTATATGTGCACTCACTGCACACAATGCAAAAATATGAAACAAGAGCTTCAGTTAATATGGGTATCAAACACCAGAATGAGGAAAAAGTGTGATCTCTGTTGCTTTGATTGTGACACGGATGTTGGTACCAGATGGGCTGATACAAGTATTTCATAAAGTGCTGGGAACACACATTTTTATACTCTGTTCTTATTGATGAGAGTGGTCCGAGTGGCGCAGTGGTAAAGTGCTTGCCCTATCATCCGGAGATCGCGAGTTCGATTCCCGGATGATGCTGTAACCTCTCGCAGCCAGAGGTCTCTCAGAGGAGAGGGATGAGAGGTACTTAGTGCTCCCACATTAATCACGGTTCTACAGCCAATCTGTCGTCTGTGAGCTCATGCATGCGGAAGGAGCGGATAGCGCTGTCCTCCGAGTGTATTAGGCCGACCCCAATGGTGCGTGAGCGAGCAGTTCGAAAAGATGCAGTGGCTGGCGTCACATGGTTTGGAGAAACCTCGGAGGAAACACGTGATAGTCTTCTGCCCTCCCGACTGAGTGGGAGCCCACATTAAGGCTACTACTAAGGTGGGGAGGAATTGGGAGGAATTGGACATGACTAAATTGGAGAGAAAATCAGTTATATTTATATATCCAGTTATATTAAGACTTCTGTTGGCCACACTGTCTTATCAGCACTATCTGTTCAAGATCACTGTCTCCCTAGTCACTGCTGTTCATGTTAACAGGTGTGAACATGTTACATCAGTTCATTGGGGGGCGAGGAAAAATGGATGCCCTGAATCGTTATTGGTGACGAGATATGGATTCATCACTACAAGCCTGAGAGGAAACGGTAGAGTATGGAACGGAAACATTCTCAATCACAGACTGAAAAAAAGTTTAAAAGTCAACCCTCAGCTGGAAAATTCATTAATGCTTACAGTTTTCGGATTCTCAAGGGCCAATATTGGAGCATTATGAGGATTTAAGGAGGAGGTTTAACAATCAACAGTGCTCATTACATTAAGATGCTTATTGAAGAGCTCAAGTCTAAACCATGGATTAACTGCAGAGAACTGCTATCCAAGGATATTGTGATCGTGCATGACGATGCACATATACACACTGTTGAAACTTCGTTTTGAGGTGTTAAAGCAATCTCCCTATAGTCCTGATCTTGCTCCATTGGACTTTCCCCTGTTTGTTCTCCTGAAAGCAGCCCTACGAGGATGAACATTCACTTCTGATGAAGAAGTAAAGGCAGTGGTACATTTGTGGCTCTCAGCTCAGCCTAAAACATTTTTAATGAGGGAATACAAAAGCTTGTTGACAGATGGACAAAGTGTATTGAAAATCAAGGGGATTATATCGAAAGATAATGTATTTAAGTTCAGCCTTTATTCATCACATATGTATTACTGCACAATGAAATTCTTTATTCATTCCACCTTTTTTTTTTTTTTTTTTTAGTGGGCTAGGGTCAGAGCACATGGTCAGCCATTACAGAATATGGTGCACTTGGAGCAGGCAGGGTTAAGGTCCTTGCATAATAAAGTTTTTAAGGGATTAATAAAGTTCTTTGAATTTGAATTGAATTGAATAAGGGCTCAACAGTGATCAAACATGCTCAAAGCTGGGGCTCAAACCACCAACCTTTATATCAGTAATGCAGCGCCTTAACACACTCAGCCGCCACTGCCCCATGTATTTGTCTTTTCTAAAAGTTAATTAAAATAATTTCTATAGCCAGAGTAGTTTTGACTCACCCTCGTAACAATGTTTACATGAGGGGTATCAAACAGTTTCATGGCTAGTTTTGTAACAAGCCAACAGATGGCAGCACAAGGCTGCATGCACAGTCACAGAGAGCACCAACCTTTCTAAGTCAGTGTGCCAAAAGACATCGTCTCATGTACATCGGGAGCTGTGCAACTGGTACTATTCTGACCATGGGCGTTACCACGTCTGCTAGTTCATCATGGACAGGAAGTTTTAACAAAGGGCGAACATGAAATTTTGCATGAAACTGGGCAAATCTGCGAAAGAGATGTTTGAAATGATTCGGCAGATTTATGCCGATGCTACAATGAGCCAATCTTGACGATTGCTGGAGAATAATCCACAACATTGCTGCCATTGTCAGGGTGTCATACGGAACAGTCCAGGCAATCCTCACATATGATTTGAACATGTGCTGTGTTGGTCCCCAAGCTGCTGATCCAGGAGCAAAAGGGACATTGCATCAAAGTTTGCCATGGTGGATGAAACGTCCTTCACGTCTAGGATCATTACCGTTGACCAAATTTTGGTTTATGGGTACGACCCTGAGACGAAGAGCGCACAGTAGGAGCCCATCATCTCCACGAACAAAAAAGGCAAGGCAGGTACACAGCTTGACAGAATGCAGGCCTCATCAGTTTCTTTCAACATTTACAGCATTGTGCATCGAGAGCTTCTGGTCTATGTGCATGGAGTTTGTATGTTCTCCCTGTTCTTGGTGGGTTTCCTCTGGGTGCTCTGGTTTCCTCCCATTGTCCAAAGACATGCAGATTATGTGTATGATTGGCACCCTGTCCAGGGTGTACCCCGCCTCATGCCTAAAGTCTCCTGGGATAGACTCCAGGTCCCCGCGATCCTGTATACAGAATAAAGCGGAATAGTGTATATTAATAGAAAAAATCGCCATGTTTTCCACTGAGGTAATCTGCGCTACTACTTTGGACCATCAGATGGTGCCAAAAGCCAAAGAAAGTACGGTCCGGATGTTTTTCATACCGTCACATCAGTAGATAAAGAAAGCATTGAAAGAAACATGGATTTAATTTAGCTATTACATATAAACAGCTGTGCTGTTGTGACGAAAAATTATGCGTATCATTATTGCATATATTTATATTCGTCTTAATATATGAAATGTTTGGTTAACGGATTTAGAAAGTGCCCGCTGTGTGAATAATCAGAAGGAAGTTAAGTGTTGGGATTTTTTTTTCTCTCTCCAGTGACAAGCACGCGGTAGAGCCGGTACTACAGCATGGAGAGGAAAGGTGAGCAAACACACACCGCCACGGCACGGTGTACATTCCTGGATAGAAACAGACACAATACGGAAAAGTGTTGGGAAAGTGTTAGATGATGTGTGGTGGAGATAGATTTAGCAAAACAAGCAGGACAACTAACTGTGCACTGTGATTGCTGAACAAAAGCCTCATGTTACTGCTCACACACACACACACACACGAGGGTGTGAATGCAGCGAAAGTGCTAACTTGGTAACGGTTAAACATAAAGTCACGCGAGTGTTTACAACAATAACACAAAAACAGACGTTTAGGCTTGTTTTTAGGCTTGTTTTTACAAGTATAACATTCTCTCCCGGTTTATCAGCTAAACTGCTAATAATTCACTTTATTACTCGAATTAAACATTTTCTTTACGTTTATTTATTTTCGACTAAATGGAAATTTCGTCTTGTTTTTTTTTCGTTTCTAATTTTACACTCCTAGACTAGCTAGCAACGGCTAACTTTCACTGCTTGGCAACGGTTAGGTTTCACGCGCGTAATCTCTCATAAAGCACAAAATAATATATTTTTTGTTTTTTCCCCATGTTTTATATTTTTAATAAGAATATAATTCTACAGTCCGAATTCACTTATCTGTTTGCTAAAAAAATTAACTAGTTTGTCAGTTTTTAAACAAGTCTCGTCCATGCTTAGGGACGTGTCCCAAATATCTCCCTAAGTAAACATTCAGGGCGCTACGTGTTAACATGAAGGGGCGCTGTTTGAAACCCTGACTAGTGCACCTACACAGGGCGTGTGGAGGGGTTTGGAATGCAGGACAAATTATCACTCGTACACTTGCTAGCAAGTTTAAATTAGCTCCTGACATTGGACTGAGAAGTGAGTTAAAGCGCGACCAAAATATAATAATGCTTAGATTATTATATATATATATTTATTTATTTTTATTGTTATTAATGTTTGTTGCTTACTATTATTTTCAATGTCCTGATAGTGCTTGCACTCCAGGCGAGGAAGAAAAGGACCAAGCCGAAAAAAGCCATCAAGAAGTAAGTTCTTTTTTTCTTTCCCACTGTGAGCAAAAAAAGGAGAGATCACAGAGGAGATCTATGGCCTTGCAAAATTATTCAACTCCATTAACAGTTCTCGGATTTGTCTGGATTATAAATAGCACCTCTACAGATTGTTCCAGACATTATTTCTTGCTCTGGAAGTGCATTCAGATTATTATTTGTCAGTAGGTCTTTTAAGAAAAAAATAATTCCAACTGAGAAATGCTTCTTGAATAAGTGTGCAGTCTTTCAGACTAGTACTTAGTTGAACCAGTTTTTTACTGCAGTAACAGCTTTAAGTTTTTTGGGTTGCTAGCTTTTAGAGACAGTGGTAAGTTTATTTAGTTAAGAATCAAATTTTTTGTGTATGTGGATTCATGTATCGCCACATTGGTGGCTTAAAGGTTGGTTTCTCGGCTGCCATGCGTAAGGCCTGTGTTCGATTCCCACCCAATGCCGGGCGATGCAGTGACCGTCCCGAGCCTGGATTAAAAAAAAATAATAATAAAAATGGGAGGGTTGCATCAGAAAAGGCATCCGGCATAAAATCTGTGCCAAGTTGTTGTTCGATTTAGATGGTCTGCTTTGATGACCCCTTGCATGAACAGCTGAAAGACTTAAAACAACTAAAGGTGCTGGCTTTACTTGCGAATTGAGTGGGGCAGGCAAGTCGCTGCCTCTCCTCACGCTGCTCCAACGTTTCGGCAGATATATTATTACCTCGCAGTATGACCTACAAGTTGATGACGATTCAGCCTGCTCTTAGCTTCGATGACGCTGTCTATTGTTGCACAGTAAAGGATGCCCACTACACCAGTTGACTTGCTAAAACAGCCTTCCATACACCAGCCATTGGTGGCAGGCCAAACAGAATTTCAGTTGTGTATATATACTGTAGATAATAGGGATGCATTACGACACAAGTTTACGACAAAAGTCTCCAATGTCAAATCAGGATATTTATAAAATCATGATAGGGAATCAAACTTTTTTATCAAATCGACACCTAGGTATCTTGATAAAACCGTATTTGTACACTTTTTGGGATTGATTTCCACCCACTCCTCCGTGTACAGTATATTGACTGCAGCTTTTAAACAGTTCCACAGGTTCAGATCTATACTTGGCCTTAATTTGTAGAAGTTTTTTTACTCCGATCTTGCTTTGGCCTTGTGTTTGGGACCTGAGACTTTTTTCACAGTTGGTACAGTTTCTTTGTACCATGCCCGAGGATGGTTGCCTGAAATTGAGTCAGCTTTCACATTAATAACGTTGTTCTATACCTGAGGATACATGCGCATCTACATCTAACTCCAGTGTGCGTGCAGTTAAACACAACGATGATACATACAAGGAAGTAAATTAGCTTTTGTAATTTATCTCTTATTACCCGTTACTGTACAGTTCAGAAGATGAGATCAGCACATTCTGGAGACGTACACAAGTTTCAAAGGAGACAGGTGGCCTTATTACATTTTTAGTTATGGTCGATCTACACAAGTTTTGGTAAGGGAAGCTTTCACATCTGATTCGAACCGAGTACATCACATTATGTTCTTGGTTCATGTTCTGGTACCATGTTCAAACCAGGCTTTGGGGTTTACTGTACCTGGATTTGTGGCTGAGGATTTGTTTTTTTTTCATGCAGAGTGACCCAAGATCTCTTGTAATAACCTTCCAGTGTGTTGTTTCATCCATTTTATTTAAAAATAATGTTCATAAGACATCCAGAATCTGTATATAAAAAGTATCCACAGAACATGATGTTGCCAGCAACATATTACACTGTTGATTTGGTTTGCTATCAAGGTGTGGCTCGGATTAGGTTTGAACAAATACAGAATCCCAATCTTGGACTTGACACCGATAATCTTCATTGGGTCACCCTTTAACTTTCATTTCATTTTCATTTCAACTTTATTGAGCAATGGATTTTTTCCTGATCACCCTAATTTAGGGGTGCCTCCCAGTCTTTAATTTCTATTTAACTGATCCAAGATTGTTTACTGAGATGTTCTGAAACTATATTAGGAGTATTCCAAAAAACTAATAATTTTTCTTGTCCGTCCTGCGTATTTCATGCATAAATTTGTGAAAAAATCCCATTGTTTTCATTTGTGTGCATCCTCTGTGACACATTCCAGTGTTTCCCACACATAGAGTATACTTGGGCGGGCCGCCCAAGTATAGTTGGGCATCCTTTTCAAAAATCTGTCAGGGAGAACAATGCCATCCACAATCGATTAGCTAGTAGCAGACAGTTCGATCTCATGCTAGCGGAATTAGTGGTCGCGCGAGAGCGGTGTACTGAGAGGCAGGAGATACAGTGGGTGCCAGTTTCTGTAAAAAGAATACGAAGGGTGTAGTGATGGCCACGCATGCTCTGCACAGAAACACAATTGTGAACGGCTCTTCTTTAAATACCCAGGAGGATTCAGCCTTAAAAATCAATTAGCACAGATTTTTGAAAAGAAAAACTGCCTTTATGGATGTCCTGGTGATGTGTCGATGAAGGAGGCTTCACACATGTGTATTTGGGTTTTCTTATGTCATGTAGAACCAAAGTTATCCTTACTTTTAAAAGGTGCACATTTTACTGCTAGCAGAATATGGGAATTACTTATTATTATTATTATTATTATTATAATTATTGGTCTTCTTGACATGTGCTCTTATAAATCTCTACTATTTCTTTGCCTAGGTGACCCATATTTTAAATTAAGTCATGTTTGTATAGTTGGTTAAAATTAAATACAATCAGTTTCATATTACCTAGGTTAATTTGTTGTATGTAGCAACCCACTTTGATGCTGTTGGTAATGCCAGGGCGTTCCGAGGGTTAGCACTGCAAGTACTGTATATTTCAGACCTGTGGGAAGCACTGCATTTCCACAAGAACTAGTACAGCTGGCAGTAACACAATGTAACCAGCTCTCTTATCTTCCAAGGCCATTCTGTTGACTTAAAACCACAACAGTGTGGTTTTAGGCTGATGAAATGTAATGGTATATTTGATTGGTCAGGTTGATTGTGCAGACGTTCCACTGTGTGTGCATGTGTATACAGGTGCATCTCAATAAATTGGAATAGTATCAAAATGTTTATTTCAGTAATTCAATTCAAAAATTTAATTAATGCAGCAATGCGGCGAGGCATGTTATGGAAGCCCAGGTTGCTCTAATAGCCACCTTCAGCTCTTCTGCATTGTTGTCCTGGTCCTTAAACCAGATATTAGTACTAGTGGCAGTGTGGGCAGATGCTAAGTCGTGCTGGAAAACAAAATCAGTATCTCCACAAAACTGGTCAGCAGAGAGAAGCAAGAAGTGCTCTTAAAAACTTCTTTGTAGACAGCTGCGCTGACCTTGGACCTAATAAAACACAGCGGACCAATACTAGCCGATGACATGGTTCTCCAAACCACCACTGACTGTGCAAACCTCGCACTGGACCTCAAGCAACTTGGATTCTGTGCCTCTTCTTCTCTTTTTCCAGACTCTGGGACCTTGAAACAAGGAATGCCACAGTAGCCCATGTCCTGGATTTGTCTGTGTGGTGGTGGCTCTTAAAGCACTAACTCCAGCTGCAGTCTACTCCTGGGTACTTCTGCACCTTTTTCTACCACATTTTTTCCTTCCATCCCATTGTCCATTAATGTGCTTGGATACAGCCATCTGTGAACAGCCAACTTCTTTAGACACAAGGTCATTTAGCAATGACCTTGTGTGTCTTACCCTCTATGTGCAGAGTGTTGATGATCGTCTTCTCAAAAATGTCAAATCAGCAGTCTTTCTCGTGATTGTGTAGCCTACTGAACTAGACTGAGAGACAATGTAAAGGATCAGGAAACCTTTGCAGGTGTTTAGATTAGCTGATTAGAGTCACACTATGAGTCTCAATATTGAACTTTTTCACAATATTCTAATTTTATGAGATACTGAATTTTGGGTTTTCATTAGCAGTAAGCCATAATCATCAAAATTTAAAGAAGTAAACCCTTGAAATGTTTGTCTACGTGTAATGAAATTTATATATGTATATCACTTTTTGTATAGAATTGCTTATATAAATCAACTTTTTGATGATATTCTAATTTATTGAAATGCACCCGTGAATTCCTCAAAATATTGCTTTTGCTCTCTACAACTCACTGCCAGTTTCACTGGTAATTAATACTGATTAAAGTCCAGCTTCTATAACATCAGCTCATTTATTTATTGTGGGGCCCATTTATTTTTATTTTTTTTATTTTTTTTTTTTAGGGAAAAAAAACCCATTGTTTAAAACTGTGCTTCCCTTAGACCAGTGGTTCTCAAACATTTTCTGTCATTCCCCACTTAAGGGGGTGGCGAATTTTCAAGCCCCACTTGTCAGCAAAATAAGAACGAAATCGGCCAAGTTTACTGTTTATTGAAATATCAATTTCTAAACCAAAAAGATCAAATAACAGCAAGTTAAAAACAGATAAAATACACATGCAATTGTTATAAAAGGCTTACGTTGTCACTTATCTTTGCATAATTGACC
>JAQMYJ010000016.1:16534427-16554498 GCA_030014305.1 Clarias laeviceps | reverse complement strand
TAGGTACTTTCCTATTATTTTCCACTAATTTCCTCCCCTTCATTGCGCCCCACCTGTCATGTCTGTATTCCCCACTAGTGGGGCCACACTTTGAGAACCACTGCCTTAGACCCATAGTTTTGATTTGAAAAGTGATCACTGTAAAAATTCCATTATATTATCTATAATTTCCTGGTAGTGCTCCTTAATCTTCATATTAAGTCCTTTAACTGACATCCTCTTGAATTGCACATTTCTCCGGCAGTACTATTCCTTGGTTTGGTTTATCAGCTGACATCTACAAATAAATAAAAACAAACAAACAAGCAAAAAATGTGAATTAGCAATAGGTAGGAGTTGTATTGTCACAGAGTCATACCAAGCATAATAGGTTCTTGAATTCATTGAACATTCATTGTTTGTGATCCTGGGTGATGTTCTCTCCTTTACCACATTGTGTCCTGTGTCTCATACCATGCTGTTGTGGATTACTCCCGACTACTCCACAACTCCTCTTTTCTCTTTGTAACGATTACATCCTATATATCAACTTTATAGCTTATGACCATCACCACCTTACATCCTCGCAGAAAAGCACATCCTGATCTCTTGTCTGGTTTGGATACATCTTAAGTATGCCTGTTTGAGATATCCATCCTAAATTCATTACTGTTATTTCCTATCAGACAACCCATTGGGTGAGGATAACATTAGGGAAACTTAAAATATAGTATGGAAATTTGTCCTCCACAGAGATTAATTAAATATATTTTAAGTTTCCCTAATGTTATCCTCACCCAATGGGTTGTCTTTCTAACTTTAATTAGGTAACCAATGCGATCCCTAGTGACCCTCTTCGGTAGAAGTTTCCCCAAGCTATTTTTTTTTCTGCAGGTGTAAATTACATCATGTGAAACTTTTAACCACAAACAACGGCTGATATTTGATTCAATATTCAATTTTGTAGCTTGCTAGGACTTGCGTCTCTAACCGTTTTCCACTTAATAGTGCCTTTTGTTGTGTTTTTGTCGTGCTAATTACCAGACGTGCGCCCTTTCAGTTTTGCCATGGCATGCATTTCCCAGACTAGATTAGACTACATTCAGACTCAAAAACTCTGGCTGTAGAGAATATACAAATTTTAATTTAATTACGCCAGTGTTTTTAAGATTTCCTTAAAAGAAATTAGGTCTGACATTTCAATATAGACATGCACAGTTTTTTTATTTTATTATTTTTTTAAATATAAAATTCTCACTACATGCTTCCTTACCTCTGCTCTGATTGTACTGTACTTTTCCGTAAAATAAAAAATTTTATATGTCAGGGTTGAATGTACATTTAGGTCCATTTATTTTTTCTTTTTAATTGAATTTCATGTGTACTTTTAGAGGTTTTCTTTTTTTGTAACAAATATTTCCTAGTAAATATTGATAACTCAACACTTTAACATATTGATTCAAAAGATATCCATTTTCACAGTAAGTGAAATAGCTGACCATATCAGATAATGAGTAGTTTGGTGTTCAGATTTTACTGGCACACATGGTTAAAGCTATGCAAATAAGTAAAATTAATAAAATTGACATCTTGAAGTAAATGACAAAAAGTCAAACTAATTTCAGAGTAACTGCTCTGAAACTACTTTAAAATGCAACTTCACCAGATTTCCAACTTTATCTACCTGAAGTTTAATGCTATGCATTTTAAGTGATTTATATGTGGCTTTTGTCGCCATCTACAGGCAAGATCATAATCTCTGCATCTTTTCATAAAGTATCACTCTGTAAAAATTTAATATGACTGCAGTTTAGTACAACAAGCTTTATCTCAGCTTTAATGAACCAGTTAAATTGTTTCATATGTAGTACACTCAAATTGAATGGCCAGGTTATTATTTACAGGCTCTATATATTTCACTGGCTGACTTAGTGGTTAGCACCGTTGCCTTGCACCTCCAAAATCCGAGTTTGATTCCTGCGTCAGGTCTGTGTGCATGGAGTTTCCATGTTCTCCTCGTGCTTGGTGGGTTTCCTCCGTGTACTCCGGTTTCCCCTCCACAGTCCAAAGACATGCAGATTATGCTAACTGGCGCTCCCTAATTGCCCGTAGTGTGTGAATGAGTGTGTGCGCGCACCATGCGAGATATACATAGTGCTGTGCAAAAGCCTTAGGCACCATATTATATGCTGTCCCAATTTTGTTATATATGTTTATCATATCTGCATAATTATGTACAAAATCATTCAGTATTTCCATATATAATTTACAAATTAATAACATTACAGGAGAATATATGCATGGCTGTAAAGAACAAATATATAGTACAAGACAGATCAGTTTTCAGATGGAAACTGAGAGGGGAAAAAAAGAAAAGAACGAGTGTGACAAAGTTACCAGAAGAACTCGTATTCTACAGCAAGCTCAGTAAAACCTAACTATTTTAATTATAGTACTGTGCAAAAGTCTTGGGAACATACAAAAATATGGCATAAGCAAAAGATGCTTTTGAAAACATTTCTGCATAAAAGAAACTTCTATAAAGAGTAGTAAAATAAACGGTCAATATTTGGAGTGAAAACTCATTGTTTAAATCAGGTGTTTTACACACAGATTTGTGCAGTATTTTTTTTATAAGAAAATAGTTGTTAGGTTTTATTGAGCTTGCTGGAGAATGAGTTCTTCTGGTAACTTTGTCACACGCACTCCTTTATTTTTATGCAAATCCCAGGAGCGTACATTAGGTTTTTTATTTCCATCTGAAAACTGGTCTGTCTTGTACTATTTTTTTTTTCTTTACAGCCATGCATATATTCTCCAGTAATGTTATTAATTTTTAAGTTATATATGGAAATACTGAATGATTTTGTACATAAGTATGCAGATATGATAAACATATATAACAAAATTGGGACAGCATATAATATGGATATATATATATATATATATATATATATATATATATAAGACTATAAATATATAAGACTTTTGCACAGTACTGTGTGTGTGTGTGTGTGTGTATGTATATATATATATGTGTGTGTGTGTGTGTGTGTGTGTGTGTGAATAGGACGAAAAAAAGACTTGCGCCCTAAATTTCTTACTAAAATATTTTTAAAAACTGGCTTTAGTTTGCATTGGCGCAGGGTCAGACAGTAAAACATGCACCATAATATTTTGTCTAATTGTTAGTTATAGAGATTTTTATTCCTTAAATTTCCACTAGCAGAACATTTTTATTTTAAATTGAATTAATTAGTTTATTAGTTTATTTAATTTGTTTATAATTAGTTTATATATATATTGAGGTTGATAAATATATTGACCTTATATGTTGATAATTTTTTTAATTTACTTTCTTGTTTTTGCGGTATTGAGGTTTTGATTAACCCTATAAAGCGGAAGTAACCAGTCAAACACTATCCATAATAACTCGGTAATATAGTATAATAATTTAGACCATGGCGGGTTGTGATTCCCACCAACTGTAGCCAGTTGTTTCAAACCCAAATTGAAAGCCACGACTATAGTGTATATTCACTCACTTTGTTGGTAACAAGTTTTACATTTGGCTTGGACATGTTTTACCATTCAAATTCACTTCCTCCTCATCAGTGCACTGCACTCTCACCCACCTTTGTAAACCTTCCCTCAGGCCATGTATTTACATCTTTTTAAAAGGATATTCATAGAAATATTTTGCTTTGACTGAGTTGGAGTTGTGCTGGTGAAGTGATTTTATACCAACAATGAACCGCTAACCTGAGTAAAGGCCAGACTGTCTTACAGAGCAGGACCCTGATACAAAACCTGCCAGCGAAGCAATTAAACATTAAAATTTACGGATGTTTGTGGGTTTTTTATTTTTATTTTTTATTTTTAAATATGTGAAAACCATTACGACATGGTGACAAAATCCCAGTGCCTGCCCCTGTACATTCCACTAACCAAATCAGTGGCATGGGTTGGATACTTGTAGGACAGTGCCCCCCCCCAATAAAAAAAAAAAACTAACTAGGAATGACACACGAACAAAAACTAGCTAAGATTATTAGCTAAGAAGATTATTCTGAGGTTGTAAAAGTAAAGCATATGCAAGATAAGCAAATTTTTCAGAATGGGAAATTATGCTTCTAGTGATCTGTTACATTGTAGCAAAAGTTAGAAGTTATTCTCAAGTTTACAGTATATTCGCGTTAAATGTAGGTGACCCTGGATAATCATCTTTGAACCGAGTTTTAAGCACAGATAGTTATGGGTCACTGCAGTCCTTTGAGTCGGAGAGCCCAAAATAGTGGCACGAAATGGTATGCAGGCCATGGCTTCTGATTAGCAGAGCTCAGTGCTGCTCACACACTTCTGGGACAGTGTGTGTTTGTGTCTCCCCCCATTTCACACAACACCTAGAATCCCTGAGGAAGTCTATTACGCAATTGTACTATATAACACACTGAAGAATGAGCTAGTGTGGTTCTTATTTCTGGCCTGCTCACAGCATGTCTGATGCAAGATCGTTGATCAGAAACTCCAAGCTACTTTGTCCTGACGGGATCGTCTAAGAGGGAGGGTGGTGGAACTCAAGCCCAAACTTTTCCTCCATATCTGCCGAATAACCTTTAGTATACCTGATCCAGGTTTGGGCAAGTTGTTATGTAATAATGCTGAAGGCAGTATTACAATGTTAATTGGGAGTTCTTGAAACATTTCTAAATCATAGTACTCCTTGCTGTTATTTATATGGCTTTTTTGTTTTTGATACGGAAACATTGCTAATTTGGTGTTTGTTCTTAAAAGATCAAGTTGTACGTGGCAGTTACTTAAGTGGTCGGGTTGCCAGCTCGTCGCCCAGTTATCAGTCACACCACGCGCGCAATTTTGGGGAACACCAGTTAGCCTAATCTGTACGTCTTTGGACTGTGGAAGGAAACCTGGAGGAAACTAGGGCTGCAACAACAAATAAGAGTTGGCAACGAATTTCATAATCGATTCGTTGTGTCGCGCAACGCGGAGACATTTGATTATTAAAAAAAACTTTAGTTGAGCGCGGAGTGGAGTGAACACATTCGGTCTCGCGCACTGGTGCTAGCAGAGTTCGGCGCCTCATAGACAGGGCGGAGCAAAAAATAAATGAGCGGAGATAGAGAAATCAATTATCGGGTAATCGTCTCCTCTGCTGGGTCTTGGTGCTCGTCTCTTACTGGTATAATCAACATCCGTGCACGCGTGTACTGTTTACCATAACACTGTGACCACGTGTGTGCACGTAAAACATATTTCATTTTGTGTCTGTATGTGTGTGTACAGCGCTTGTGTAAAGCAAAAGCAAGTCTCATTAGAGACGTCAAAAATCCACTTTCTCTCTCAGCTCAAGGCTCAGCCTGCTCGTTGTGTCTGTGTGCGTCATTGGACGCCGTGCCCCACACAGACACACAGACCCCTCCTACTTTCACCTTCACACACACACACACACACACACACACACACACTCTTTCTCTCTGCTCAACACAGAAACACTGCTCTGTCGTGATTCTTTTCAAAGGTAAAGTGCAGGTTAATTTGTTTTATTTTTATTTTACAGCAGTGATTCCATTCCGTTAGTGTGTTTTTAAAAATTAAATTTGGTTTACAAGTGTTTTGGAATACGAGCTTCCGGAATGAATTATGCTCGAAATCAAAGGTTCCACTGTATATATTTGGCAGATGTAAAGCATACATGTCTGTTTTTTGTGTTAGTCCATTTTTATTTTATTTTAACAGCTCAAGGAGCAACATGTTTGTGCACTTTCTAAAGATTTAAATTCTGTTTTTAAATAAAGGGTTGGAAATGAATGCCTTTTTTTTTTTATTTGATTCATCGATTAATCGAAAAAAATAATTGTTAGTTGCAGCCCTAGAGGAAATCCTCCAAGCACGGGGAGAACATGCAAACTCCACACACAGAGACTCCCCAGGCGGGAATTAAACTCGGACCCTGGAGGTGCAAGGTGACCGTGCTAACCACTGTGCTGCTATAAAGGTAATAAGTGTAAAAAAATAATTTGCAGCTAAAGTCAGTGTAGTGATGTATTTACATTTAGACATTTGGCAGACACCCTTATCCAGAGCGACTTACATTTTTATCTCATTATACATCTGAGCAATTGAGGGTTAAGGGCCCAACAGTGGCAAATGGTGGTCATGGGGTTTGAACCTTGGACCTTCCGAACTGTAGTCCAATGCCTTAACCACTGAGCTATGTCTGACCCCTCTGATACATAAATCTCGACACAAAAGATCCCCCCATTGTGTACTGATTGATAGGTGGTTTCCATCATTGCAGGTTTAAGGAGAGTAGAGAAGGGTGTCCATGTTATCAGCTGTGTATTTGGGAGCTGTTACAGTGGCAGAGACAGTAGACGTCTTCGCTGGATGGTGGATTTGAGGTGATTCTGCAGTACTTGCAAAAGGTGTAAAAGTTGTCAGGTCAGGTAATGTACAGTAAACATTGCTGTATATCCTTTATGTTGTACTTGAGCGTTTCTTGACACAACTGCCAAACATTGATGTCCATCAGTTTCCTCTGCAATGAAATGTCTACCAGAACAAAATTTCCAAAGTCATTTATATAATGCACAGTATAACAGTTGTCTGATGCAAACTGATTAAGCCTGCTCCGAACGCAGCTGCGTTGTTTGTGTTCATGCTCCACATGTTCTCTCGCTCCTGCGGGGGGGGGGGGGGGGGGGGTGTGTGTGTGTGTGCACGCGCGCCATCCTGCTGGGCAGAGCAAGTGTCACTCAAGTCACTAAGCTACCACCTTCTCTCCTCCATCTTTCCCTCCCCTTCATTTTCATGTTTTCTGCCTCAGTAGTATTTAGTAGTGCTGAAGCAAGCAGGCAGGGTGTGAGAGTGAGAGACGGAAAGCAGAGATAAACAGTACGTTAGGCAGGGGGAAAGGAAAAGAAAGAGGCTCTGGCTGCTCCGTCTTGTTCCACTTTTTCATCCCACGCAATGTGGCTCTTGGACTGGATCGTTTCACTTAACACAGCTGTGGTGAAGCTGGCCAGTGGGCTCAGGTGCAAGTAAGTGCTTGTGTGTGTGTGTGTGTGTGGCAGAGAGCGGTGGGAGTGCTGCAGTCATGGAACGGGGACATTTTACTTATTGATGAGACGATTTATATTTAATGAGCGCACCTACTCTGGTTGTCGGACCTCCTAAGTTTCGAAGGGGCGGGAGTGTAAGGGGGCGGTGTGTGTCCTGATAGAGCAGCGTCTTTCGAACCTCTGTCAAGGAATTGCTGACTCGTCCTTAGTCATTTATTCCCGTCTTATTTTGACTTGTAGACTCTCTTTCTTATATTTTAGAAGAGTCAAATAATAACATGTCAACAAACCTCTAAAGTGGGGTTGGGGACAAAGTGCACGGTGCCACACAAGTGCATCATGTATTTCACACTGGCTTGCAGCAAGTGCTGCTTGTGTTATGTAAGTGCCTTCCTCCTCAGCTGCAGTACTGGGCCGTGCTCGACTGCAGAGAGCTCGTACCAAACAAGGCATGGCATGAGGGATGCTTCAGGAGATAAACACTTTGCAGATGCTGCGCTGTCGTTTTAACGATTCAGTTTTTGTTCAGGACAGGGGTATTGGTAGCTTTATCACAATGTTCATCTCATGTAAAGTGCCATACATGTATTCGGGAGCAGTGAGCTGATGACTTGATCACTTGACTGATGATTGTTTGATGACTTTTTTTTTTTTTTTTCTTAACACTAATTGAAAAGGATGGCTGAGTAGCTGAAGAGTTAAAGGTTTCTAGGGTACTGTGATCATCCTGACAGTTTCTGGGACTTCGCTTGCAGCACAAGCTACTTATTACATGCGACCACATGGCCTAATTTGTGCAAAAGCGGCCAGAGTGGCGCAACAGAAACGGACTTTTGTAACATTACATTATCAAAGATTGCGGGTGGTTAAAAGCCTCCGATCTGCCTTTTTCTCCAAAGTCTGAGAGTGAATTAAACTCGAACCCACTCACACATGCTTACACATGTCTTAAAACACTGAGTGCAAATATGTCGAAAATAGCAGGTGTTAGAAGCCACTTAACCCGCCGAAAAAACTTTGATGTTTTGTTTATACAGTGAAACCTTGGATTGCGAGTAACGTGGTTTGTGAGTGTTTCGCAAGACGAGTAAAGATTTAAAAAAATAATTTTGACTTGGAAAACAAACAAGTCTTGGTTTACGAGTACCGATTATCACGTATCATGTATGCGCTTCTTGTTTTGACACTGAGCGTCACGTGATCACAACTGAGCCAGCGGTTTGTCTCTCTTGCGCTGCAGAATTGTGGGAAATCATCTCCCCTGCTGGGTCTTAGTGCGCGTCTTTTACTGGTATAATCAACATCCGTGCACGCGTTTACTGTTTACTATAACACTGTGACCACGTGTGTGCGCTTAAAACGTATTTTATTTTACGTCTGTATGCGTGTGTGTACAGCGCGCATGTAAAGCAAAAGCAAGTCTCAGAAAGGTTAAAAATCCATTTCTCTCTGCTCAAGGCTCAGCCTGCTCTGTGTCCGTGTGCGTGCGCGTCATTGGACACCATGCCCCACACACAGACCCCTCCTACTTTCGCCTTCTCACACACACACACACACACACACACACACACACACACACACACACACACTCTTTCTCTCTGCTCTACACAGAAACACTGCTCTGTCGCAATTCTTTTCAAAGGTAAAGTGCAGTTTAATTAGTTTGATTTTTACTTTACAGCAGTGATTCTGTTAGTGTGTCGCTCAATTGTGTGTGTGAAAAGAGTGGAGGAAGGGTAACTGTGTAAGACGAGATGGGGGAGTGGGGAGCTTACTTTAGCTTCACACACACACACACACACACACACGCAAACACACAAACACAGCACCTGTGCGCACAAACGGAAACACTTATCTGTCGGGATTTATTTTTACTTTATATTTTGTGGTAATTATTTTTATGTATTTATTTTTTTTGGGCTTTGGAACGAAAAATTTGAGTTTCCATTATTTCTTATGGGAAAATCTATATAAAAATAAATGATCTCAGGGGGTTATTTCAGCTTTGCATTAATGTACACTTTGAGGTCTGGGACCTGTTAGTTAAACAAATGGTAAAATATGGAATGTTTAGGTTGCTCAAGGAAAATCTCTCTCTCTCTCTCTCTTTTTCTTTCTCTCTCTCTCTCTATAGAGCTAAATTGACTGCACTGCATATTTGGGATGCCTTCATTGTTTTACAATGTAGGAAAAAAAAGAAAAAGATTTTGACTTTGTTTTGCTGCACAACCAAACAGCTTTTTTTTTTTTTTTCTTTAAAGGAGATGCGCACTAATCAGTGCTTGTGATGTGTAGTCAAGGCACAAAGGTTTGCCATTGGTTAACCTAGTTAAAATAAAATCTCAATTTATATTTTTACACATCAATTTAAACCAAAAGAAAGTTAATTTGATAAATAAAATCAGTTTAGCTCTTAATTGCAGCAGTGTAGTGTTAACCAAATCACACCAACATTTTCTTGAAATGTTGCCAGATTTTGTGGCAGCCCATGTAACAATGTAATGTAATGGTATGTGCGGCCGCATACCTTGCGTAGGGAAACTTGAGCTTGCAGAAGAAAGAGGAGTAGGAGGAGGATGCACAATATTTGGGGAGTCGGAGCTGGAGGCACTTAATCAATATTAAACACGGTGACTCACCTTGAAACTGTGACACGTCTACTGGCACACATTACACATGATTTTTTTTTTGGCCAGATAAGGGTTCTTTCTCTCCAGGTGACTCGAGTTAGGGCTCCTGCTTGTTAAAGAATGACTGAACAACATTATCGAGTGAGTTAGTCTGTCCATGGCAACAGTTACTGCACACTCTGATGAACGCTTCCAGCATAATGACGTACACACGACGGCGATGATACCAGAAGCATGAACACGGGCTCCGTAGATGGCGAGCGTCTCATTCCTTTGATTACAGTCCTACTGAGCATCTCTGGAATGAGGTGGGAGAAGTTGTTTACAGTTTACCAGCAAGTGCACAGGATAATGATTTCAGCTTTGGCCATCTGACACGTCCAGGATCACGCGGAACAAAGTCCCTTGCTGTTCTCAAGGCCATAAGAGGTGCTGCTCTCGGCAATGTTTTAGTAACAAATAAAAAAAAAGGTGTAGCTTGTACTGTAAAATGAGCTTGTCTGATCATTTTATAGGATGCACATGAAGAGACCGTCTAGGAATGTTTCAACTCTTTGATTCAGGCGAGCCTTGAGCCCTTCGGAGACTCTGTAGACATGCGTGAGGATTATTCCTAGAATCTGGCTGCAGTAAACGTGGGCGTACTGAACACCAGGGCTCTCTTAGTTTCACGCTTTATTTGCTTGTACTGTCCTTCTTTAAATACTCAAGCAAGAAGATTATAGGGATCTCACCCAGAAAACGCCTAGCTTCAGTTCCAGCAGCGCTGGTTTTCGTTTAGTTGGTGTGACTCAGATCAGGATAGATTTAGACCAGGGCTGTTGAAATCCACACATCTGGTCAAACCCAGCTGATTTGACTAATTGGTTAATTGGCTGGACACACTGGATCTCCAGGACAGGAGGTCACCAGCTCGTATTTAAACATACAAATGTAATTTTAAACATACGAGTTAAAATTACAATACAGCTACTGAATAGAAGAAAAAAAAACCTGAACATGACTCTTTATTGTTAGTGTTATTAACCTGAGGAGAGCATGGCATAGATATGATTTTTTTGGAAGGTGATCCCAAATTGCAGCAACAAAATATAATTCTGGTTAACTGTAAAGTAATGTAATCATTGAAAAATTGCTGTAATATGAGGGGAAAATAAAACACTTTGAAGTACACACTGTCTGGCGGGACACTAAGAAGTAGCACACACTAAGATTTCATTTAATTCAATTCAATTAAGTTTTATTTATGTAGTGCTTCCAACAATGCTATTAAGTTTTATTAAGTTTTATTTATGTAGTGCTTCCAAAAAAAAGTTGAAATGAGACCCAGACTCAACAGGGAAACCATCCTCATTTGTGTGCTCATTAGCACACAATGTGGTGGCCAGTGTGTGAAAATTATTCCTTATTCTCCCAGATCCACTCTTTAAAAGCAGAAGAAAAAAACGCTATAGATGTGAGAACCTACCCGGTTATTCAGGACATTCAGGTCGTCAGCTGACTTCATTTTTTTTGTCACATAACGTTGCTGAGAGTAGATCTGAGCAACAGAAGCGACCCCAGATCATAACACCGCCTCCACAGGCTTCTACAGTAAGCACTATGCATGACACGCCCATCGCTCTGAATTAGGGTCAGTCTGGACTCATCAGACCACATGAGCTTTTTCCTGTGCTCAAAGTGCAAACTTTATGCTCCTTATCAAATGCAAGAAAATCAAATGCAAATTGTTTTTCTTATAACTCACACAACTGTTTATAGCAATGCTCTTACTTTTGACTATTAAACAGAACTCTGGTTTTTATTTGTTGATTTTTTTTTTTTTAACTATGCAACTTCAAGTGTTCAAGTGATCTCCATTAATGATTTTTTTTTTTTTTTTTCCGACCACATTTCTTCCACAAAGTTGATGGTTCAGCACTATATCTTTCCAGGTTCTTATAAATGTTGAAGATTTCTTAACCCAGTTCCAGTTATTTCAAATCTCCTTAGTTGGTTTCTTTGCTTGATGCAACCCAATAATTTGACCCTATTGAAATGGCGACTACTGTATATATATTTTTGTCTAGACAGTGTAGGTTTATGGACAATTAAACACCCCCCCCCCCCCCCAAAAAAAAAAATCAAAAGAATTCACCCCAACCAGACGTTGATTATTTTCCTAAAGTAGCACACCCCATTCTGTTTTGTTCTGCATAAATCAAGAGTCAAATCCTGAAATTCCACTTTGTCTGCAAGATTATCATTTATTATGATGCACTGTACAAGAGGTCACTTTACCATATGTAGTTTTTAGTGATTTGTTTCCACCAGGGGGCCACGCTGAGCATTACCTATGATTCCTAATAAGTTGTGGTCAAAGGAGACGAGACAGGGACGCGGATCCAATCAGGGCATCAGCGTCTGATTCAACTTCTTTTGTGAACCAAAATCCAGCTCCGTCAAAGTGAGAGTGAAGAAAAAGAGAGAGGTGAAGTAAAAGGGCGAGAGAGGTACTACCGAATATTTAGAAAGAGAAAAAATAATGCTCGGAGGAAGCTGGAAAAAAAATAAAAAATAAGCAGGAGAGGCCCCATGGATAGAATGTGAACGCTCTGCATTTATGAAGGAGAAATAAAGAGACGGTATTTGGTATTTTTTATTTATTTTTTATTTTTTTACCTGCAATGCAGTGCCAGACTGCTCCAGCCAATCAGAACTCAAGACAGGAAAAGAAAGGGGCGGGCTTTGAGGGATGACGCCAGCATAGCATGGCAAACGGAGACAGAAAATGTGATTATGAAAGTGAGAGAGCGAGAAAGATGTTTGTGTAAGTGTGTGACAGGGAAGCGGGGGAGCGAGAGGGAGAGTGAGTGAGTGAGTGTGTGTGAGAGAGAGAGAGAGAGAGTCTGTTCTTGTTGGCATATCTCAGTGTGCAGAGTGCACAAGCTGCAGCCTCTGGTTCATGGCTTTGGCTCTCACCTGCGAGCCTTGGCCACCTCCATCTCTCATGGGCATCCGAGCGTCCTGTAGGTGAGTGTGCATCTCTCTTTATGGATACAATCATTCGCATTCGTGTCCTTTTCTTTTTTTTTTTCTCTCTTTTTTTTTTGTGTGCACGTGTGGTTCCTCGCTCAGGATTTTTTTGGGGGGTTTCATTTCTGAATCGTTCTATGTCTCCCAAGTGGAGAGAAAGAGACCTCTTGTTAAAGACAAATTCATGGAGTATGGAGAAAACGATTTTGCTTTCATTCAGTCAGTCGTGCCAGTTTTGTTCTAATCAGCAAAAATCAATCTTTCTATTCGGTTTATTGAAGGACGCAATATGCATTAAGAAAGGGGGAAAAAAAGAAGCTGCAACTATAGCATGATTGCGTCTGTGAAAAGATGTAACGCGTGTTGAAGACACGCTGGTCCGCTAGCAGCAGGTGGAACAGGATCCCCGCTGGTGCTTCACCATTATTCCCTTCATTAGCAGAAGTTTACAGGTTCAAGTCTCTCCAACGACCCATTTATTCATCCATCTGCCTGTTCTTTGCATTTTCCTTCATCTGCTTAACATGAGAAATAGTTTTTTGTACAGGTCCTGATTTCTTTTCCATGCTGCTTTTGGTCTTTCTGTACATAAAAATTTGTAGAGACGTTACTTGGACATGTTTTTTTTTCCCCACCAGTTCCATAAAGCATTTTCTTTTCTCATGGCATCGCTGCTGCATTGCAGCAATAACAAGAAGACTCGAAGACCGTTCACCTTCCCGAAGACATTGAAAGAAATCCTAGAGCAATTAAATTTGTTGCACACAACTTGACAGAGACGGCGGTTGTGTTTGCGACAGACAGCATGCAGGAACGCCAAGTTGTGCAGCGTGCGCATGTGGGCTGGCGAAGTTGCAAAAGCAGAGCGCTGCATTGAGCTCGGGGTTTAACCCCGCTTGTGCCAGATGTTGCTCCTGCCCGTTCACGCACAAACAGTTATTTTGGTCTTGCTTAGTGTAATGATGAACAGACGGACAGTTCATTAAGTGTCACCTTCCCAGCGTGATTAACGTACGTTTTTGGAGCTGTGTGGTTGGCAGTATTTGTATAATTTTGTGATTTAGTTAAAAAAAAAATCTTGATTTGATTGCAAGTTTTATTAAAAATGCACTGTTAATGTTTTATCGTTTCAAGAAATAAACCAGTTTTTCCTAGTCAGAATCACATAAATGAAGAATAACAAACAAAGTGTACACCGTTAATGGAAATAAATTGCTACAACTGTATCGTTATTTTCCTGACATCCCCAAGTGTTATACCATAGAGATTTGCTAATATTCTATTCGCACAGGTTTAGTGTTATCTGGTGTGATTTAGAAATTACCAAACCCAAACATCTGAATTTCGTTTGGCGCATTCACACTGCGTGTAAAGCCTGCGATTTTATTCGAATTTACTGACTCGTCTCCCGGATATGATGCCAAGATAAAAACACTTGTCATTATAGTTCTAGCTGTATGATGTAAACAAAAGAATGTTCCTTACCGCATGCTGCTATATGCATGTCATCCATCTCCATCTAATCTTTTTTTTTTTTTTTTTGCTTTTTCTGATAGTTTCCAGGTTTCTCTTTCTGCACATTGTATTGTTGTATGGTGTATAGCTATTTGAGCCAGCACCCCAAATACTTTCAAAGCACCCCAACGCAGCCTCCATTCTTTGCAGAAAATGGATAAAAAGGTGCACAGGAAACCAAAACCTTGAAAAATCTCATGATGTACGACCTCACCAAATCACAGACATGCTGATTTGGACGGGACTAATATTATCTCAGGACTCCGGTGTCCGGGGGAATTTTGCTTCACTAATTACTGACATGGTCGATTCGCACAGGATTAAGATCACGGACGACCTCCGCAATTATTACAAATCACACGTCCCCAGATAATATTAAACCTGTTCGAATAAGGTTTTAGATTAACCAACATTTCTTTTATTCATTCAAGAATATCATACAAGCCTCGTGGCAGGGGTAGCTCCGTGGTTAGGACGTTGGACTACGGTCCAGAAGGTCCCAGGTTCAAACACCACCACCAAGTGCTCAAATCTATAATGAGATAAAAATGTAAGTGTCGCTCAAATGTAAATAAGCGATTAGAAACCTTATGTAAAATGTATTTCCTCACCCTCTCACCCAGATATAGAAAGTTCGAATGGGAGACTAGAATTTAGAGAGACTAGAGAGAGAGAGAGCTGATTGGCTGAGCTCTCTCTCTCTCTGTGTCTCAGGAGAAATACGCAATAGCCTTCGCTTTTTCCTTTTATGGTGGATGTAGACCTAATGATGGGCAGGAATTGCCTACGACTAAGTTAAGGGAATAAAAATCCAGATGGGGGGAAAATTATGGAACGCATTCCAGCATAAACTGTGAATATAAAATTTTTATTTTAGAGCAGGTGCATTAATATGAACCTTGACGTGAATATTTCGGTATCTTGCTGAAATGTTTCGCATGTCCTTCAGTGTGCATTTGTAAGCTATGACTAAAGAAAATTATTATTACTGATATTATTATATTATTGTTTATTTAATTTTTTTATTGTGCGTAATTACTCAATGATAATATAACTGGATGAGAAGGAATATTGCGAGCACATTGCCGAAGACTGATGCCTGTATACACTCTCCCTGAGGCTGCACGATACTCAGAGATTTCATGTTGTACTAAACTAAAACCGTAACAAATGCTTCTCCTCCCCTGCTTCCAACCCATATTCTTCAGCTTCCACCATATTCCTCGCTCCCAATTTGCGAACACCTCCAAGACTCCCATCGCCTACAACACCCACTTTATGGCCAGACTGAACAAAGACTTAAAAAAAAAAAAAACACCTCAGGGGAAAACGAGCTGCCAGTTTTTTGCAGTGGAAGACCATCATTACTAAGCAACAGGGTTAAGCCACATTGCTGCGACCAGGCATTTATTTCAGACTCAGCCTTGTTTTATTTAATAAGAAAGAGCTTCTTAAAGGCTTACAACGACCTTATCTTGGGCTAGCGAGGTGAATTTCAGTCATCCTGAAAAGGCTTCTAATCAGTCGGTAAACGATTACTCATTTCGGTGAATTATTGCAATAGCGAAGGAAAACGTCCGAGAACGGTTCATTAAACGTGCATCTGTCGTAACCGCAATAATCGGGATGTCATTTTATTTTGATGGCAGGTTATGTAAGATGTTGATCTCCATACTGTGTACGTAGGAGTAAGTCACCCTAATGAAATGCGAGGAATTTAGGCGAAGCACAGCAGTGTCTGTTGTCCCAACAGTAGAAAATAGAAACACCCACAGTGGCTTCCCAGACACTCGGTATTCCCGTCAAGCAGAGGCCAAAGTAACCTCGGTGACATTATGACAATGCTGAAATCTCGTATTGCACCCAGACTGAGAACCTTCTTTTTTTTTTTTTTTTTTCTTCAATGTCGCCTTTATTTGAGCAGCTTTTATTTATAATTTTTTTTCCCCTTTAACATTTCTAGAAATAATTTGTCTTGCGTGTCAGGGTTGAATGTAACCGCTGTCAGGGGATTAAACAGATCTGAGCCTTGTGGTGGTTGAAGATAAGAGAGCGTGTGTTGTAGGACGTTCCGTCACAACAAGGATTTGTTTTATTTGATGGCACCACTTCTAAATATTAAAGTTAGCTCTGTAAATGACACCAAAATGGCAATGAATCCCTTGTACTCTCTCTCTCGAATAATCTCTTATTCTCAAGTCTTTTGTTTTCCACGTTTGTGTTTTTTTTCTTGGTCTATAAAGCCAGAGGATTTAATTTCAAATAAGGCTGAGTGTAAGGAAGTTTTAGAAGTTTTTGCTTCTAATCTTCTCAGATGATTTTCGTCAGCTGCACATTAATGAGCACTTGGACTCCCAATTCCTCCTACTTGGTATATTAATTGCAGTTATTTATTTATTTACTTATTTAATTGTACGAAAATACTGTTGAAGGAAACAACGTTGAAAACTGGAGATCGAGCATTTCCTACCTGAGATTTAAACCACTAACAACGTGGCTAGTACTGCAAGGCTCTGTTCTACAAATAAAGCTAATATAAAGCCTAACGCCTACATTATATGGAGAAAGTATGTGGACGCCTGGGCATCACAGTATTGTTTTTAATTTATCTATTATCATTTTCCTTCACTGAAACTAAGAGGCTCAAACGAATGTGCTTTAGAGATCAGTTCATTGAATTTATTTTTATTTTTTTATTTGGATGGGGATTCATGTATCATCACACTGACTCAAATCATTTCTTCTTATTGTTATTATTTTAATTTATTTATGCTTGCATTTAAGTGGTAAATTGGTGCAGTTCCTCTATAATCCTATATGTGTGCTGTCAACTATTCACACATTAGTTGGCAGCACAGGATCGTGTGGTAGAAGCAAATTATTTGCCGAGTTTGTTTACAGTTGTAACAAAATCTAAAAGACAATAATATGAAATCAGGATATTTTATATAATCAGGAAGTCCATAATACTTATAGAATTGCAATACGAATCAAATCAGCCTCTAGGTAATATCGTATCAGGTCGTCCCTGGTGCTTTCCATCCCTAGTGTGTTCCAGAGTGATGATGAACTAAATGATGCCCCATGAACTAAACAAGCCACATAAAGGCATGGTTTGCGGAACACAAGTGGCCTGCACAGGACCCTGACCCTCACCACATCGAACACCTTTGGGATGAGCCGGAATGCCAACTTCACATGGCGTCATTGGCTGACCTCTAGTGGTGGAAAAAACACAAATCTTCACAGCCATGCTGCTCCACAATCTAGTGGAAATCCTTCCCAAAAGGGTGGAGGTTGTGATGACTGCAAAGGAGCAAACAAAATTGTCCATCACTGCCATGTCTTATCGGCCAATGCTTTCTAATGAACACCGGTAGGAGGGAGAAACTGCAAGTGATTTGCTGCTAGCAAGCGGGAACATCAGGAGTTTTTTTTTTTTTTTTTTTCTCTCCCTTCTCCCAAATGGAGATTGACGTTTTTAATCCAAGATTCAGCTGAATATAAAGCAGAAATGGCGTACGCAGACAATGATTTCCAAAGGAGACCCACGTTCAACCATGTAATTTAACCCAGGGCTTGGAGAAATGGCCTGAAGTAGGTATGTCGACTCAAAACAGGAGCAAGCTGATTGCTGTCGACATAAATGGTTGTTGGAACGGCTCTTTGATGTGATGCCAGGACTCGAGTGTATTTAATGACGGCGGTCAGCAGACCAACTTAGCAGCAGTTCTTCTCATTAACATGAAAAAGGGAGAAGTGGCAGCTGCACTTGCAGCATACGCTGTGCATTTTGCCTATTCATCGAAGAACAGTCATAGCTTTTTATATTCACATGTTGTATGCCTCTCCTTCGATGGGGGAACTCGACCCAACACCAGAAATACTCGGATTGGAGGTTGTCATGAGCTTGAATGATTGTTCTGTTTGGTAGTCTTGCATTTTTATTTTTTATTTTTAACCAGATGGTCTCTGTGTTACCCAAATAATGCCTGGCTCATGAAGCGCAAAATTGGTTCTGGCTGTGGAAGACATGATCCTGAGGCTAACTGATTTTATTATTTTTTTTCTTTTATGCAAATAAATGTTTTCAGAAAAAAAAAATTCTGCCTGTCGATTTCTAGCTGTTTGGTGTCTCTTTTGCTGTATTGCTCTTGTTCTGCTCAGTGTCATTTTTAAATGTTTGAGTCCTCCATTTTTGATCACATTTATAACTCATTCTCCTTGCCTCAGGCACTTTTTCTAACTTTTTTTTTTTTTTCCTTTCCAGCAGACATATTTAATTTGCCTGGATATATTGTCTCTTTTAGAGGACTGTGCACACATGAAGCCCATGCAAATGCAAGCTTTGTAATCTTTTTTTAAATTTTTATTTATGTGCATCCTAATTACAGCAGACATATTCATTTAATGTTGGTTATTAAAGCCGTATACGATTGATTGATTTTGAAAGAGATGTCTTAATTTTGGAGAGGACAGTCTTTCTTTAAACATTAGGGCCAGAGCGGATTTTGATGAACAGTGCGATTGTCTTCTCCTTTCCACATTCCTGATTACAGAATGATATAAAGGATGTAAAGTACAATCTGTAATTTCATTAAGGTTTTAAATGAGCTATATAAATAAAACTGAATTGAATTGAAAACCTTTTAAACTACCCCAGGTTTTGGTTCCCCATGTGCCACCAAAACAGCTCCGTCACCTTATGGCTCGACTCCACTTGACCACTGCTGGTGTGTGTGGTATCTGGGACCAGGACATTAGCAGCAGGTCCTTTAAGTGTTATAAGTTGCAAGGTGGTACCTCCAAGGATTGGACTTGTTTGTCCAGCGCATCTCATGGATTCTCGATCAGATTGAGATCTGGGGAATCCAGAACAACAACCTTGAACTCCTTTCCCAGCTCATCCACTTACACAGCAGTCTGTGATTCACGGAGTGTTCTGATACCTTTCTGTTGTGGCCAGCATTAACTTCAACAATTTGTGCTGCATTGGCTGTTCTGTGGGATCAGATCAGACAAACTAGTTTTTGTTCCCAACAAGCATAAATGAGCCCCGGGTGTCCATGATCCTGTCACTTTTTTTATTTAAAAAAAATATTTTTTTTTGTATTTTGGTCAACGTTCCATCCACCACATCGGCCGACGGATTCTCCCCACCCTGAAGATATATCCGTCGTTTCTGTGGCAGTTAGTTACTTAAGATGTCGGGTTGTCAGCTCGTCGCCCGATTGTCGTTCACACACAACCGTCAATTTGGGAGCGCCAATTAACCTAACCTGCATGTCTTTGGACTGTGGGACTCTTTGCAGACTCTTTGCACACAGACCTGATGTGAGAATCGAACACCAACCTTTGAGTTGCAAGGCAACAGTGCTAACCACTAAGCCACGGTGTCGACTTTTTACCAGTTTACTGATCTACAGTGCGGTCAGAAAATCTTTTCTTCGCAGCAACCATGTGAAGTAGTAGTGCGTTGACGTTGTTTGGCGCTACCAGTCTGTTTTACATATCCCAATAGTTCTTTGCTTAACATCGGGCGTGTATGTTTGTGTAAAAATGTTAACCATCGGAAAACGTGTTTTTCTAGTGGAGCATGTTTTTATTATAATGTTAATGTTACCTGGTAGTGTTGTTAATGCTACGGCTGATCTGTGTTTCAATATACAGCACGATTAAAGGATTCTACAGAGATCTTTAAAGGAACTTTTTTTCTATAAGAACAGCAGAGGTTGATTGGTTTCAGGCAGTTCCATTCATGTATCACCTTAATCTTTATAGACCAAGATATTAAAGGCAGGTATTATTCTTAGGGGGGGGGGGGGGGGGGGGGGGGGGGGGGGGGGGGGG
>JAQMYJ010000016.1:16499653-16522663 GCA_030014305.1 Clarias laeviceps | reverse complement strand
AACAGCATCACCCGGGGTTCGAACCAGCGATCCCCGGATGATAGGGCGAGCACTTTACCACTGCGCCACTCAGAGGCCTCCAGACTCATTATAAATCAGGATTTCTCATCGCTGACCCCAGTCCTGTCTTCATTACTTGTACACATCCTTTCAGCATTCATGCTAATGAATGGCTTAGAATCTCTCTCCATCCCTCTTCACTAAATAATAGCTAGCGTTGGTGGCGGAGTGCTGTTAAATATTAGACCTCATTGTGCTTATTAATTAGCACTTGGGCGCGAGTCATGCAAGTTTAATGGCAGGGCAACACGAACAGGCTCCTCGTCTAGAATTTACCCACGCCGTTATGGCCGGGACACTGATTTTGTCTTTGAAGTTTAAGATCAAGTTTAGACACACAAGCGCATATGCGTATAATCTTAGCATTAAGGATTTGTGATGGTCATGATGAAATTGGATTTTATTTAGCCAGTGTATAGAGTTTTTTAAATGAAATCTAAACGTTTTTTTTTTCCCTTGAATCAAAAGATTTCCCTTAGCTGAATTATCTAACATTTAGTTATAAAAAAATGTTAGAATATATGAATGGCTGTCTAGTCAGTGGATGAAAATATTTAGCATGCATGGTATTCATTAGCTAACTTCCACAATTTCAAGTGCTAATTGGGTCCAACATTCCTACACAGGAGCATAAAGTGTATGGTTTTTTTTTTGTTTGTTTTTGTTTTTTAAATGTGCATCAGTATGTTTAATTGTTGAATCCTCTTATCTTTTCTCCCTGTAACATACAGATCACATTGCACTGATCATTGAACTGCTGGGCAAAGTTCCTCGCAAACTCATCATCAACGGCAAATATTCAAAGGACTTCTTCACTAAGAAAGGTTGGACATTTATCCATGTATAACTAACAGCTTTGCCACCTACACGATAAGAACGCATAATGTGTTTAGCAACCTTGTATGAATTTTATGTTTGATGACTGAGATGCGCATAAACATGTGAAATTGTCCGCTCGCTTTCTCGTTCTGGTGTGACGGAGACAACGTTTGCTAACGAGTCTGTCGGGCACACATCGTGACGCACTGTTATATAAAGGCAGTCAGATTTCCCTCATATTGTGACCTCATACTGTACCAGTCAAAAGGAATTAAAAGGAGGACACACCTCCTAATTCAGTGTTTAGTGATTTATTTCCCACATTCTAGAACAATACTGGAGATTTCAAAACTCTGAAGTAACACAAAGCATAATTAAGTAAAAGGTCACATGAAGGTCAGCTGTTCTGGAATAGTTCTTGCAAGAACAGTGCATCTGCAAAACCCACCAAGCACCATGAAGAAACTGTCTCTCGTTAAGACCTCTTGGGGAAAGCAAGACCAAAACATACCTCATCTGCAAGAGGAGAAGTTCATTTAGAGTTACCAGCCTCGGAAATCACCAATTGACAAACAGCACCTCAGATTAGAGCCGTTGTGAAGGCTTTACAGCAAATAAGTAGCCAAAACATCCCAATATCACCTGTTCAAAGGAGATTATTGCATATTTTGGATGCTTTTCGCATGTAGAAATAAGTAAAATGCGGAAAGACCATGGAAATAGAAGGTGTTTCCAAACTTTTGACCTGTAGTGTACTGTATACTAAGAGACCCACCCCGCTGCTATACCCGGGAGTGGTCTCTCAGGGTCTGTCGTTCTTTGGGGGCCAGTTTTCAAGTAAATAAGCCCAAGCTAGTGGGATGCGGTGGATTGCTAATCTAGCCCTTTTTTTTTTTTCTCTGATGAAGGGCTTATTAATCCGCATGGGTAAGTGTCAGAACTGGACCATGGAGCAGTGAAAGATCATCTAGTTTAAAGGATCATGGTTTTCTTTTAAATCATCTAGATGGCTGTGTGCCTCATTTACTAGGGGAATAGGGGGCTCTAGGAGTGTGTGAATGGTCGTACTGCAAAATCATTTAAGGATCAATTTGAGAAATTTCAAAGAATTCAAGATGTTGACCTCCAGAGGTCACACCTTCAGAGGTCTCGTTCTATGGAGTCATATCGAGTCTATGGCTTGATGGTTTAGAGTTGTTTGGGTGACACAAGAGGGACAAGCCCAATACTAGTAAAATAATCATTTTAATTTATTATTTCTGATCAGTGTAAATCCTGGATGGATGTTTCCTTTAAATACCCCACTAATGAGTACTCACTGGCTTTAGTCATCATTAAACAGCTTTACTTGCAAAATTGCAACTCTGGTGTTTGAAGACAGTTTAGAGCTGAAAGAAATTGTTGGGTTCCCACGCACTGTGTGTAATTATACACAGAAAATCATCCAGGGAATGTTATTTCTCCCAAGACTGCTCCCTAAATTGTGATCGCTTTTAAGAGGTTGTTCGTATCACTATAGCGAACAGGAATGTTCCCTGTAGACGTGGGTGTAATCCATAGTAGTGTCAAGAAATGAATGTTCATTTATTTTTGTGTGTGACTCAGGTGACCTCAGGCACATCACTAAGCTGAAGCCCTGGGGGCTTTTGGACGTCCTGGTGGAGAAGTACGAGTGGCAAAAAGAGGAGGCGCAGAGTTTCAGCAGCTTTCTCATCCCCATGCTGGATCTGATTCCTGAGAAAAGAGCTACAGCTGCTGAGTGCCTCCGCCACGCCTGGCTCGCATCGTAGTAGCCCCGGAGGAGGGGGAACACACACAAAACAAACACACAACCAAACACATACACACACAGATACTTGCCTCTGATGAAGCCTAACAGTCTGGTCAAACGGCACACTTCTGTTCGTGATGGAACATGAAAGGGTCCAATCAAATATTTATTTCTTGTAATGTTCCTTTTCTTATGTACTGGGTGCAGTTTTAATGTTTTTTGATTTTTTTTCCTCTCTCTCTCTTGTGCGTGTGCCGACAGCGTCTAACAACATGCTTTGTTTTGTATGAAGGGTAAAATAGCAGTTTAACAATACGAGTTAAAAAAAATAATAATAGTTCTGTATTAGCTTTAGTCCTAATCAGTGTTTTTAACAGCCAGCCAGCCATGCACAACCTGCAATACTGAAGAAAAGCACAGGTGTCCTGTCTCTGCTGTACAAAAAGGTTGCTAAATTTTTGTATTTTTCTTTCTTTTTCTTTCTTTCTGGATAGTTTTCCCCATTACAGCACAGGCTGCATGAGACATACGAATGATTTACTGTATGCTGAGAACGATGGCCTGGCTGTAAATGGACATTTATAGTGTAAACTATGATGTGAATTCGCAGCTTAATGATTTCCAGCTGAGCGTGTGTCACTTTCATATGTAACTAAAAAAAAAAAAAAAAAGAAAGATATAAAAATAAAAACACAAAAGCGCAAAACTTTGGGACGTTTCGAACTGTCGGTGTGTTTAAAAAGCAAAAAAAAAAAAAGGTTTCACTTGTGCAGCGTGGAAAAGGTGAACGTTGTCTTGCGTTGTTTTGTACATACATGTACCAAAGAGTTGGCGCTCTCCTTCAGTGTCGGTATTGTCGCGTTCACGCATTGCTTTGCTCAACGGCTTGATGGCAATGTATGAGAAACCGATACGAAAATGCCTTGATAAACGCTTCTCTGGGTTTTCCGGGATTCTCTCACTGATGATGTTCAAAGCAGGACCGGACATTTTTAATGTGTAAATGAACGTAGGGTAATTTTATTGTGAAGGACCTGGACCTCTGCTTGCTCTTTTTTGTATTGAAAGACTTTCACTCTTGGCCTTTTCCAGTTTCCACAAGCACGTCCGTTTCTCTCTTCCATCCCCCCCCCAGCCGCTATTGCTTTCGAATGTTCGCCGCTTCAGTAAAATCCTTTCTGTAGTTATTATGAATAAAGACCTTAAAGTCATACAACTGTGTCGATGTTTCCTGTTTAAATGTTATTTACACACAGTACTTAGTCTGTTGTGTCTTCTCTAGAATGGGATTATAGGTATCCGTGCGATTATCCAGTCAGGCAGTCCTGGAGCTCTGACCCAATGCGGTTAGACATGACTGAAAGGCTACAGGAACTCCACTCTTTACAACCATGCCGAGCTAAAAAGCATCTCACAACATATCACACTTTGAGGCAACAGGGTTATCATAGCATCAGAAAACCATACAGTTTCACTCCTTTAGTGAGTGACTGGAAATACACCAGATAACACACACTGCCTGGCCTGAAAAAGGTCACCATTAGGATTTACGTATATAAGCAAATACTTTGATTACATAATTATTGGAGTGATGTGTTTTAGCTGGCAACAATTATTTTAATCCTAACCCTAATCCAGTAAGTAGTGGTAATAAAATGAAGTCAGCTGACGACCTTAATGTACTGAATGACCATGTTATACCATAAGTGCATTTTTTTTGTTTCACTCTCACTGGTAGCTAGGGCTGTCGTCACGGTATGAGTGTAAAAACTGTGAGTGGTTCTGGGAGCATGAGGAATCATCTTGGCCATCACAGAAACTTTTGCCTTAACCCTTATTGAAAATCTTTGGGATGTGCTGGAGAAGTCTTTAAAGAACGGTTCAACTCTCCCACATCACATTCCATCCCATTTCAGCCAAAAAAATCACTTTTGGCAGAAATAAATGGTGTGACGTTGCATAAAGTTGTAAAAAAAAAAAAATGCCACAGCAAATGCATGCTGTAATTAAAGTTAAAGGCGATCAAACAAATTATTAATATGTATGGGACTTGGCCAGGCGGTGTAGATGGCACAACACCTACTCTTCTGTGACACAATCCTCCAGAGTTAGTTTAACCAAATTTAAACACTGGCTAACAAGAAGCAAAAAAGAAAGGGTTTTATTTATAAATTGCATATCTTCTGAAAGCCAACGTAACTGAACATTATTATCATTAACATTGTTGGAGTTTTATTACTCAACCTTGTCTTTTGTATTATATGATGCATAGAGAATTTTTATTCTAATTTTTTATTATAAATAAAAGATTAGCAGGTCAATATATACAATGCTAAATATACAGTAGCTCATATAAACGCTAAAGACTCTACAGTACAAAAGTGTTTTGTTAGTAATATTAAAAATCCTTCCTTCAATACAAGTGGGAGAAAATCCATACAGGGACAATGATCCAAGATGTTCTGACTGACGCACTTCCAGAACCATACAGGATGAGTCTTTATGCTGCTTCTGAAATAGAAAGAGACAGATGTGCATCAGTCTCGCAATCCGACGGTGCGGAAAACCTCGTCTGCAGGCACTTCACCACGACTTACCCTCAACAGTGTCATATTTTCAACACACTGACTCGATGAATAAACATTACCCAACTGTCTATTTTAATATTGCGTTGCTTGGAAACAAGATGCACTGAAGTTTGTTTCAAAGTGAAGGTCGTTGTCTTTGGCTTGAGTTTGCTTCTTAAAAGATAGATGGAGTAGAAACTGTGGGAGGCTTGAAACGTGTTCGAGAACACAGCAGTACAATAAAGGCTCTTGTGAATCTTACTAATATAGAAGCGTGTCCTTTTTCCTCTGTTCTTTAGCTGATGAGATTTTTAAACATTTATTAAAAAAATTTTTTTTAATCTATTTATAATTACAGGTAGTGTGGAACGTCTGCGAAACCAGTTAGACTGCTATCTTAAAAAAACTTACAGAAGTAGGAAAAAAATTTTTTTAAATAGTATATGTACAGCAATCAGCCATAACATTACCAACTCCCCCAGGTCAATTGAATAACATTGATCATCAATTATAGACCAGTAAACCGGTGACAGGATTATGGGGGACCCAGGGCTCATTTATGCCTTTGGGGAAGCGAAAGCCAGCCTGTCTGGTCCGATCAAACAGAAAAGCCAATGCAGCTCTAATTAGCTGAAAAAAAGTTAAAACTGGCTATGATAGAAAGGTGTCAGAAGACTCAGTGCATCATAGCTTGCTGTGTATGGCTCTTAGCAGGCAAACAGTTCAAGGTCGATGACCGGTCCTCCAAATTCCCCATTTTCATGAGCATCCATGGAATGTGCCAGACAAACAAGGCTAAGACTTTGCAACTTACAGCACTTAAAGGATCTGCCGCTAATGTCCTGATGCCAAACACCACAGCAAACCCTCAGACGTCTTGTGCCCAGAGGGGTCAGTGCTGTTTTGGTGGCACAAGGGGAACCCAAAACCTAGGTTGTTTTAACGTCATGGTGGATCGGTGTATAGAAATAGCTTGTTGCCTTACCTGTGTTCTCTCCCACATGGAAGTCCTCTGGCAGCAGTTTGTCCTGGCGGTTGCCCAGTACGAAAGCCAGGAAGGCGAGAACGAGGGCGTCCATGATGCTGATGATGGCTAGGATGTAAGCCCAGCGTACTGTGCAGTTCCCCAGTGTGTATTTATCAGTGCGCTGGCCGCACATTCGCTTCACCTCTTCCGAGTCCCAGCCATCTGGGTAGATCATGCAGCCTATGACCATACACGTGGCTAAGTGATGGAAAAACAGAATGATCACTTTTTACAGACTTAGAACATGTATACTGCTCAAACAAAAAAAAGTAGATCCTATATATTACTAGCCTGTTGTTGACGGTTAAAGAGTTTGTAGAGATAGTTAAAAGGTTAAAGCTAAAAATGATTTAATCAGTGATATGATTTCAGCGTACATGTAAGCCTGTCTTTCTGTACGGCAGAACTCTGCCTAACTTGTTAATACAAAAAAATAACATTTTGTAAGGCCGAGTAGCTTACGCTTGTATTCTTGTTTACGCTAACTTGTTATTCTTTCAATGCAATTTATAATCTGGCAGAGAACTGCTCATAACTTCTCATAACTGCTCGCTTCTATATTGCTAGACATTTTGCTAAAAAGTATAAATTTGCATGATGTTTGGAGACTTTTGGGATACTGGAGAAATGTTAAGACAACATGCTCTCTGTCTTATTGTTTACTACAATTCTTTACTACAATAGGAAGAGCAACAGTGTGCATGCCACCTTTTCAACATCTTAACTAATACAGATGAGCAGCAGCTTTTTCCCATCAAGTTCCTCATGGTTACCATAAAACAAGGAATATATTGAAAATATACCACATTGCGATGCTTGTAATCAATCCCTGCCTCGTTCCGAGTGAACAGTCTTTCTGAGATACTCCTCAAGTCTGAATTTGTTCTAAAATAGACCTTAAAATGTAGGCAGCCTGACCGAAAAACGACTAAGGAACTGGCTCCAAGAAAATAAACCTGACATCACAGCTCAGCATATAATGTGCTCAGATGTAGAAGTATGTATTACTTAAATAGATTGTTTTTATTCTTCCACCAAGTGGAACATTTAAGAGGCTATGGAATATACAGGACAGAGGAAATACATATATTTAAAGAAATAAACTGTTGCCAGGCAACTCTAGCCAGGCCTGCTTTCACTGTACAGGGCTAAACTGCTATCTATTATTTAATGTCATACGATAGCTAAGTAGCAGGTCAGCTGGCACAGGATCAGGTTTTAGTTTACTGAGTGCTCTTACTTTCACTCACTCCTGCTTTTGCAAAAGATTATAGAGCGTAACGGAATTTTCCGCAAGGTTGCGTGTGTGTTTTATACTGTGGTGGCTGTTTAAAAGAACTGATCTTTACATCTGTTGATCAGCCACAAGGTGCCTAATAGACACATTCACACACTCATTTACACCTCAAAACTTATCATTCAAAATGTCACGAAATGTCCTTAGTTTATTTCCTGTAGTGTTTATTTTTCAACTTTATTTTTCCATATTGCATGCATTGGAGCTGCAGCATATTGGTTAAGATGATTGAAGTTAAACATCATCTTAACCAATCTGCTGGGCCCTTAATCAAGCCAGACCCTTATCAGACACTTAACTGTGTCTGAGTAGATCTGGAAATTGCATACAGTAGATATAAATATAAATGTCAAGGGGGATGTGTTTAATGAAACATCTGATGAAGCTTGTTCTGTAGGGTTGTGACTGATGGACCTGACCGTGGTGCTGAAACTAGAAGGTTTACAATACAGTTACATTTCGTCATTTGATCTCCAGGTGTATGCTGACATTTGAGACTCAATCCAGTCTAGGTACAGAGATAATTGATCAAGGCAGGTTATAGAATCAAATCACTTTTATGAGTAAATTAGTTCTATGGACATAAAACATGTACTTTTCCTTGTACCTAAAATGTACCTTTTAAAAATATAATAATTAAATATAATTTTAAATAAACAATCAGAGAACTGCTTATTGTACACTTTTACAGCTCTGAAAGCTAATGAAAAGTTATACCGTTCTCAGAGACAAGGAAAAGTACGGTTTGTTACCTTTTAGATAGATAGATAAATAGATAGACAGATAGATACTTTATTGATCAATGTGTGCAGTTTTGTTTCCTTACCTCTTTATTTCATATAGGCTACTGTATATGCAATATGGATATAATACCTCCAAAAATATTAATAGGTATATGAATAAATAACATTATATCAGTTTAAGTATAATCAGTTCTTGCACACATCATTGTTGGTGGCATGCGATTCTTTGGTTTCATCATTTATAGCTATTTTTTCTTTTGTAGTATGTTGGCAAATCTTTGGGCAAGCGATTCGCAAAGTATATAAGTAATAATAATAATTATTAGGGCAGTGGTGGCTCAAACGATTAAGGCTGTGGGTTATTGGGCTACTAATTAGAATGTCGGGGGTTCGAGCCCCTGCAACACCAAGTTGCTACTGTTGAGTCCCTCAGCAAGGCCCTTAACCCTGTCTGCTCCAGGGGCGCTGTATCCTGCACTCTGACCCCAGCTTCCTAACTAGGGTATGTGAAAAAACAATGGAATATTTATTTTATTTATTTAATTATAACATTCACAATTAATTAAGTTTTGATGTACTCTTTGGAATTTGTTGGGATCCACTAACCTTTCTAAGAACTCCTGCTTTTATTGACCAGGTATTTAAAGCTTTATATGATTTATAGAAAAGTGTGTGTGTGTGTGTACCGGCGGCGAGCTGCATCCACGCGCAGATCTTGTACACACTGCCGGCGTTACAGAAGAAGAAGAGGCTGAAGCAGCCGATGGTTCCCACCACCAGCAGGAAGGAGATCCCCACGAAGAACATGGCCGTCTTAAACGCTCCAGACGGAATGGATCCGAAATCCAGGGCGCTTCCTTTACACACCAGCTCGCCTGTGATGGGGTTTCCGATGCAGTAGTGGAAAAGCCCGAAGTATCCGGACTGCGGAGTGTCCACACTGTCCCCGATCCAGTAGGGCTGGATGAACACCACCATGGTGATGATGGCGAAGCAGATGGTCAGGATGATCCACAGCACCCCGATCGCCCTGGCGTTGCGCACGTAGTTCGTGTGATAGATCTTGGCCGCTTCTTGAGCTGGGATTAATTTACTCATGACGGCTGCCAGGAATAATAATAATAATAATAAGGAGAAGAAGATATTGAGTAAATAAAAAAAAGATTGTGTGTTTATCTTAAAATCATCCAGTGCCTCTTCTTTATTACTCTCCTGCTTTATTTGGTGTCAGACTCAAAAGTTGACACGATCAGGTGAGCTGACCAATCAGGTGAAAGGGTGGGCGGGTCTTCACTGGCATCTTCAAAAAAAAAAGAAAGAAAGAAAAAAGAGACCCTTTCTCTGAATCACAAGAGTGCTTAAACCTCACCTCTGTGTGTTTCACACCTTTTTTATTGTACAGAAGGTGTTTTGTATCTATATATACATTTAAACTTATTTTATTACCCAAGCCTCATACAATTTCTGACTTGTAACAGCTCAATGTTATGAGCTGTGGCCCATAAACTCGGAGCATTTTATCCACTTTTTGTATGGTTTTTTTTTTTTTTTGCTTTTTAATAAACTTATGTATAGGTCCTCAGAATTGTACTGTATATAGTGACGTCTGTTTTTTTCAGCACAGCCGAGGGAATATGATTAACTTAATTTTATTTTATTTTTAATCAACTATACAAACATGACTGAACAAAAAAATAAAATAGAAAATGCATCACATAGGCTAAGAAATAGCACAGATACACATGAGCACATGTTTTTCTGGTTGTTTTTGGTTGCTTCTATGACCAAATAATAATAATAATAATAATAATAATAATGCCTATTTCGAGAGTTCTACATTTTTGCAGCATCATTCCCATTTTCCGGTAGTGGTAAAATTGACTCTTTATAAAAGTAAAGATAACTTTTGTTCTACCTGACACATCTGAAAACCCAAATACACAATTTGATGTCTAAAGCCTCCCTGTTAACACACACCAGCAAGGCTTCCATACAAGCATATATATATCAGCAAAGACAGCGAAAAAAAAAAAAGTAAAAAAAAAAACTTGTATAATGCTAAATTTATTGCTATACGTTATATAGTGATATATATATATAATTATAATCAACATTGACATATGCTGTGTTCCTGGCACAGATATGGATAACAGCAGCACTATACCCAGATTGCACACAGACTAGCCTAATAATCTCGAGAAGACACACTAAAGATGACTTTAGTATAAGGGTGTGTGCTTGGCACCCCATCCAGATTGTACATAAGAAGCCCCTTAGCTCCCTGTAATAATGCAAAGGATAAGCGCTATAGACAATACATGGATGGATGGACTTTAGCAAATTAGTCCTGAAGACGTCTGGGGTGTAGCATTTTTAAGAGTTCTTGGGGCTTGAAGTTGTCCTTAGTAGTCAGTTGTGAAGAAATCCCCTTAAGTCTTGCCAGCGCTCTCTGAGTAGGTACACTTTATGCACCTTTTTAAGTACATAGTCCTACACACTAAACATACTAAATGATGTATCCTTGCGATTACCATTGTGATGACCTGTTTGTTACATTTCTAAACACCATTATAGAAGAACACATAAAGCGTGGAAGGTTAACCTTATAACATGTGGTTTTAGGATTATTAAAACTTTTTGACGTCTATATAAGAGAACTGGTTAAATGCAGAAAAAAAAAACAGTCACACTCAAGCTATATAAGTGTGCAGATAAGGTTAGCAGCAGGGTAGCATGATTAGTACCACCTCAAGGCTCTAGGGTCACCAGTTTGATCCTAAGTTCAGGTTATTCCCTGTGTCAGTGTAGGTTTCCTCAGGGTTCTTTAGTTTTCTCCCACCTCCCAAAAACATGCCAGTGGGTAAGATGAATTGCACTTTAATTATATATTATATATATTATAAATGATATAAAATATTATTATATAATAAGGAAGTTCATTGAGCTAAATGTATTGATTAATGACTGTTTAAGTCAAAAATGCATGTCTAAGATATACATATATTTATTATTATATTCTTGTCTGGATGTTCATCATCTTTAAAAGTGTAATAAATAGAATTACACTGTTTCACTTGGGAAATACATTAGCATATGTGGGGTTAGAGACATTTGCACAGGATTACAATAGAAATAATTCAGTACCTTTTCTGTTTTTGTGTAAAATCATTTTTGTAGTCCGGCCATATCAAGCAATTTATTATTCAGTAGAGGAAAATTATTGAAACAGCCCCGTCAGAAACATGATAGGTTCTAGAAATAGGTATAGGTCTATCAACAGTTAGCGTAAGGTGTGATAGGCTTATTCCTCAGTGCGCTGTGCATCATGTTCTTGCAAGATCCCATTTGTATTCACACATCTAGAGCTGTCTTAAGCAGGTAATGTTTATAAAAAGCAATTAAGCACAGCAGCACTTAAATAGTTGATTTGCATTCAAGGTTCCTGGAGATTGCGAAATTATTAATTCATGATAGGAATATACTGCTTGTTTGATCCGACCTGTCGAGAATTGGTGTCTTGTTTCTTTTTTCCTGGAACAATAATGAGCATACTTATGCTTATGGTGAGACCTTTTAGTTTGTTTGTCATCTCTGTGAAAACTACAGTAATACCCCGCTGTATCATGCCTGGAAACACTAATTTCCATGGGGATTGCTGTAAGATTGAAGTCTGGTCTTGGATTTTGATTATTTTATCAGAATTGTTAACACTTGTACTTGGATTTGTTTCACTAGATATGGTTTTGGCTTTGACCAAGGCCAAGAAAAAATACACTGTATAAAGTTTGATAAGTACTGTAATTGCTTCAAAGAAACAAAGGTTATGTAATGTACCGTTGATGTAATGCACCATTTAATGTATTTGATAACGACTTGGCCTTGCTTGCATTTGGATTTGATCTTCACTTGGCCTCAACTAACTTAAATATTTGTCTTGACTAGACCATTAACTAATCCTAGTCATGAACTTGACAGTGGTGGTCTTAACCACCATTACATCCATTTTGGCCAACTCTTAAAAGCTCAACCCTGGATATCATTGCTTACTGAAGAATATGTTGATCTTCAGGCTTTGTTTGAAGACAGTCAATGACTCAGCTCTTCAGAAAGTCAAAGAAAGTTCACTCCATCACCTTTGTGCCAGGACAGAGAAGGGTTTTAATGATTTCTTCCTTGTGCTTTGAAGAATAGTGGGACCATTCAAGCTGTGATAGAACTTTAATAAGAATTTGGTGCAGAGCAGTGTGTGTGATAGCTGGGTGGGAGCTCATTTTTGTAATTTTTGTCAGGAAGTCAGTGGAGGGAATACAACAATGGAGTGATGTGGGAAACTCATCTAGGATAAATTTCACACAGAATACAATGAGTGTATTTTATACTTGGGTGTTCCTTACACTAAATATCCAAACCAGCACAAGGCTTCACTGGCTAATCAATGGGACTTTTTCACACATTTAATTTGTGATACATCAACTTCTAGGCTGTGGATATACTTCATCTCACTCATGGAGCTTAATTTATCAATTTTAACGATGGACTAGAGAACGAGTCCTTCAAGGCCATTGTTTGAACTGATGAGACTGGCTGTAGTAAAAAAAGACTGTAACACTATTTGCTCCAGAACCTAAGGCTTCCCTGAACTCTGGTATGATTTATGGAGTTGTTCCAGACTAATGATCTCATTTCATTCCATCCTTCATAAGTCTTGGAATTAGTAGTTAGAAGAACTTTATGCATAGCTGTTCTTCATTGCTTTTCTGAATGTGGTTCATTTATTAATGTGCGTATTTATTTACTTTGCATTGTATGATAGTTTTTAATATGGATAAATATATGCAAATGTTTGCCATAAATTTCATCTTTTACATGTACATGGACAAAATCTGGTTCAGATTGTTTCCTTTTGAGATCATTTTAATTAGTCTAGCTTTTTCAGGGACGGATGATGAATTTCTAAGCCAAATTTTTACCCAGACCCCCTGCCTGAAATTACAAGTAAGGTGCTAAAACTGCACATAACCACTAATTACCAGATGCGCTTGTCTTTAAAAGAGCAATTATTTTTCTGGTTATTTCTTTCCTAACACTGAAAGCTGGGCTACTCGGCTGAAAATGTATTAAAGGGATGCATAATCAGTGGGCAAAAAAAAAGCCATTCAGCCAGATAATACATGTTTCTTTGGTCTCATAATGTTTGGGACTGTTATTATAGGCCAGTGGCATTGATATGATGTTTATGATCCAATCATCCATCCATCCATCCATCCTTCCATCCAATGGTCTTTAGTAGTTGCTTTATTTAAAAATGTATTTACTGTATTAAACCATCAAAACGACAAAATGATATCTACAGAATATAATATAAACACTGAACAAAGAATGCTATACAGTAATCAAAACCAACTATACAAGCCTATGGAGGCATGTTATGATCTGGGGTTGCTTCAGTTGGTCAGGTCTAGGCTCAGCAAAGTTGCATGACGTTAAAATGAAGTCAGCTGATGACCTGCATGTACTGAATGGCCAGGAGTTTTTCTTTCATGATGGCACGGATATATTCCAGAACTCAACCTGTGAAAGAGTGGATCTGGGAGCATGTGGAATTACTTTCACACATTAAAACTGGCCATTACATTGTATGTAGTGTGCAATTTATTTATTTATTTATTTATGTATGTATTTATTGGCCAGACAGTGTACATTTTAAATGTAATATTAATATTTTAGTTTCAATAATTTCTTAAAGAAAGAAATCAATTTATCCTTATCTATTTAACTTTGTAATGTTGTGCAAGACTTGGGGACATGAAAAGCAATCTTCTAAATAAAAAGATGGAAGTATTTATTTATTTGTTTGTTTATTTATTTATTTACTTATTTATTTATTTATATTGATTTTGCTTTCAAACTTCCTTTTATTCTCTGTTAGTTCCAGACAGCCTTGGAGTTTTCCCTTTTGTTGATCTCCAGTCTATTGCTTAATCTTTTACCATTTTATTTACAATGTTTTGCCCATAACATTAAGTTTTAGAAAACCAATGCCTGGAAATATTAAATAAGTTCCTCACTAATGACACGCTAATGCATTAAAATAAAATAAAAATTTCCTCACTGCTGTATTTATACCTGTATATTATACAATATAAAATCGAACAGTACAGTCAGGCATGGTATATAATATTACAGTAATATATTTTGAAAAAATGTAGATAAAATATCTTACTTAAAACATTTAAATATTAAATTATGGTGCATGATGGCGGTATTTGGACACTAGGAGGCGCTGTAATGTTATGTACTGCAGCAGCAGGACACTTTTCCCCCTCTCTCTTTCTCTGACTCACAGTCCTATATTAAGACAAAGCACTATTTCAGTCATCATTCAGAGGACAAGAGTGCAGCTGCCTAGGATGAACCAGGCTTGTTAACACAGACTATTTGACTATTGGCTCATTGGGCTTAGACTGTTGTATGGCCTAATTACATTACATCCATCCGCAATCATTTATTTCCAGTGTAACGAATGACAGTGTCAGATTAAGCAGTGGGTAGTGCTGGTGCCATTATCTGGGAAAGAAAGAAGCAATGATACTGACATTTAGAGGGAAATCGTGCCACAATTATTGCCACCATCACCTGCCCAGCTTTGCATAATTCTTTAATAATTCATGATTAAAATGTATGAATGAATGGCAGTGTGACAGTGGAACAATATGATGTGCCTGAGGAAATCAATGAGGTGCTCATCTGCTCAATTCAACTGTCCTGCTGGCTTTGTGGAAACCAGGGTCAAGTGATTGACGGAAATTGCCATCTGCTCCTGCAGATAGTGTGCTATTATACATGGTGAACCAGGAAAATATCTTTTACTATCAGGCATTTACCAATAAGTGGCTAAGCAGGACAGTTGGAATATTTTATGATTCAAATAGCATGTAGCGTTTTAGTGCTTTTGTTACAGCTCACATAGCAATTGACTGGATTCCTTTTAAATATTTCCAAACGGAAAAACTGTATTTGTTGCATAATGATGTCTTTTACGATAATTTTATTCTAGGAATGGCTGACCAGGCAGCTTGGTTGTACAGTGAAAAGAGGTGCCACATCGCATCTCCAGAAGCCCCTGGAGATTCTGATCTCAGATTACTATTTATTTCACATTCATGGGTTTGTCTTTTGTGCTTGGGTTTCCATCTACCTCCCAAAGACATGCTAGTGGATCAGATGGATTAACTGTGCCACTTTCACTTTGTCTGAATGTGTGCCTTAAGATGGACTGGTGTCCCATTTGGGCAGGGATAGACACTGGATCCACATCTGGATCAGGATAAAGCAGGTTCTGAAGATGAAAGAAAGAATGAATGAATGAATGAATGAATGAATGTACGGCTGAATTAACTATTTGAATCAAAAAGTCTGATGTACAGATATACAGGGTGGGTGAAAAGTAACTAGGCATTAAAATGTCTAATACAAATTTATTGAAACAAAATGAAACAAATTGTTCGTTTATTACATAGGAAAATGAAAGCAAATCTTTCAATTTCAACATGGGCACCGGTAGCGTCAACCAGTTTCCTCGGACAGATGGATATGGAATGCACAATCTGTCACATATACATTACAGCACAGTGAAAATATTTTCATCACATATCTCAGCATGTTAGGAAGAATGGTTCAGAGCACAGGGTCACCCATGATACACACACCTGGAGCTGAGAGGGTTAAGGGCCTTGCTCAATTTCCCAACACTGGGAGCTTGGCAATACTGCGGCCTAATGCTTAATACTGTACTTTTGATTAGTAACCCAAAAGCCATAACTGAGTGAACATTGAGACCAAATCCATTTCAAAACCAAGTCTTTGCTTTAACTAGATGGAATTGTTTCTGCATTGCTCAAATAATTAGATTATCTTTTTAAGTAGAAGAAATAATTTCTCATCAAACTTTGTGCATTTGTAAAGAAAAGACATTACTTTTACAAACTCTCAGACAAGACCAGTGCCCAAGACTGAGACATGTCCAAGTCAATACAGAAAACATCTTGAGACCAGACTCAAGGCCTAAAGACTTAACTAGTCGTCCCTTTGCCGCTTTCCTTTAGTTGTGTATCCTTGCTATTCTTTCTGCATTTGAATAAGTTCACATAATTTCTTTTTGACATATATTCTGCAACACTCGTAAGGTTAAAAATTGTCCCCCAGATATATAAGACTAATTACTATCACGGAGATCACCGGTTCATCTGCATGCACTGTATCTGGGGACTTTCCTGCCAATTCTTCTCTTTCCCCCCCTTTAATTTGCGATCCATAACATATTGGGATCAAATTTTCTTCAAGAGTGACCCAGTGACCCAGTTTATATGACAGTACGCCAACAGAAAGTAATCTGATTAGCTTTTAAACTAGTGAGTGTTTCAGTCATTTAAACTTGTTAGAAGGTCAAATTCTGCACGCAGATATCGTACAGTAACTGAGACAAGGCACGTAATCAGGTTACTGTTAAACAGCAATTCAATTTTCACGCACAAAATGGAGTCTCCGGTGGCTTCATCTTTCATCACTGAGAGCTTAAAGACCTGTAATGTGAAGTGTATTAGAAAAATAAATCTGCATTTTAGTATAAACAGACCGGAACAATTCAATCCACTGTGTTCTCTGACATCGACTAAGGAGAACAAACTTGAATTGTTTGAGCTGTAGATATTTATAGACTGAGATTTATACTTCGCGGTTCGGTTGTTCGCTGGTGAATTTTTGCCTCTGTGTGAAGCAGATGCTCATCTTGTGATGTCCCTTGCCTGAGGTGCTGAGACTGACCCATATTGGGGACATTGTGAATAATCCAGCATAGAAAAGGCTTTTATTCAAGAAATTCTTATGTGGTTTGATATAATCCTAATCATGCCAACCATGCGTTATTAACATCTCCACCATTCATTTTAGTGTTTTTTTTTTTATATCATAGGTCCTATGCTTTCTTCTCCATGACCTCCTTTACCATTCATTGTTTTCTCAGATTCACTGGATGTCATGTTAATTGTTAACAAAATGAGATCAGTGCTTGCTTGTCTTTAATGCCATACAATAGTTCCACTCTATCCAGGGGAACACTGGTCTTTTTCTGTCCACGGCACACAAGCTCCTGTAGTTTTTTTAATGGTCCAGTGTGAGTCCAGTAAATGTCTGTTCTGCTTATTGGTGCGGAGCTAGCAATACTCCCCAGCTGTGACCCCATGGTCCCTCCCCTTCCATATGGGCCATCTTTGTGCCTTGTGTGGCATTAACCTAGGTCAATAAGCATGCAAGCTCTACCCCACCCCCAGTGTCCACCATGCACCCACTACAGCCTCTCCAGGACCACAAGACACCAAAAAAAAAAAAAAACAGCCATGGATTCACAGGACAAAATGCTGTTTAAAAAATAAAAAATAAAAATCCCTGAATCTAGTAATGTTTTTTTTAAGCAACTCTGGGTTTTATACCCTCTAGGAGCGATTGCTTTTAAAAAAAATTTTTAAATGCGCACCCATTTAGATGAAATATGGTGTGATTATACACCTAAAAGTCTAATTTTTGTTGTAGATGGTAGTGTGTATATAGGGTATGTATCTGTGTGTGTGTCTCTGAGTGTGTGTGTGCGCCAGCCGTAGCTCAAGGGCACACTTATCTGATTGATGACCTAAATGAAGACAGAACCAGCTGACTCTGCGGCCCTGCTTTCATGTCCAAATGTGTGTCGGTGCACACAAAAGAGCGGTAGACCTGACCTGGATTGTGCATAGGCTGGTCATTCTACACGCTAACACACACTCACACACACTTTGTTAAGCATTGTACTGTTACTGTATATGGGAGACTTTGTTCGGTGATACAGAACACAGCAGGAGATAGATATTACACAGAGTGACATGGGATCGATCAATACATAGATAGATACAGTACATAGATAGATAGACAGATTTTCTAGAAAGGTTTACTTAATGTCTGTTCTCTCTCTTTCTCTCTCTCTCTCTCACTCACACACACAAACATCTGGAATATGCATTTGCACCCTAACACATTATTACACTCTCTCACACATACAGACATGCACAGGTGTCCTCATTCATTATATATAGTGTTGCTATAGTGGATGAGAACTGAACCTCAAAAGTATTGGGCTCACAAGTTCTTCCCATGACCATGTCGATTTTTTCTGCTGTGTTCTCCATTTTTTTCCTTTGTCTCCCAAAAGGTGGGTTGGGTACACCAAAATTCCTGTAAGAATAAAGGCTCTTAAGTAGATAGCCATAAAAGGTACTTGGTTTCTGGAATAGTTTTCAGACAGCAACTAGGTTTGTTTTATCGTTGTGCATTCAAGACACTTGAAGGTCAGTCTTAACGCTCCATCTCCAGGTTCACTGAATTGAACATAATAATAAACTGAATTGTTATTCAGCTGAGTTCAGCTTTTATTCATCAGACATACATTACTGCACAGTGAAAGATTTTATTCTTCGCATATCATATACAGCACTCAGGGTTGAGGGCCTTGCTCAAGGGCCCAACAGTGGCAACCTGGTGGAACTTGGGCTCAAAACATCATCCTTCCGATCAATAACTGAGAACCATAACACACTAAGCCTGTTGTGTTTATTATGTGAGGTGGAAGTACACATAAACTTATACCAGCTAGCTAATCCGAGAACTACATGCATGAAACCTGACAGCATAGACATGGGGACAGCATGCAAAACCCTACACAGACAGGAACCTGAGCTTAGAACTGAACCCGGAATCCTGGATCTTTATCAGTATTTTTCGTTTTTAATTTTAGAAGTTGAAAAAGCACATATACTTTTATTTTACTATAATTTGTACATTTTATGTCTCCAGGATATTACTGTACTGTACATTCGAGCTTAATCACATCTGCAGTCACATTTCTGTCCCACTGTTAAGCCAAACATTCTAAAGATTTCATAAAGGATCGTTTGAAGTCTAGTTTTGATGCTGATGTGTTCAAGATCAGGCATGTTTTGTATCTCAGTGATCATATCTGCAGAATGCTAAATTTTCCCTTGATGTGTTTTTTCAAGAGATGAAGAACGAGAGGTAAGGGAGGTAATAATAGGGCTGAAGCTTAGATGGCTTGAGCTACTTTATTAACTGCTAGAGGAAACAGAAAAACTACATGCAAATGGTGATGTTCATGGTGAAGGTGATAATGAAGAGGAAGTTAATGAAAATGTCCATGATGGAGATGATAAGGAAGAATAGGTTGATGAGCAAAATGAGGAGTTTGAACAAAGACATGGTGAAGATCATGACAAGATTGAGGGGCCCTGAGTTTATCGCCCTGGAGGACATGCTTTCATTTACTGAGCAGCACGGAAGGATAAAGAGAAGAAAGGACAGGAAGTCTAAGCAAAAGGAAAATGTTGAAGGGGTTTCAGCTTGTATAAAGTCCATTGAAATCAAAAGATTCACAGATTTTAGTTATAGATCTGATTTTAATATCTATACTTGGTCATAGCTGTTTGTAAGAAGTAAAAGAATCAGTGCCTGAATTATCAATTAAATTCATGTATTATAGCACACTTTAATGTAATGTGCAATACTGAAGATAATACGCTTATACCTTTAATGGCCCTGAAACAAGAATTAACCTATTAATATACACATGTACAGTAATACATGGTTTTTGAGTTTCATTCCATGCTTCTGTAACTATGGGAAATGTACAGTACACACAAGGATAAAACATTTAGTCTTCACTAAGATATAAAAACATGCTGTTTATACACAAACGTTCCATCCTTCTTCTCCATTAATTTGTCAGGCTCTAAACATTGAAAAATTCAACAAAACACATACATTTTGCATAGTTCTGATTTTCAACATTTCTCCTTAGCCAAAAAAAATCCCAAGGGCAATTTGCAAAAACGTACTTTCTTTCAATAAACAACATCTATTATAAGAAATCTGAATCGTTTGCAAAGCCTGCAGCAGGGATTATAGGATTGAAGAATGAATATGAAAAAAGTAACATATTCAGAGTTTAATTAAAGTAATATATGCATCTCTATACAGATGATTTGCATTACAAATCAATCTTGGGTGGTTTGGTTTCAGGATTTATCAAAGGTTCCTGTAGGCACAGACATGCCAGCAATTTAATACCAGCAATTCCTTCATGGGTGCAAATATTACCATGAATAAATAAGAAAAGTCTTTGTGTTGGACAGAAGAATAAATATGAGTTTGTTTGTTTTTTTCTTCATGCAGTATAGCAATTACGAGGGGCGTTCAAGTCAAACTAGGATTTTAGTTTGTGCAAAATAACTATACATAATTAAAAGAGTAAAATGAACCTTTATTTAGCTTTATGTATCACAACATTGTATCCAAAAGGAATTAAATTTATATAGCTTTGCATTCGAGGTGGTAAAACATTGCAGTCCCTCTATGATCCTATAGGTGGTGTGTTTTTAACTATTCACAAATTCAAAGGCGGCACAGCTTCCTTTGTCATGGGAGCAAATTATTTTTGTGAAGTTTGTTCAGAATTGTAACAAAATCTGAAAACAATAAATAAGATTGACTTGGGATATTGGGACACAGAACCTAGGCATCGTGATAATATCGTATCGGGTAGTCCCTGGTGATTCCAGTCCCTACTATATACCATAATCCCCTGCTACACTAATACACTTATCCCACTGTTCCACTAGTGCTACGTTGTGGTTCTAGTGTCCTAAGAAAACTTTAATGGGAGAACGTTTTCTTAGGACACTAGAGCCATGATCGCACTTCCTGCTTCACGTCTAAAACACTGGCCTCTGTGGAACTCCTTTAATAGCCCAAACATGCGAAAATGCCTTGGAGCGAGGTCAGGACTGTGCGATGGATATGGCAATAACTCCCAGCAGAGTTCCTATAATATCCAAGTGGTGTTTGTGAATAGTTGTGTGTACAGTTTCCACAGACAGATGTGTCTCTTCTGCAAGCTGGCGACAAGTTTTTAAGGATCAGGTGTTCCACTTGCTGAATGCGCTCCAAGGCACCTCGGCCAAGATCATGATTCGCAGACGTACTGCTTTCTTTAAAAACTTTGCAAATCTTCTGTAAATGTCAGATAGTTTTAGAACTACTTCATTCATGAGAAATTTCTCAAATGCTGGTTTGAATGCCCCTCGTAGTTTGCTTTAAAAAAAGACAAAACATTTTTTAAAATTTATATCAAACAGTACATTCTATACATAAACAGATAACGTTAAGGGAAAGGTTTTCAACTAATGAGCCTTAACACAGTATTAAGGCCAGCGCAGTTTCTCAGTGGTTAGTGTGGCTGCCGCACACCCCCAGGGTTCGAACTTTGCTTCCGGTCTGTATGCGTGAATGCTCTCCACAGTCCAAAGACATGACTGAGTGTGCTAATGGATGTGCGTCTGTGTGTAGTATCCCTCTCCCCAACCCCCAACCCCCATCCCTACACAGAATAAGTCATATGAAAAATGAATGAATTTATGAATGAATGAAACCAAAAGAACCAAAGAACGTTATCTCGCAATAAATAAAGTGGTGCAATTCTTAATACTTATTTAAAGCATACAATATAATCTGCCTCTCTCACATCTTACAGACTTGTTTTGGTTAAATCTATATCAATAAAAGAAAGATTTTGTCATCTTCACGTTTCATACTTTGGAGGACCCAAAACCAGTCTCAGAACATTTTCTGCCTGTATGTCTATATGTTTGTATGTCTGTCCAGACATACCTCTGTCTGTCCAGATTTTGCTAAGGTGCTAATTGGCTACTTGCTTAATGTAAACAAACACCTGCAACAATATATATTAATAAAAAAATCTAAACTGAATATTTTAACTAGTTAGTTAATATTTTCACCACTGAAATAATAGCGCTGAAGTGGTATACAGTAAGTGAATTTTGATGCATGGGAGTTGTTTTAAGGCAAAAGTAAAATTTTTAACCAATCTACTTTTTCGATATCTCATCTGTGATTCACTCTCTGATTATTCCGAACTGGGAATGTATCTGGCTGATGAAGAAAGAAGTACAAGGCTTAAAACATAAACTTTTATATATCCTCTCTTTCACATTGATTGTAATAAGATGAAATTATGGTAGATTCAAAAGGTATCTTTTTTTTTTTTTTTTTTTTAAAGATAAAACTAGGTAAATTATCTAATATTTAGCCAACCATCCAGTGGAAACCAACCCCCTATGATGTTGTCACACCAAACAAACTTTGGTGTAAAAAACGTTTCAGGCCGGCACGGTGACTTAGTGGTTAGCACTGTCGCCTTAGTTCTGGGTTTGATTCCTGTCCCACGTCTGTGTGCATGGAGTTTGCATGTTCTTTCTGTGCTTGGTGGGTTTTCTCCATGTACTCTGGTTTTCTCCCACAATCCAAAAACATGAAGATTAGGCTACTTTATGTTCCCAAATTGGCCATGGTGTGTGAATGAGCATGTGAGTGTGTGTGTATGTGTGTGTGCCCTGCGATGGATTGACACACCGTCCAGGGTGTACCCCACCTGGTGCCCAAAGTCTCCTGGAATAGGTTCTAGGCCCTCCACCACCCTGCAAATAGGATAAAGCGGTATAGATATAGGTAGTGATCTTTGCTGTAGGCAGCAATATACAGTACAGGCCAAAAGTTTGGACACACCTTCTCATCTATCTGTCAATGTGTTTTCTTTATTTTCATGACCA
>JAQMYJ010000016.1:16484432-16499553 GCA_030014305.1 Clarias laeviceps | reverse complement strand
GTTTTCAGTTATTTCACCTTTTTTGTTAAGTACATAACTCCACATGTGTTCATTCATAGTTTTGATGCCTTCAGTGAAAATCTACCAATGTAAATGGTCATGAAAATAAAGAAAACACATTGAATGAGTGAAGGTGTGTCCAAGCTTTTGGCCTGTACTGTATGTGGCCTTCAACCTGAAATAATTATATAGCTTATTAATTGAAAGCTGATCAGATTATTTTAAAACTCTTTCCTCAAACTCTTTAACCGTCAAGGATGCTAGTAAATAAATAATTGTTTTGGTAATAATTTTGGGATATGGGAATTTGTTTTCTTCCTCTTTCTTTTGTGCTATCTGTAACATCTAGCTCAACAATCCCTCTTTTTTTCTCCCCCTCCAGCCCTTGTGTTTTGCCCTCAGACCCATTGAGTGTTTTAAATTCTGCCCTTTGACCCCGCCCCCTCTTTCTGAGGCATTCTCACTTTACAGATGCCGCTCGCACGCTCCACAACTGCCCCTTATGCTAATCTCTCCCTGCCGTCTAATTGGTCAATTATTGCTCAGTAGGCGGAGCTAGTCGGGCGCGTGTAGCTGTAAGGGTTTCAACGCGTCGCTCGCGCTGTGCAAAGACACGCCCACTCTTGCTGTGCGCGACGCACGCACAAGAGGCTTTTCGTCGCGCGGTCTCTCTCTCGCTCACACACACACACAGACACATACACACTCATGCCAGGATACTACAAGCCGGAGAAGGGATGTTGGTGTTTTTTTATTTTATTTATTGAAAATTTTGATTTAGGGACGATGTGTGCATCCGTGGAGCTGAGCGTCGTTCCGACGTGACCGAACGGAATGCCGTTGTTGTGCGTTTGTTAGGCACAACAACATCCTTTCTGCTGATACACACACCCTCACATACACATACAGAAACACACACAGTGAAAGGTTTTGACAGCCGCAAGAACAGCCAACGGAAGGCATGGCGACGCAAAACGACTGCTGTGTGAAAGTCTGCTTGAGGTAAGAACGTCTGGGTTGCAGTTAAAATGCTGCAGGAGGAGAAAGAGGTTTAAAAAAGGAGAGGCGGTTTAACGGTCATTTCCTCTTTTGTGTGTGTGTGTGTGTGTGTGTGTGTGCGCGCGAGCTCTTTAATAAGCTCTTTAAGCAGCAGAAAACCAGTGTGGCTTCACCTTCACGTGCGTTTTATAGAGTTTCCCAGGCAAAGGTCGGTGTACTGCACCTCTGTGGGTGAGGCACATCACATTGTGCTGGGTTCGAGCACAATGCACACTGACACAAATGCAACATCTAGTCATGCATGATTCCAGGTGTGCCAGATTTCATTCCCTCTCTTCATGCTTGCTGCATGAACCGTGTGCATCCTTTGTGAAGCCTGATACCTGCTCACTATGAGAGCCATTATTGAGAAGTAATTCAGCACAATCACTGCATGTTATCGATCTATAAAACTGTTACGGGTCATAAAATTGTTCGAAGCAATGAAATCTCTGAACCTTCTGTCTGCCTGGCGGTTCTTTTCTATAATAGGGAAGAAGTAAATTCAGTCTCAAAGATAATAAGCTGCAATTGTCTTTAGAAGCCATGCATGACAGGCAGCTTGGTTACCCCAGGCTCTAACACCCCCACCATGTGTGGCTTCCTTTGTGCATATACAAAGCAGTCTTTTTTAGAAAGACCTGATCTAGGTACTTGACTGTCCTCGTATTAGGAAACCAAGCTGCTCGGATGTGAAGCGCGATCCGCAAAGTCTGGGAGTCTGCTGCATGCCGTGGAGGTCACACCTGCACAAGAAGACGAGGAGATTGCATGCTCGTCTCAGTGTGGCACTCTGCCCGTTTTCAAGGCTTACATCATCATACACATGCGTCTAGCAAGAAACCGTCTGGAACTATGGAGACAATAAGGACACATCTATTCCTCGTGCACTAATTGTGCAGACAAGAAAGACGGGGACATCCTTTTCTCTTCGTCCACACCCCTCAGTCTTTTGTATGACAGGTTCTTTTTTATGGACGTGACAACGGATAGGTCAGGTCCAAGCTTGTAACCGCGCTCTTTGATGAAGATAATCCAGCATTTCCCTCACACCCTGTGTACTCTTTCTTTTATTTTCCTGCTTTTCCATAATCATTGTTAATGTCTGGAGTTGAAAGATTCCTTTTCCTTCCTGTATGTTTATTTCCTTTTATCATCATTTGCTCTGTCCTCCACCCATGTTCACAAAGTGTCGACTCATCACCGTTTTTATGATGAGCTATGTCCACAGAGTATTGCTATTTTAGTTTTTTTACGCATAGAAATGCTCCGGAGACCGGCGATAATCTCATCTCGCCTAGAATTTTACAATCACACATGACTAAATATAACTCCTTGTGTATTTTGCGCTCTCAAAACCGACTCTGAGTGATGCCATGTCCGACTGAAAAACATACATCCTGTTTACATGTCCAGTCTGCTTCCTTCTGACATTGTTTGAACCCAACCAGTCTGAGAGTTCGTTCTCTGGGGAACGGGGTTGCTGTTTTTTTGAAAGGTGAATTGTGTGGAAACCGGTCTCATTATGGTGCAATTTATTAGAACGATCTCCTTCCTCAAGACCGTGGGGCGAAGCTTGAAAAACTCGGGCTTGTTAAGCGTCATGGCTAGTTTAAAGACCCGCTCTTTGTTTACTTCTCGATGAAATCACGTGTCCGGGTCCTCATTTTTTGTTGCGGGTTACACAAAAAAAAGCAGAAAATAATCTTGAGAGATAGCTTGGCTGAGGGCCCTTGGTGCAGTGTTGTCCTTCACAAAAATAATCTCAATCAGTAGTTTAGTTTTAGAAAGCAGTCCATTAGCCATTTTATGGCGCTAGTGTGGTTTAATTTTGGCTCGTGGCACAGCCTATTGTCTGCCGAAGCCTCTTCTCACAACTCCATTAGTGATTTCAGACTGCATGCTTAAACAGAACGACTTCCCCTCAGCCACGCGGGTTCGAGCCACTCCTTTTCTGCTGCTTCCTGTTACTGCAGCACTTCGAGACATCTTGCCCACACCGGGGGTGCAGGATGTGCACAGCTTGAGACAGACTGAGGACTGAAAAAAGTGTCTGATGCAAAACCATAGATACTTGGCGACTTACCGATCAATGTTTGAGTTAAGCACCCTGACCATGTTCGCATCAAACACAGTCCTCGTTCAGTGTTTAGTATGAAAACCAGGTACATTAAAGTAGTGCATCTCAGGATTTCAGGAAGAGCAAAGCACTGCTCAGGAAGTGAAGGTCAATAAGGGTCACTGGTGTTTTTTACCGACCTACTTACATGCACTAATCTGCTTTTCCAGTAACATCCAGCAGTCCTCCTGGCTCTTTTATTGGCTAGTACCAGGCATAACAATATTTGCAGCCAGGCAGTCATCTCAGATTAAACGGAAGTACAGGAGAGGAAAGCGAGAGCAAGCGTGGAAGAGAAAGAGAGAGTCAATTGATGATGTCCTGCTTAGTTAATTAGACGCTGCTCCTTTTTTCGACTCCATCGCCTGGCAGAATGAAAAGACTAGTTGTGTTTCAGATGAAAAGGGGAAGAGATCGGGTGGAGGGGAAGCAGGGGGAGGGAAGGAGAGAAAAAAAAAAAAAAGAGAAAGCAGGAAGTGTCTCTTTTTCTTTTGGTGTCGAAAGGGCAGTGGAGAAAAAAATAAACATTTAACTCTTGCTTGAAGCAGACAAAGAGAGACATTTTGTTCATTTTAAGCTTGACATAGATAGTGTGTGTGTGTGTGAGTGAGGGGGAGAGGGAGAGATGTACATCTGGTCTGCTTTTATAGTTTGCCTCACACAGCGACCAATAGAGAAAAAGAGGGCACAAGGGACAAGCAGTGAAAGACTTACTAATGTAGAAAGAAGCCAGGTGTCAAGCTCTCAGGAGACTAAACAGCCACTGTATTTTACACACACACACACACAAATACACACACACACACACACACACACACAAACAAGAAAAATAGGCATCAGGACAATGACTATTTTATTACACGTTAATACCGTATATGGTTTTGGTTTCACACCACACCACCTTGTTCTTGATTATTTTCCTCTAACTGCACACCTCATGCATTAGCGTGCATTCATTTGGATGGATGTCCTTGCTCATCCTTCAAAATTATTCTTACTTTTCAAAATCTTCACCCTATAAGCATCTCATTGCTGATCTACAGATGCCTGAGGTTTTTCTGCTTTTTGTTTGTTTGTTTGTATTTATTTATTTATTTTTTTGCTGATCGAGCCTACGGTTAAACTTTGTTGAATTTCAAAGAAGGCTCATTTCTTGTAGATTTTAAACACACATACTCGAGATGTATTTGCTGCCTTACGCCTCAGCAGGCTCTCTGCAGGGTGAAGAGACATCGCCCGACCGCTCCGGCTATTTATTCAAGAACAGTCTCTTCTGACTGCTGTGACATTTTGGTCTAAATCCCGGTGACCCTTAGTGACCTCAGCTCAGGAGTCGGATAGAAAGAAACAGTTAAGGTAGCGCTTAGAGATTTAGAGATGAAAGTTCGATTAAAGACCTCTTCAGGACAGAAACAGGGGTCTGGTGAGACGGTATGCAACTGGTAACTTCAGTTAAGGCTTGGATCATACTGCCTGACGTTAGACAGGCTTTTTTTATAGGATTTAAAATCGTGCCAAGCCTGTGCAAGTTTTCACCAGTTAGTACAAGTTGCGGCTAGTTTGTGTGGCAAGTAGGCAGAGAAATGACTCCTCCTGACTTGAGGGTCAGGATATCAAACGCTGGACAGTATATCAAACTTGTTAGACGCTGTTGTGTAGTATGCAGCGCTCATCGACCCGACAGGAAATGCACGCCGTGAACAGCCAATAAACATACAGGATGCAGGATCATTTACTCCTCCCACGTTCCGGTCTTCAATCATCTATTTATTCATTAATTTATCACTCACTCATTCATCGTTTATACAATTCATCATTACATTCATCATTACATTACCTCATTCGCACACTATGGGCAATTTGGGAAACGTCAGTTAGTCTAATCTACATGTCTTTGGACTGTAGGAGGAAACCCACCAAGTACGGGGAGAACATGGTCCCTGAAGGTGCAGGGCAACAGTGCTAACCACTAAACCACCATCTTATTTATTTATCTTGCCTTATTTATTTATCGCCCTGTAAAAAAATAAACACAGTGCTTGTGTGAACCTGCACGACAGAGGAAAAAAAGAGAAAAGTCTACTGTGGAAGTAAAGTAAAGCCATGTTGTGATACAGTAATGGTGTCAGTTTTCTTTCTAAGTGCAGATGTGCATATCAATACTGCAGCTTGTTTATGATCCCTCATCTGGCAAAGTCGTTATAAGAGTATGATCCACCATTTCCAACGAGTCATCATAGTTTACACTCCCAGTCTTTTCAGGATCTTGTACGATTGTGGAAGTCGTGTAGTGTGTCCCCATCCTAACCAGCAGGTTGTTAAGCACCTTTTTGGCTAAGAAGCTTAAACAACAGGGTTCTGTATTGTATGTGTGCGATTTATTGAGGGAAGGAGACGTAGCTCGGATTCCACCATGTAGGTTTGCGGTGGGAAAGGTCCCAATTAACGCAGTGAACGAATGAGCACAAACTTTTAGACGAGTGTTTTAAGTTATCCTAGCACTTTAAAACATCATTGTTACTGTTGTGCGGAAATGGGCGCCCACTTTAAAACTTCAGGATGTGATCGACGTAAAATAGATATTGATTAAGCACAGGCACTACTGCTTGACCGGGCTATCACGTTAAGAGCTAACCAGCTGACACTAACTAAAAAGCATGTTTGTTAATGCTGACTAGCAGTAAGTGCTTTCGGCCCAAACTGCCTAGCGTAAACTAATCCCTCTAGAGATTAAATTGACTGTCAGAGTTACTGTGTACCAGATTAAGGAGCAAAATCTTTCAACATGCGCTACATTTGTGGGTTAGATTGTACTGTGCTTGTTTGGCACGATTAGACAAAGCTAGTAGTAAACTCTAGTTAGCTAGCTTAGAATTTAATACTGCTGCCAAATACATTGTCCCAAATAAGGAGCCTTCCTGAATGCAACCTAGCTATAGGGATTGTATGAGATATTTGTGTAAAGAGCACAGAGGTCAATTTAATAGGAACATTTTCTATGCCTTTTAATGCATTAGAGCTTTAGTGGACATAAACATCAGAATTAAAAAAGAAAAAAGTCTCCGTTCACATTACAAGTCACATTGTTCAGTTCAGATTTTTTTGGTCAGATCAGATTGGCATGTCACGACGGCTCCCATTGATAATTACAAGGAACTTTTATCTGATCTGCTGTGGACGCGTCTGTTCTCCATGCCTGCGTACATCGATGCGTCTTTTTACTCATGCCACCTGGGTTTAAATACATCATGAGTTTGAGTAAACTCTCATTAATTTCAAACAACGGATGAGATTGTACCCAATTTTGCTCTGAAGGACGCATGACCTTGTACATAATATATGTACGATCTAGGACCACATACAAAAGTGACTCAGATCCAATTTGAAACGCATCAGATTTGTTTGTTCAGACAGCCTTAAAAAATCGGATCTGAGTCATTTTAGGCTTTTAATGTGAACGTAGGGTTTAAAACACAGCATGGTCTCTAGAGTTTACACAAAATTAAGTGGAAAAACAGGCACTAATCAGAGATGCTTTGTTGATACGAACTGTGTGTGAAAAATGCATGAATGCTCTTCAACAGAAAAAGGTCAAATCGATTTCTAATCATTCTAGCCAAGAACATGACACTAAGGCTATGGAGGGCACAGAATCATTGAGAAAGTTTGAGAATTGCGAATATTATAAAGATGGACAGGGAAAATAAACTTAAGCTCATTGTGATAATCACTTGAATGTTCTTAATAAAGTGGCCAGCGAGTGTATATCGCATAATTTGAGGATCATATTTATAAATTCTCAGCCTGTGAGTCCGTCAGGCTTTGGGAGCGTACACTAAGATCCCCATGGGGTTATTGTTTCACTTTAAGAACTCTCTTCATTGTTTTAATGTAGTGCCTTCTCTTTCCTGCTTTTTCCGTTTGCACTGAATGTCCTGACCTGACCGTAACGTGTTTCACTACTTCTCAGTTCTTACTTTGCCTTTACTGCTGATGCATACACACAGTCCAACAGTCATAGTTGCATTAAGCTCTCATTTCCATTGCATATGTGTGGCATTTAGTTAATTTACCCCAGAGACGGGAAACACTGAGGGGCGGATTTGCATGCTAATGCAGAGACGCTTTTAGAAAAAAGACGAGCAAGATTAATTACCGTAATGTGTTCTTTAAAGCAAACGAATGCATGATGATTTAAGGGCGACGCACTGATTAAAGCCGACACACCTTAAAGAGGAATATATGGATTGAACAGTTTTTCTTATGTTGCTATTTGGATTTATGACTCCATAATTAAATACTTTTGCTCTCATTTTCTCTGCACTTGAGCACTTGCACTTGAATTTGCATGCTCCCTCTTGTTATTCTCTCTCTCTCTCTCTCTCTTTCTCTCTCTCTCTCTCCCTTGTTTTTCTCCTCCAGTCTGACCTTGAAGCAGACAGTGAGAAGAGCTAACAGAACCTGGCTGGTATCCCGAGGCTGCTGCTTTCATGTTAATGTGTGATTGGGTGTAAATCAGGACTTCCTCCTGATGTTCATATGTCAGTTCTTGTTTTTTTTAATGATCATAAACTTCCATAATTTGATTCATTTGAACCTCGCTCTGTCTTAATCCGTTTAAATGTCGTCCGGTCATGTTTGGGTCCATATCTGTGGATTGTCAGCTTTTTATGCTGAGGCATGGAAAAATTATCTATTCATCTTCATGTGGGTGGAATGAAACATGTCTGTGTTTTTGTGTGTATATATACAGTGTGTATATATATATATATACACACACATACATTATACAACTGTAAAGTTAACGTGTCTGTACATTGAAGATATTTGCAGAAAGATTATTTAGGGGGACGCAGGATGAGTAATACAACCACTCAACCTGTTTTTTTTTTTTTTTGTCTGTCAGTTTGTCTGTTTGTTTGTATGGGTTTTTTACAAGTGTATTTGGCCGAGCTTAAGGTAACATATAGGCTTTGTTTCTTCGCAATCGGCCCCAGGGAAGAGAAGATATGCTATTTTGAATTTTAAATGAAAAACACCCTTATATCATAAAATATATTTTAATAATATATTTTTTAAATACGCGCTTATGAGTGTGCAATTGAAATAACTTGCAAAAATGTTAGTTCATTCCAAAATTCAACAGAAGTCACGGGCAAATCTAATATATTTGTGTGTACGTGGAATAAGGTTGAATGACTGTCCGTTAGGTTTCTGGAAGGGATGGCATACCGTTGTTACAGCACTAGCCAATCGTATGCCTCCGTGAGTTCATGCATGCAGAAAAGGGCAGATAGCCCTTTCCTCCGGACATCCGGACATGAAACTTGCAAAAGTACTCAGTTTTTGCTAAACATCTCCAAAAGCCACTTTCTCGACCACACACACTTTATCTCACGTCCACACTCCCAGTCCTGTTCACCTCCCACACCCACTCTGCCACTATATCCATAACACTCTCGACCTCATCCAATCTCTGCTCTGTCATTGTTTATTTAAGAGCCTATTATCCCTGAAGTTGTAAAGTCGCACTCTAGCTTTCCCACACACCAACCAGCACACGAGTACAATGCGCACAGTGCTCGCTTCAGATCTTCATAATGGCTGTAATCACATCCTGCAGGGCCCTCCGAGCAGGGGATCGGCTGCGTAACGGCCCACTGGGACTTGCAGGTTTAGTGTGCATGAGATGGGGCTCAAGTCTTCTCGCTTTACTGCTGATAAAAGCTGTAAAACGTCCTGCTGTGTCAGAGGATACTTTAATGATAGAGGTGTTATTAATGAAGATGATTCGAAGATGTCGTTATCGATCAGCATGATCCAGATTTATTTATTTATTTATTTATTTATATATTTTTGCAGAACTTTTCATCATCCTCTGTCTTTAGTCGCAGCGATTCTAAATCGGTCATATCATGCTTCCTGAGACCGCAGACTCAACTCACGACTGTACACGAGTGCTTGCGTCAGAAGGAAATGCTGGAATAAATAAATAGAATGTCAGCATAATGGGGTTGAGCATGCATACAGGATATCCTTTGTTGGATTTGTTTAAGAAAAAGCTTGTGTGCGCATGTGTGTGTGTGTACATGTGTGCTAGTGTTATATAGATTGATGGAGTGCAATCTAGCAAAGTAACTCGTAGCTATTATTCCACATGCTAATCCACATCCTTTAGAAGAGTTTATGACGGGAACTTATAGTCTATAGTGCTCCATAAGGACTAACCGTCTCCTCTTTCATCTTCTCTCACCTTCGTGCTGCCCTTGCTGCGACTGGGCATGGTGGTGTAGTGGTTTGTTTGGGCACGAGGCCCAGTCTTGTGCTAGACAAGGTGGACGAAGAGAGCATGTCAGCTATCTATATTTACTTCCCCACATGCCCAACACCTGCTGTCCAGTGAGCCGTCTGTCTGTTTTCCTTCACTCCTCAGGGGTAAGAACGAGCTCCCTAAGGGTACAGGAGTTGGCCGAGACAAACGAATATCCGCCGTAGACCAGATATGAAAGCCTGCTGTGACCAGTCGTCTTGGCCGTGGTTGATGATGATGAGGAGGAGGTGGTTGCCGATCATATGGTGTCTGCAGCAACAGACGTTGTCGTGTACTCCCTATTCTTGTCCAGCGTGCGTGTGTGTGTGTGTGTGTGTGTGTGTGTGTGTGTGTGGATGCAAGGCTGTAACAATCACTTACAGCCAGATTAATGAAGTCCTAATGCTGTTCATATGCTTACAGTGCAATTAAATGGATGTCTGTGTGCGTCTTCCAAACCTTCCAAGGTGTTCACGAGATCTCTTTTCAGTGTGTGTGCGTGTTCTAACCGAGCCACTGTTTATTTTTAGAAAAAAATCGATGCAATCAATGTGGCGGCACAGTGAGAAAAGTGACCATTATGTTAAAGGTCAAACTACTTGGCGATCATTTAGAGAGTCATTTCTCAACGCTGTCACCAGTTCCTTGGCCTTTGTTGCATTTATGTTGTAATAAGCGATAATATTATCGCTTTGTGGCAAATTAAACGGAAAGTGTAAAATCAGAGAGATTTTTAAAAACCTTTTTCCCCATGCAAACTGCTAACTATTCTAATTTGGTTTCACTTTTCAAATGGACATAAATCACACGTTGAGTCATTACAAATAGTCTTCACTTGACAGGAGAGTAGCTAATAGAGACGAGGGAAAAGCATTTCAGTTACTTATCGTAATTCTTTTGTGGCTCAATTACTGTATCTCTACACTTCATTGACTTTAAAAAAAAAAAAATTTTGCAATGAAGTGGTAAAATGGTGCAGTTTCATAGAGACAAATTATTTGATAAAAAAAAGCAAAAGGTTAAAAAAAAGAAAATGATAGCAATAGAATCATGATCGTGATAATATCGTAATGGGTGGTTCTTGGTGATTCACTTTCCTTGTAGCTAACAAGCCTTTTTAGAATTTCTATTTCTTTCTTTATTTATTTTTTGAAACATCTATAAACACTAACCTGAAACATGTGTGTGTTGAATAAAATGAATGTTTGTGATGTGCTAAGTGATTCTCTTCCTAGATTGTTGGATGATGCTGTATTTTTCTATATTCCTTCATTTGATTTGATTGAGTTTTGTGGTTGCGACTGTACCACCTTTTTTTTCAGTGGTCTCAAACCTGATTCTGCAGGATCAACTGCCTTGCACATTGTAGTGTTTTCTTAGCTCCCAGCACACCTGATTTAACTAATTAGCTAATTAACAGCCTATTCTGAATTAAAGTGGGTATTATAGTGCAGAGAAAACACTTGAATGTGTAAGAAGGGTAGAGGGTCCTCTATGGCCAGGGCTGAGAACCACCGCTTTAAATAGAGATAAATGACGGGCCTATTCAGCATTTAACTGAAAACTCGTAATTCAGACCTTCGGCTAAGAAAAACATGTCAGCAAATGATGTAAAAATTAAGCATCGGTTGTAAACCTATCACCAAAGCTGAAAACGGCCTACTATTCTTCCTTTTCTGAGGTCATTCTGAATGCAGGATAAATCTCATTGGCACCATGATCGGTCAGGCAGAACTGCATTATGCGTAATGTAGGAAACTGTTAAGCAAAGTTAAAAAAACAAACAAAAAGCCCAAATGGCATTTAATATCACATGTTAATTATAAAGGTTAATATGATATTGTTATCTAAAAGCCTTTTGTTTCCATCGCACTATAATCAGCACTCAGCTCCACATCTGTTTTCAGTCAGACTTCTTCATGTGTCACAGCTTTAACAATCCAAACAATCACTCCCACTTTAAGGCATGAGACGACTTTTTATCAGTGCAGGATATCGGACTAGCTTTGTTCTTGGTCTCTAGTTGTCATAATCAAGTCACATGACTTGATTGTTTTCTGTTTTGGGCACCGCAGAGCCCAGCGCAGGAAGACGATGGTGCAGGCCTCCTCGTCTGTTTGTTACGTATTTCATCTGCCCTGTATTCAGTGGGCTCTGAGGAAACAACACAGACAGAGATGGGATCATTTAGAAAGCATGTGTAGCTCAGGGGCTGTTTCGGTAGGTCACTGTTTCCTTTTTTTCTTTTATGATAAATGTGTAAATAGCTGACCTTTTAAGACTATTGAAATTTTAAGATTCTATTTAAATGAAGACTGTTATGCCATTTTTGCTCCTTCACTTGTTCTACATTGACACACCTCTTCTCTGGATAATTATTATTGGGAGACCCCCAAAGTTTCTTGTATTTTTTATGTACTGTAGTCTTGAGGAATAGTTCTCCAAGCTTCCTGAAGGACTTTTTTTGACTCTCATTTTTGTTAAGTATTTGCCTCTTGTTTTCAGTCCAGTCCCTGTACCTGACTAGTTTCATATGAATGTATTTTGTTTGTTAACCCTTAAAACAAACAAGTGGCACAGTTCCATGGCAGTAACACAGCAGTGGTCAATTGCCAATTTTAAAAGAATAAACTGATCATTACAGAAGCCATGCCGATGTGTGTATACAGGGGAGGCTTCAGACATCAAACTGCGTTTGTTTTTTTTATTGGATATGTCAGGTAGAACTTAAGTTATCATTACTTATAAAATATGTCAAATTTACCACTACCGGAATATGGGAATGACGTCACAAAAACTCCCCAATTGCTCATATTATTTGTATTTTTGGTCATAGCCACAACCAAAGGCAAGAAAAACATGTGATCATGTGTTCCTGTGCTATTTTTTAGCCTATACCTATTTTTACTTTTTAAATTAATTTATTTATTAGTTTCTGCTTAGTCAAGTCTGTATACTTGGTTAAAATGAAATAAAATGTTTTTCATCACATTGCGTAGGTTGTGCTGCAAAAAAACGTATAAGGCGCAGAATCCTGAGCCTTGGATCCTAAAACTAATATGGCTAAAATGACTAAAATGCTCTGGGATTTAAAGGCACACAGTGACCTATGAATTATTCAAGTATTAAAAAAAAAAAAAAAATCAAACTTAAGGCATGAACCACTGAGAGTGTTTGTAAAAGATGAGAGAGGAAATGAGGTAGCTGCTGAGGTTGTTAAATAAACAAACAATTTTTAAATTGTAGCTTTAGACACTTTGCAGTCTGTCGCATTAAAACATTTGTTCCCATTTTTAATCCATACAACTATTATAGCTTCCTATTTAATATTCATAATCGGTTAATATTGTGAATAAATTGTGACTATAAAAGGATGTCACTACTATTTCATTAAACGTAACTACCTATTCATAGAGTAGTTTATAGTGCAGCGCTACACCGTGACATACACCGCTCATTATGTTTCTGTGTGTGAAGCATCAAGTGATAAACTGTACATCAACTACACAGTCAGTAGTTTCTCAGGTACACCCTGTAACATGAAGATGCGAGTAACGAGCTCGTTGTTCGTTTCAAGCCCCGATTGTGATACTCGTGTCGTGAAAATATTTATCGTTCTATCGCCATACATGTGCCACAATATTTTTAAGTGTGACAGCTGTAAAGTCAAGGGATACACCCACACCCACACACACACACAAGCACACACACACACAAGCACACACACACACACACACACACACACACACACACACGCACACACACACACACACACAAGCACACACAAGCACACACATCCCACACTAACCCGGCCCACACACATTGACATTCCTACACACCTTTCCACTTTAATTAGACCCAAGGGTTCACACTTTCTCGCTCACTCTCTCACACACACATACACACACAGTGAAATACACTGCTGGTAATGAAATATGAAGGACAGTAACGTAGTGGAGTGGAAAATTCCACACTGTGCCCCCCGGGTCTCTGATTAACAGTGCTTCATGAACAATGCGTCCCTCTCAGCTGGAACCCACCTTCAAACACACATACACACACACACACACACACACACACACACACACACACACATTGTGCTTTTGGGTGGGAGTGGGTTTCTAGGGAAGTTCTGAGGTTTGTGTTATCAGTCCACATCAGGAGAGTGTTTAGTAAAAGGAATATGTATGAGAGAGAGAGAGAGGGAGGGGGAAGTAGGAGTGAATGTGTGTATAAGAAAGAGTGAGAGCAACTGAGTGGAGGAAGGGATTAGAGTAATATTATTCAGTGCAGGAAGATGATTAAGCTTGTATTTAAAAGAGTAACATTTCTGCAGTTATGTTTTAGAACTGTGATGGATTATTGGATTGTGAGTGTGTGTGTGTGTGTGTGTGTGTGTGTGTGTGTGTGTGTGAGGGGGCAGTGCCAGTAGATTTCTGCTGAAAAATAGCTTGACATTAGTCAAACAGTGAACAAGTAGGTTCAACAAGCAGATAGAGTCATAAAGATGTCGGATGTTTTAACTATGATTTTGTGTAAATTGGGGCAGCATGGTGGCGTCCCACATTTCCAAGGACGAGGGTTCAAGTCCCGCCTTTGGATCTTCTCTCTGTGCTTGGTTGGTTTCCACCCACAGTCCTAAGACAAGCAGATTACGATAATTGACATTTCCAACATTTTCCCCCAGCGTGTAAGTGCTCGTTCCCTGCAAATGGATAGGCAACCCATCCACGATGTACCTTGTTGCCTTGTGCCCCGATCCCCTTTGGATAGGTTCCAAGGCTTCCCTTGACCCTGAACAGGATAAGCACTATAGAGAATGAGTGAGTAGGTGTAAATCGATTGGGGAGCTACAGAACTAAAGTGAAGTTCAAAGCCCTGCAGCTTAACATAAACAGATGCTTTATTTCTGCTCTGTGGTTTCGGCGTATTGTTCAACATGAAGGTTAGAGAAGGCAACAGGAATGTACGTGACTGACCAGTGCCTGTTACTTCCCTTAGGTTCTGTCTGTTCATTTGTTTTTTTTCTCACATGTAAATCTAGTACTGTATATACTTGATGCAGAAGCAGCAGCAACATGAGTGGCTTTGTTCACTTCACTGTATATTCTCTTCTCACAAACTTTATGAACTTCTGTAGGATTTCAACGTCCCTGACTGTTTCATTTCCAATGTCAAACCGTAAAATGTTCTGCGACTCCATGGACACTGACTAGAAACATTCGATTAAGTTGAATTGGATCGAAGACTTTCAATAAATTTTCCCCCTTCTGTGACCTCATATAAGAAGAGCACCTCCCCCAGCTCTGCTTCTCTCTGCTTCTCGTTACAAAGACAGTGAAATAGAACATTTGGAGGAGGAGTGAAATAAAGGCAGTTTATGCATTCGTTATCTGAGAGGTATTTCAGCTGGAGCATTAACACACACACACACACGCACTTTGGTGGAGCTATGAGACCTGTGTTAACTTGTTAACGAAATGATACGTAAAATAAAATAAAAGAACAGCAAAGCAGCGATGCCTCAAAAATCAGCCTGATCTTCCTCCGCTAGCTTGTTACAGAAAGGGTTAGACGTACACTACCGTTCAAAAGTTTGGGGTCACTTTCTAACTCCATGATCATTCCTGATTTTTATTTCTTTCTACATTGTA
>JAQMYJ010000016.1:16460687-16473348 GCA_030014305.1 Clarias laeviceps | reverse complement strand
ACAAACAGGAAGTTAATATCACCAACCATTCCCATTTTATTAAGGTGTATCCATATAAATGGCCCACCCTGTACATAAAAAATTTATAATTATAGGCATTTTTTGACCACATCCAAAATTCTCGGTTTTTCACAGTTTTTTCACATGGGCGCTTTAGGAGAGTAACCCCTGCGAATTTCAGGTCGACTGTAATAGTGGTTTGACATTTCCCATTGATTATAGTTTTCTGTTAATTAAACGATCACACATCTGTAGTCTTTTATCCTCATTCTATGGAATATCTGCAAAACATGTTATTTCCTCTTATCATTCGTTTCCTTTTCTGTATTTAAAGGCGAACGGGTCTCTGAGTGCTGAAGTGAACGGTGTAGCTGACGGCTCCATGCCTCAGGCTGAGTATGAAACCCTAACTGCGAAGTTTCACTTTGTGGATCTGGCCGGATCAGAGCGCCTCAAACGCACAGGAGCCACGGGCGAGCGGGCACGAGAGGGCATTTCCATCAACTGCGGCCTGGTACCTGCTTCATTTAGAAGAAATAGCTGTCTAAGCAATTTAAATTAGCCTCATCAATTTGTGTCTTGTATAGAAAGCTTGCATCGTCAGGGAATTGAACTTATTTTATATGGAATTAATTATAAGTAGCTTTCTGCGGCAGTCAGCACTTTCTGTTTGTTGTGATGTGAAAATACTTTGGCTTGCATCCAGATCGATACGTTAGCTCTGCTGTTTGACAAGGGCAGGCATGTTAAAAGTAATTGCACGGTGAGAAAAGAACTTAAAGATGAGCAATTTATTTTGGCTTGGATTAGAGCCTGACATTATTGTATCAGGTTAATCAGTCATACATAAGGCCTCTTTAAAAGAGTTTAATCTTGCTAGTGTAACAGGGTACGGGGAGTGTGATGAAGTGTGACGAGGTGTATGATGCATTGCATGTGTGTTACAGTTGGCTCTGGGTAATGTGATCAGTGCGCTAGGAGATCAGAGTAAGAAGTCTGGTCATGTGCCTTACAGAGACTCCAAACTCACTCGCTTGCTGCAGGATTCACTCGGAGGGAACAGGTAACACTTTACACACAAACATTTACACTTATATACAGTCAGGTCTAAAAGTTTTTGGACACAAACATGAATTTTGTACATTTGCTTCTGTACTTTGCCTTTTTTTTTAATACGGCAAATACCTTACCTGAAACGCATGGACATCACCAAATGCTAAGTTTCCTTCCTTCAGATGCGTTCCCGAGCCTTTTCAGCAGCTGCCTTGAGTTTCTGCTTATTTGTGGGTCTTTCTGTCACCTGATTTGATGTCAGGTGACTGACTCTACCATTTCCATTTCTTCGCCTCTGGTTTTCACTGTATGGTTTAGGTCATTATGTGACACGTACAGCAGAATGCTGTATCTCTATTTCTGACTTCAGAAGTCATCCTGCTACTTCTATCAGCAGCCACATCATTAATAAACTCTAGTGACTCAGTTCCATCATCAGCCATATACATGCCCGTGCCATAACGCACTGAATTCAACATGTTTGAAAGGCTTTGACATGCTTTCCTTTAGGGTATGGTTCTTCTCCAGGTTAATCTTGTATCAGAACTGGGTATGGTTTTAAATGTGTTTCTAGCAATGTCTATTCTAACCTTTCGATTCTTGAGTGTTTCTATTGGTTTTGCATTTTGAAGTAAACCCACTAAATTTGCATTCATGAAGGTGTCTTTTCACTATAGACCTTAACAATAATACTTGTATTTTCTCCAGAGTGTTCTTGACTTGGCTAGATGTTGTGAAGAGGTTTTTCTGTGAGCAGGTCTTCAGGCCTTTTGTTGTTGCTGAGCTCGTTGTCGCCAATGCATTCCTTGTTTTTAAGAATTCACCAAATAGTTGATTTGGCCGTTCTGAAAGTATCTGCTACCTCTGATAGGTCAGTTTTTGTATGTATAGCGTAATGACAGCCTTCTTTGGATCACATATTCTCAGTTCCCAGGGGTCACTGTCCCAGGGTTTAGTGGTTAAAACATTGGAGCAAAGCCCTTAACCCTCTCAACTGCTCAGATATATAATGAGATTTTAAAAAAAGTAAGTCGCTCTGGATAAGGGTGACTGTCAAATGCTGTAAATGTAAATGTTTCATTAAACAGCAACAAAATGCAAATTGAACACTTGGAATAAACAACAGACCTTAGTAATTTGTCATCATAAAGGTAAGAAACAGGCCCATCTGGCCACAAAACTTTGTGTCAGTGAGGCGATGTACAGAGGCAAAACTACTACTACTAAAAAAAATAAATAAATAAAAAGTCGCTGTTCTTATGGACTTATGGACCCGACTGTGTATATATACTGACAGGAACGACATGTACAATTAATCAGTCAGACATACAGACACACATGTCCTCAGATGTTTGATGAAAATGCCAGTGAACACAAACACATATTTTCCGAGATTTCATTTGTGACGCAGTGGGCGTACACATGTACAGTGAAAGCATTGTTATTATCTCCTATTCATCTGAAGGTTAATGCATGCATGCAGCAGTGCGTGTGTGTCAATGTGTGCTTATGTGTATGTGTGTGAGAAAGTACATGACTCCATGGTTGGTGGTGATATTTAGCCCACAGTACGAGACTGATCACACACAGACGTTTATGAGCTGAGATGTGAGGAGGATTTCTGAATTATAGATGAGGGTCTGTAAACACAGATCCTTCCTTCAAACATGCACAACCAGCATATAGAAAAATGTGTGTGTGTTTGTGTGTGTGTGTGTGTGTGTGTCTAAAATGTTTCTTTTTTTCCCGCCTTATGCCCACAGTCGGACAGTAATGATCGCCTGCGTCAGCCCTTCAGACCGGGACTTCATGGAGACCCTGAACACACTGAAGTACGCCAACAGGGCACGTAACATCAAAAACAAGGTGGTGGTGAACCAGGACAAGACCAGCCAGCAAATCAGTGCCCTGCGTGCCGAGATCGCCCGTCTGCAGATGGAGCTCATGGAGTATAAAACGGTGAGGAAGATGATGCTGAAGCCCATCTCAGTAAATGCACGATTTCAACTGAGGCCAGAATTATTGGCGTGCCTCATGAAAATGAGCTGACGGCTTAAGGAGCTATAGCTGCCACCGAGGGGCCAAGAACTACATATCGCCACCTTGTGGTGGAATTAAACTAATGTTTTGTCCTTCCTCAGGGCATGATCTCCAACATAGATTTTTAAGTTTTATGTCAATACCATGACGCACTGCAGGGTTTCCTCCAGGTACTCTGTTCCTTCCCACAGTCCAAAGACCTGCAAATTAGGCTAACTGGCGTTCACAAATTGCCTGTAGTGTGTGATTGTATGTGTGCGCTATGAGGGATTAGCATAAGTCTCCTGTTCCACGGGCTCCACGGACCCCAGCGACCCAGTATACAGGATTAAGCGATATAGCTGATGAGATGAGACATATGGTATATTACTGTATATTCTACAGGGTGGCCATAAAGTCTGGATCCATAGGCAACTTTTTAAATCTAAACATATACATTGGAGCAAATGCTCAAATCATCAGCAAATCGGCATTTGTGTATACGCCGATTTGTGAATACATTAAGGCTACTTCTACCACTCAGTCGGGAGGGCCGAAGACTATCATGTGTTTCCTCCGAACCACGTGACGCCAGCCGACCACATCTTTTCAAGCTGCTCGCTCACGCACCAATGGGGGCGGAGTAACACACTCAGAGGACTGCGCTATCTGCTCCTTCTGCTTGTGTGAGCTCACAGACGCCCCTGATTGGCTGTAGAGCTGTGATTAATGTGGGAGCACTAAGTACCTCTCATTCCTCCCCTCTGAGAGAACTCGGCCAATCAGCTCCTTCTAATACCTCCGTCTGCGAGAGGTTACAGCATCACCCGGGAATCGAACTCGCAATATCCGATGATAGGGCGAGCACTTTACAACTGCGCCACTCGGTGGCCCCCGTTAAACATTTCTTACTGTATCAGAAATGATACATCGATAAATGATATACTAACTTCAGGTGATAACAATGGCAAATGAGAGATAATGTTAGTTTTGTTGTCACTTGTAAATTTTGAAGCTATCTTGAGACCGAAATTCAAAAACGTAATTAAATAAGCATACTATTTATTTATAAAGATATAATATATGAGGAAAATGCTCATGGATGCAGACTTTTGGGCGTAATTTAACCAACAACAACAATAGTCAGTTGTTATTTTGAGACATAAAGGTCAGCTGTTCTGGAACAGTTCTTACAAAAAACAATATTGTCAAGTGCATTTGCAAAACCTATCACGCACCATGATGAAACTTGCTCTCATGAAGACCATCCCAGGAAATCAAGACCAAAACTTACCTCTGCTGCAGAGGAGATGTTCATTTAGAGTTACCAGCCTCAGAAATCACCAATTAACAAACAGCATCTCACAGAGCATAAGTAGCAGACACATCTCAACATTATCTGTCTAAAGGAGATTATTGCATATTTTGAATGCCTTCAGCATTGTTTTACATTTTATAAAGAAATAAAAAATCAGGAACGCATATGAAAAAATTACTTTTTCAATTCTTAGTGTCACAGTGTCACAGTGGTTAGCACAAGAGACCTCGCACCTCTAGAGTCAAGGGTTCAATTTCCAGTCTGTGTGTGTGTGTGTGTGTGTGTGTGTATGTGTGTGTGTGGAGTTTGCATGTTCTCATTGACAGGCAGCACATCATCCTGTGTGGCAAGAGCAAATGATTTGCTAAGTTTGTTTAGAATTGTAATGGTAAATTCTAAAAAAATAATAATATTTATAAAATCTTGATAGAGAATCGCAATACAAATCGAATCAGCACCTATATATTAAGGCGATTTCCATCCTTAATATATACAGTATTCATCTCCCTTCCTTAATTCTCATGCATATATGCCTTCTCCAAGGATTTAAGGCTTAGGGGCTGATGTTTAAAGGTTAAAAAAAAGAAAGAAAAAAAAAGTTATTATTCCAATGTTTTTGATCAAGATCGACAGTCTAGACGCTACTCTGCAAGTGCTGTTGTAATCAGATGAACAGCTTAGGAGAAAATTTAAAAAGAGCTTTTTAGTTTTTAGAAAATTCTAAAAGAACAAAAATTCAATAAAGCAGGAAATGGCACAATTAGGTACAATGGCATCTCTACACCAAGTGGTTTAAAATGTACAGTATTTTGAAATTAATTGACCTAATGGTGGTTTTGAGGGGTGGAACCCAAAAATGGTGCAATAATTATTTGCACTAAAGTCAGTTATTGTGCAAATTTCACAACTATGTACTACAGTGCTCTAGGGGCTGCCGTGGACTTCCATCATTGAGTAATATTAAGAACAGTAACCATACAGTAGCTGGCAAAACACAGATGTTTCTTATGCCGTAAAGGCTTATGGATGTTAATGCTTAAACTACACCGTAGGTCTCACATAGCCACGTACCCTACTCCATACCCTACAGCGTTGTCTGACAGACACCTCCCCAGAAATATACCTGCACATCATGGTGCCTCAACAACTGTGACTGTCCTCCATTTCAGTTACGGCTTCTTCTATGTTTTGTTTTTTTTAATTGAGTTGAACGTCATACTGTCCATCTCCTCTCTCTCATTTCTGGGTTGCAGTAATTTCAGTAAAAGTAACTGTTGTTCAGCATCTATTAGCTCCAAATACATCAAGATCTGTTCAGTTTCATTCGCAGTTGTTTGTATAACATGAAAACACTAACCAGGGAAACACTAACACAGACATAAAAACCCCACCGCCAGTTGGTGGTGTAATTGCAGAGTGAGACGTATATATATATTTTAAGCCACAGATGTTAATATCCCTGTTTATTTACAGCTACACAGCTACTACTAACTACACAGCTTATAAATAAAGTGTATTTTTTTTACGTATCATCAGTTTACTAAAAGTTCTCTTACTCTTAAAAGTCCTGAATATTTTTTTCATGCCGTGGAAGACTATGCTTCAAAGCTCCTTTAATAAATCTTTAATATTATTGTATTTGGCAATTTTTGTCTGCCTCAAGTGAGTGTAGAAAAGTTGTAGGGAGACGAGGTGAGCGATTATGGAGTTTGCAGATGAGTATGATAGTGATTAAGAGGATGGTAAGGTCTCATATCGCCGTCAGGCCAGTGAGGCATAGCGGTAATTGAACTGTGCTGTGATAACCAGGATGAGACAATCATCCAAGATGAGTTTGTGGTTAGTGGTGAGCATCTGTAGTATTAAGAGACATGAGCTCATGTGTATTAAGAGACATGGGGCTTCCCTCCGTGAAGCTTTACTTACTCATAAATAAAGATTGAATGATAGCAATCACTGATAAGATTTCAGGGCAGTCTTCCATCTATTATAAATTAGTAATTACTTCCTTCCTGTTTGTTCTCTTCTACCGTTCTACAGGGGAAGCGCGTGGCCGGGGAGGACGGCTCGGAAGGCTTCAGCGACATGTTCCAGGAGAACTCCATGCTGCAGAGGGAAAATGACAACCTCCGCATGCGTGTGAAGGCCATGCAGGAGACCATCGACCACCTCAATGCCAGAGTCACTCAACTCCTGACCAATGAGGTCAACCTACTGCTCACTAAAACAGGTACAGTGCATAGTACACATACAGAATTAACAGTTTTGTTAACTCTTTCACCTTCCCATAAGCATAGCTCGTCGTTGAATCATCATAATTTTTGTGTTTCTCTGTAGGAGAAAGTAACGAGGAGATTGGGAATCTGATTCAAAACTACATCCGAGAGATTGAAGAACTCCGGTGAGATAGGATCGTAGTTTCTTTTATGTAAATAACAGACAAACCGTTCTGTCAAAAATGTCAATTAGGATGAAAATATTGTTTGGGCTCTTGTAGGTCGAAGTTGTTGGAGAGCGAGGCGATGAACGAGTCTCTCAGACGCAGCGTGTCTCGTCTCTCTTCCCGCTCTTCTTACCCAATCTCTCACACACCTCCACCCGGACATCCCCTGGGCTCCTCCCCGTCCATGTCCATGGAGGCCGAGATGACGGACGTGCTACGGCGAGCCAAGTTGGACATTGAGAGGCTGAAGAAGAAAGAGAGGAATCAGAGGCGCAAGAGGTGACATAACAAGGTTTAATATGTTGTGTGTGTGTGTGTGTGTGTGTCTTGTGGATAGGGATAAATTTAAACCATTGTCCAAACTGTAAGATGCTACACAAGAGGAGAGGATGTGGATTGAATTAAATTATTAAATGAAATCACATACAATACAAATGAATCTGCTTTAATAAGATATTTTTAAATACATCAAATTTAGTGCTTTTTTTAGTGAAAATAAAAATTCTAATCTAATTACTGTGGAATGGAGTATACTAACAAGCTGATTTGCTGAGCCATAATTAATTAATTCACTCATTTTTAGTAACCTCTTTATAATAAAAGGGTCATGATGAATTCATGATGAATGAATCCAGCCAACGAACAATGGGCATGAAGTGGGAATATAACGTGCAGAGGAATCCAGTCTATTGCAGAGCAGCATGATAACACACATTCACGTCTAAAAGCAGTTTAGTTTAGTGAAACCCATTCTGTGTCTGTTTTTTTTGTGTGCAAAAGTAGAAGCTATAACTCTTTACAAAGCTGTGTATGTGTGTATACTGAAAATGTGTATGGTTCTGAATAATGCAGAACAGAACACTCTGGCACAGATACAAATCGTCCTCTGTAAATCTCTGAGTGTAATGAGGAAGGGCAGGCGAACACATTGCAGTGGAGGAGACTAAATTGGCTGTAATGAGAAAGAGCTTCAGGTAATAGCTGAGCTCTTTGATCTGCACTGTTCTTGCTGTTATTATGAGACGGAGGAAGGATGACTCAGGCTGATCGAGTGCAGAAGCAGCAGCCCTGCCATTAATCTTTACTCTCCTTATTGGTCCCTCTGGCAAAGTGTAAAGTCAAATCACTGTGAGACTACTCATACCTGACCTAGAATTATGAAACTGTTCTTATTAAGCTTTATGGATGAGGATTATGTTTTCTTATATCCTGCCACCCCCCGCCAAAAAAAAAAAAAAAAACTCACACATTTCCAAAATTAGTCCAAACTTCATAAGGTACAATAACTCATGATTTTTTTATCTACAGTCAGCCAAAAATTTATATACACTTAAACAGTTTCTATCTCTGCCCTTTTTAAACCACTAATTGAATTATGGTAGCAATGTGTAGTATTAGGTTTCCTCTAAAGATGTCAGTAGTCGCTATCATGTAATCGTCAGAAGAGAGGCATATATTTTTCATGTTGAAGTGTTTATACATTATTTTGTCTCTCTTTTTTTTCAGTCCAGAAACGGAGAAAGGTTTGAAGAAGAGAGCAAAGCTCCAGGCTCAGGAGAACGGGCAGAGCTGTGAGAGCAGAGAGAACGGAGACGGTGACTCGGATAACGAGCCCGAAGAGGTTCGACCTCTTTTCTCACGATTCATAAGAGTTTAAATTTGTGAACAACAGTATGTGGCATCATCATGAATTATTTTGTGTGTCTCTATTCAGGAAGGTATGTACCCTCTGCCCGAGGAGGAGAGTGGCTGTGATGAAGATGAGGAAGACGAGGAAGAGGAGATCAGGGACGAGGAAGAATTCGACAGCGATGAGAGTCTGGTGGACTCTGACTCTGACTCCGATGAAAAAGGTGCGCGGGATTACTTTGTAGATCAGATATAGTTGTTTTTTTTGGCATATGTAAATAGATTTTGAATGGGTTTATACTCTTTAATTCCAGCGAACTTCCAAGCCGACCTGGCAGACCTGACTTGTGAGATCGAGATCAAGCAGAAGCTGATAGACGAACTGGAGAACAGTCAGCGACGGCTGCTGACACTCAAACTCCAGTATGAGGAGAAGCTCATCATGTTGCAGAACAAGATCCGTGACACGCAGCTGGAGCGTGACCGCGTACTGCAGAACCTCAGTGAGTCTGTGCGACACCATGTTTTTTATAATGATTCAAGTAAAAATTCGAGTGTCTCACTAATCTCACCTTCTCTATTTTATTATGACAGTGTCCATGGAGAATTACACAGAGGAAAAGGCCAACAGGATCAAGGCGGAGTACGAGAAGCGTCTGAAGGAGATGAACAGGGATCTGATGAAGCTGCAGGCGGCGCAAAAAGAGCATGCGCGCCTGCTGAAAAACCAGGGTCGATACGAGAGAGAGCTTAAGAAACTGCAGGCGGAAGTGGCCGAGATGAAGAAAGCCAAGGTAAACCAGGACAAGCAGAATACTGTATAGAGAGATGCTACCACCTAGTGGCAAAGAGTAGCCATTAACAGTCTTGTGAATTAGTGTCAAACAGTTTTCCATCTTGTGTAGGTTGCATTGATGAAACAGATGAAGGAGGAACAGCAGAAGAGGAGGATGATTGATGCCAAGAGGAACAGAGAGATTGCCCAGCTCAAAAAGGAACAGCGCCGGCAAGAGGTGACATTGCATTACATATTACATTACATCACGTTCTCCCACCTTTGATTTTTTTTCTTTTCTTTTTTTTCTATAACTTATTCATGATTAATTCATTAGTCCTCCCTTTTATTGCATTATATTTAATGGAAATTTTAATTTAATCTTCCATTGAGAGGATTTTTCACGCACACTAACATAACTCACTCTGCTTGCAGTATCAGATCCGCGCTCTCGAGTCGCAGAAGCGGCAGCAGGAGATCGTCCTCAGGAGAAAGACTCAGGAAGTGACAGCTCTGCGCCGACTAGCTAAACCCATGTCGGAGCGTGTGGCGGGCCGCATCTCACGTCGTCCACCGAGCTTGGACTCTGGAGCCGAGCTCTCAGCCAGCACCACCACCTCCACCAACACGTCAGAACCCGAGTCTAGCCGCTCCGTTTCCAGCATCGTCCGGCAGTGGAACAACAAGCTGAACGGCTACCTGGGAGAGAGCGAGGGATCTGGAGGAGGAATATCCCGACTGGCCAAGTCAGTGTTTTTTATTTCTTTTAATAATTATTAATATATTATATAAATAAACTTTTTTGTAAATTAAAAACAAAGAGATTAAATAAATGGGAACAAAGCTTACACATAATGTCATGTTTAAAGTAATAAGCTCAGTATATTTGATAGTATGTTATTTACATCAGTAACATGTTTTTAAACTTATATAAACCATTCTGGTCTGCGCCTCGCAGTGGAAGGAAGAAGTTACAGAGAAAGGGCGTGAGTAGCAGTTTCTCGAAGACGGCGCGGCAAAAATGGCAGGCGCTGGAGAGGAGGGTGATGGACATAGTGATGCAGAGGATGACCATTTCCAATGTGGAGGCAGACATGGACCGCCTCATAAAGGTAGCGCCTGGATTTGTGATTTAAATACTTGAATTCTACTTGTACAGAAACAATTGCTAATTGACATTCCCTTTTTGTAATTTCTATAACTTTATCAGAAACGGGAGGAGTTGTCCATGCAGCAGGAGGCGCTGTTGCGCAAGCGAGAGAAGCTCCTGAGCGAGGGGCCTAGAGAGGAGGAGGACGAACGAGTGGTTCAGGAGATGAACGAAGAAATCGAGGTGCTCAATGCAAACATCGACTACATCAACGACAGCCTGTCTGACTGCCAGGCCACAATTGTACAGATTGAAGAGACTAAGGTCAGTGTGTGTTCAGGGCCTATCAGATATATGTTTTAACACCAAGTTAGAGTTATAGAACATTAATCTTCTCCTTTATAAAAACAAATGACATACACATTTAGGTAGTGTGTACTTTGTGTTCATTCATGTTCTGTTTCAGAATGCAAACATGTTCAAAACAGATCCGACAATTTATGAAAGAAAATATAAGTCCTGTTTTCTGTTTTGCATAACAAAGAAAATTTTTAAAATTGTGATTTACAGAAATGCAACACAAGTGAACCTTAGTAATAATGTTGATTGTATAAAATCTGTTCCATAAATAACCAAATAAGTATAATGATTCCTAAACTAGTATACCAAAAGATATGTGTTTATGTAGTGACTAAAAAAATATATACAATACTGAAAGTTTTGTATGTTTCCTGCAGGATGAACTGGACTCAGTGGACATGTCGGTGGTCATCAGTTCCTGCTCCCTCACAGAAGCCCGTCACCTTTTAGATCATTTCCTGAAAGCCTCCATAGATAAAGTGAGCACATCAAAACTCTCCTCTCTTTTCTCGTAGTTTAATGTGTTCAATAAGGTGCAGGAATTACACAGTTCTCCTCTTGTCCTAGAGACTGTAGTTGAGCGTGATTTAACATGAAGGTAACGTAATGCTGAAAAGTGTATCCCTGGTTATACAGAATTTACAGGTGGCTCAGAAAGAAGCCCAGATCAGGCTGTTAGAGGGCCAGCTGCGGCAGACAGACGTGATTGGCTCTTCCCATAATCACATGATCCTGGACGCCTTGCGGGAGAAGGCAGAGTGTATCCCGGAGTTACAGGCTCTCATTCACAATGTCCAACAGGGTGTGTACTTTCAAATTCAAACTGGAGCATTTTAGAAGTAGGAAAAAAGGTTTGCTTTGGTTTTTTTATAGTCAGACCTGAGTAGATACCTAGGTGTAACTGATTCAAACTATGCCATGAAGTATCAGACATACTGTAGGAATTTACAGCAGCATGTTGAATATTATTCGGATTTTGTGTGTAGACCCATAAACATGCGTATTACCATCACTCACAGAGCTGCATGGGAATACATAACCGAAACATTCTTCTCATTTTGTAACTTATTTATTCACTGTTAGCATAAATGGTTCATAAATGCTGTTGATTTTCCACAGAAAACGGCTATGCCAGCACGGATGAGGAGGTTTCCGAGTTCAGCCAGGCCTCAGAGACAAGGTACGTTTCTTCAGTACAATTTAATTCAATTCAGTTTTATTTATATAGCACTTTTAACAATGGTCATTGTCAGGAAGCAGCTTTACAGAATCCAAAAAAACTGATTGAAATGAGTTTGAAAAGTGTAAGGATAAATGTATAAATCACAATTGTCACATTGTTCCTGATGAGCAAGCCAAGGCCAATGGTTGCAAGGCAAAACTCTCTGAGATGCTAATAGGAAGAAAACTATCGGATAGCAGGGATTGATCAACAGGTATACTGAGGAGTGTTAGGAGGGTTGAAGTTCAGTATAACAGAAGATTAAGTTATTATGGAGTCTACTTTCGTTATTGGAGGCTCAGGCACAAAACCGTTTGTGGGAAATTCCATCCTGAACTATTGAGCTACTGCAGTCACAAGTCATCAGAGAACAGCTGTCTGCATCAGCCGAGTCCAAGACCATCTTTATGGTCAAGTGGAACCACGAATCCCAAGCAGACCACACAGGGCCTCCATGCAACAAGATCTCCAATAAGAAGCAGGGCACCAGGATGAGTCAGACAGGTCCAGAGAGCAGACGGAGTCTGGATCAAGAGCGGTATGTGTAGCGAGACAGAGAGAGAGAGAAAACATTTACATTTAGGCATTTGGGTTAATTAGGTTAATAACTAAGTGCCATTAGTCAAACACAACTGGAAAGAGTTTTTTTTTTTTTTTTGAGGGCGGGGGTGGGGGGGGGATTAGTCCAAGTACTGGAGAAACAGATACGTCTTGAGTCGTCGTTTAAAGATCGTCAAAGTCTCTGCTGTCCG
>JAQMYJ010000016.1:16439652-16460587 GCA_030014305.1 Clarias laeviceps | reverse complement strand
AAGATCGTCAAAGTCTCTGCTGTACGGATATCTAGAGGAAGTTCGTTCCACCACCTAGGTGCCAGAACAGAAAAGAGACTAGGAAGAAAACAGTTAGGTATGGTCACACAGTCATATACCTAACTGTACAATGTGCACAATGTATAAGGTGAATGTATATTTAGTGCAGGGACTCCAGCAGGACTAACTATGCCTGCATAACTAAATGAGAGTGAGGTAAGACAGTACCTTCTAAACATACCAGTTCACCATAATACATCCATGAGACCCCCAGGTCTGCAACTTTACCTCAGACGAAATTATTCACAAACGGCTTGGCTCAATAAATAGGATTTCAGCCTAGACTTTAAACACTTAGACTCTGCTTCTTGCCATGACTCTGAGTTTATTTCTCTGATTTAGGCATGATCTTTTAAAAAAATATTTATAAAATCTTCTTTCATCCCAGTTACTCCCAAATGAAATCATCAGCCAGTCAGGATGACTTCAAGATAAAGGTACACACAGCACCTTGACAATTCTGCAGTGCTTTTTTTACTACCATGTCTGATGTCCATTAGGTGGCAGTGCGGTATAAGAGAACAAATAAATGTTCTGTAAAGTCAGCCGCTTCAAGTCCTTAATGTTTAATTCTTCATTAGAGCATTCATAAAAAATTTAATTTTGATTTGCCCATGTCTGCAGGCTGAGCCTCGCATTTCAGGTCAGATGAAGGCAATATCAGCAGAATACTTGGGCCCTGTCCTGGACACCACCACCAAGAACATCACCAAGTCTCTGGCCTCTCTGTCTGAGATTCAGGAGAATGGCTTGGGGTTTGTCCTGCGCGAGACCTACTCCAGAGAAAGCGTGTCCCGGACTATCAACCTGCCGGTCCGAGGACACACATTGTAAGTGACTTATCGAAAGATGTTGTTGTAGAATAATCTAGCATCTAGACTATTCATGTGTTTGTCCTTTTTAAATAGAACTATAAGGACTATACGGTTTGCTTTGACAGTGTTAGGATTATGTTGTGACCCTGTATGCTTGTTATTCAGTCCCAGGCAATCTAGAGGCTCAGACGCATCACCGTTCACCAGACGGCCATCGTATGATAGAAGTCAATCATACAGGTAACAACACACCTCCATCAGCTCAGTACTGGACACGTTGTACTTGTAATAATGTGTTTTCTCCTGCTTGTGTACTTTTCTTTCATTACGTTTAGCTCACTCCAATTTTTTTTCTAAATTCTACCTTATGGGGTGTATAGTGCATTATGTAGGATCTACATAGTCATTATGTGACATTCTTTGTAGAAAACAGTTTTTTTTTAGTGTGTGTGGCACGCAGGGCGAACTCCCCTTCAGCGAATCACCTTTCGCCTTAACGAACACAAGTGTTATAAAAGCCTGTTTTTCTTAAATACATACTATTATACTCACGAAGAGATGACATAGCTGCAAACCTTTATCTTTTGTCTGTTTCTACTTTTTTTCCTCTTTTTTCGAAATTGGAAATTTAATGGCTTTGACCTTTTCTTCTTATTATTTTTTTTTATTCGATGATCACCAGGAAATTACCCACACTTAATTAAGAGTCAAGACTAAACATTTCACCTTGGCAGTGTGTAGACTGTGGTTATATATTATTCTTAACAATTTCACACAAAGCAGGAGAATTAAATGTGCCTGCGAAACTATACAGTACAGTATATATTCACAGCATTATGAACGAACTGTGGTTTATTCAGTAGCATTTCGTTGTGTGAAGGAGTTTCATTGTGTGATGCAGGTTTTTTTTCCCCTGCTACTCTTGGCAGTCAAGCTTCCGATGCGGAGACCTGAGGTGATGTCCACTGACCATCTCCATCCTACTTTCCTCTACTTTTAAATGAGAGAACTCTCCACTCTGTACCCTGCATTGCTCACAAACTAGAACCAGGGCTCAAACAAGATTAATTGACCCCCATGGTGTCATGACAAAAAGCACACGAGCGATAGAAAACAAGATTGTGCAAAAGTACTCTTCATTCTGAAGTTTTCTTTTATTTTCCCCTGTGCGCTCTGTGCCAACAAAACCAAGACGCCCCTTGGGTGGCTGCCCATTTTTTCTGTAGAGTGCTGTTAAAAATTAGGAAGGGGCTAACACTTTTTCACATCACTCTATGTAACTCCTCCACTGAGAAAGCATATGAAGTAAATTAGAAGAGTTTTGGGTTTTGGCCAATGATGCGTTTGAGTGGCTTAATCTACTTGAGGACAGTGTTGGAAATTGTGCATTACTGTGTGATTTAAATAAAAAACGGATATCACAAATTATTATAATATGATGTCGTTACAAAGACAATACGGCTAACGTTCGCCTGTGTGTTTGAGCAAACACGCGGCTGCAAAAGTAGAAGTGGGGCTGTAACAATTTAGGGGCTCATTTTAATTTTAGTTATATTAAAATTATAATTAGGTAATAAATTGTGGAATGTTTTTTAGAGCAATCTGGGAGCACTAGGGTGTGATGTTAACTTTGTCAGCAAGCAGAGAACGCTAGGTGTTAAGTTTTGCACCTTGTGTATTTTGTAAGACTTAATACGATGTTAAAAATTTGTGGCCTAGATACACACTCTCAGAATTACTCAGTCAAAACTACCTGATCAGTTTGCTTTTTTCAAGTTTATATTATGCATAATTGTTACATAATTGTCGGCATGGCAGCTAGCCTTTCACCAACAGACCTCGGAGTTTGCCCATTTTGGGTTTTTCCATGCTTTGGGGGTTTCCTCTGGGTACTCTGGTTTCCTCCTACAGTCCAAAGACATTCACTGTAGGCTGATTGGTGTTTCCTGATTGATCAAAGTGTATTCTTGGGTGTGTGACAGTGTGTGTGCTTGTGCCCTGCAATGAGTCGTCACTGCATCCAGGTTGCACCCAGACTTCTTCCCTAATTTCCCAGGGATCCACTCCAACCCAACACAGGATAAGCGTTATACATAATGGATGGATGTTATGCTACATAATTTTCCTGTCACTCTTGTCTGATGAATTCATTTACAGGAGACACTACATATAAAAGGAGAAGCTTTCTATTGTTACTTGTATTTGCAGAAGCTTAATACAGCCTCTGATGTTTTCTGATTTGCATGTGCTTATTCATTATCTTCTGGTTTTGCTATTTATAATCACTCCAATGAACTCTGGGATGCTGCCTCGAACTGTAACAATGCATAAATCTATTCTATTGTTTGTGATTTCCTGCCCAGTAGCAGGGAAGTCAGTGTGCGTGAGATGCGAGTGTGTGAGGGCTGTGAGAGTTCTGGTGATACAGAATGTACTGCTCGTCATTTGACGATTCCAAATCATCACCACTGCAGTGTCGGCTCTTTCCTCGACCTCATAAGCAAAACCTGTCACTACTGGGAGCCTAACAGTCCCTCCCCCCCACGGCGTCTGGAAGAAAAACGATGTCGTTCCTGGATAAACGGTCGCTTAACCACATTATCATTTCCGAAGTCTGAAACATTTCTCTTTGCCATTTTGTCAGTCATTTTGTCAACTCCTAGCTCATGAGAATGTTTTTTTTTGAGCAGTTGTCTCATTTTGTACTCTGAGAGGTTTGATGACTACAGCCCACGTCCTGAATAACAAATAATTACTTGAGCTGTCTATTCATTAGATATTTTTCATAATTCATGTTTTTATCATATAGATGGTAGCTATTATTACAGCACCCTAATTCTTCTTTGCCTGGTCATCCCTGTCTGTGTAATAAATATTAATAAAGGATATTTACTTCACTGTTGTACTCGTAGTAAGTTAAATCACTCTCTTCGAATTTGTTCTTTGCTCTCCTCAGACCTCCAGAGACCATATACACACCACCCTCATCCCCTCCCCTCCGTACCCGTAACGACCGCAATGTTTTCTCCCGCCTTACAAGCAACCAGAGCCAGGGATCTGCACTGGACAAGTGAGTACACAGAAACACTTCATTAAAGCATGTTTCATTATTAGTGTTTGTTTTGGATCTAAATTTCCCCCATCCTCGCATGGTTTGTTTTGAGTTACGACAACGTCTTAGAAGAAAGGTAGCGGGATGTGAGAAATGAGTCGGACAACCATGCTTCACAGCTGCCAATTAGGTGAGGTACGTTCTTAGTAGAGAAAGTATATCTGTTCGTCGAGTTCATCCACACCGCTTGAGAGTCCCCCATTATTAATGCTCTGCGGCTTCTGCGGTTGCTCATTATAGCATGGCGAGTGGGTAAATTAGCCCAGGATAACCAATTATACCCCCTTCTGAAGACGGCTCATCTTAGCCTTTTCCTTTCATAATCGAATCAGCAGCGCCTGAGATTACCGTTCAGGACTAAAGGGGTCTGTTACGCAGTTCTCTCATTCTATTTTCAGCCTATTGCATATTGAAAAAAGAGCAGCGAATCCATAGACTGTTATATTTCACACCAGGTGGTGGATTACTCTTGACGTATTGCCGCATTCATGTTATTGATCTCGGTGGTTGCTGTGCTCTCGGCGGTTTCTGATAACAGTTAGTTATCAGCATAATCGTTCTGTTTGCCAAGGAAGTTAGGAAGTTGTCTATGATCGTGTAAATAATAAAAGATAACAAAGAGTCAGCAAGATCAGTTAACTTGATTGTTTTGTGATTCATTGTGATTATACAACAGTTAGTTCTTTTTAGAACTTATAAAACAGTCGGTTCAAACTGAGCGGGTCTCATCTGATTGGATGAGAGGCATTCCCGGAGTGGTGGTGATGAACGTTAACAGCCGTGGCAAGTTTAAATATATGTATTACTCCATGTAGCAAGTGTTCTAACAATCGTTAATTACACTAACCGTCAGTCACCATCATGGGTGAAAGTAGGTCGATACAGTGCACGGTACTGGAAAGTGGGAAGAGCAGCTGCTTCTTTCACCCTGTTAACTGTTGGTTGCCAACTGTCAGCTCAGTGCTATTCGCGGGTTAGTTAGTTCTGCAGAAGGATGTGTGTGTGGGCGGGGCAAAACAATTGGTTAAATAAACAGACAATTCATAATTTGTTGATAATGAATGGCGTTGTTTAAAAGCAATATCACACTCGAGGTCACGCTGTTGCACTGAACATTGACCATATCGCACCCGTCCTAATATTCACAACAATATTACAACAGCACTCCGTCTCGAATGATATGGTTTAATTCTACTTCTTAGTCTTTCATTGTGAAGGGTGTTCAAGTAAAACCAGGACTCAGGAGATCATTTCATAAGCAGAAGAACGAAGGCGTAAAACTGTTTCACATAAGATTTCAAGCACAGCGCGGTGATGAGACTTTTAGCCGTAGTTAAACATTGGAACAGTGCAAACATTTTAAAGAAAGCTGTAGGTCTGTGAATGACGATCCTGGACAAGGTGGCATAAAGCCCACTGCAGCTGTTCTTGCGAACATTCAGCGAGTGGAACGCCAGATCGCTGTAAAATGACGGATAACTTGTCATCAATCTGTGAGATCTGGACACACAATGATGTATGGACACCTGCATTTCCAGAAAGTACAGAGAGAGCTCTCTGTGTTTGACGGGCAAAGAAGATGCTATAATGATTTAAAGAAATGTTTTGACACGGAAGGCCAGGATGTATGATCACAGCTTCGGCATACTGAGAAAACTTTCTACCTTGATGGTATCCAGGCACTCGTGAAATGTTGAGATGAGTGCATTAGTGTAGTAGCAGATTATATAGAGAGATAAAGGTAGGTTTTTCCTCTTAAAACTGTGCTGTGTTAATCTGCACAATCAGAAGTCCCGGTTTGACTGGAAAACCCCTTGATAATAATTTATACTACAGTGCTGTTGAATTCTTTAATCTTATCGATCAGATGGTGTTTATTAAATTGTTTGAATTTACATTTTTTATAAAAAAACGTCTGACAGTAGCGCTTGTAAAGCGTTATTGGTATTATGAGAGTTTCTTTAGAATGTCTTATTAAGTATTACTCTAATAGTGTAATAGTTTGTGAATTCGTCTCCCCTGCTGGGTCTTAGTGCTCGTCTCTCACTGGTATAATCAACATCCGTGCACGCGTGTACTGTTTACTATAACGCTGTGACCATGTGTGTTTGCGGAAAACATATTTTATTTTGTGTTTGTAAGCGTGTGTGTACAGCGCTTACTGTTTATTATAACACACGTGTGTGCGTGCGTGTAAAGCAAAAGAAAGTCTCATTAGAGAGGTTAAAGATCTCTGTCTCTGTGTGTGCGCGCATAATTTGACACCGTGCCATGCTTTAAAAAATTTTTTTTTTTTACTCTACAGCAGTGATTCCGCTAGTATGCGCTCAAGCGAGTGTCATTAGCGATGTTCCTTGCTAATTTTCCCGATAAAACAGTCTTTCCGTTAAGTCTTTCCACAGCACCTGCGTGCATAAATGGAAACACTTATCTGTCACGATTTATTTTTACTTTTTTTAAAGGTAAAGTGCAGGTTAATTTGTTTTATTTTTTTCTTTATATTTTGTATTAATTATTTTTATGTATTTATTTTTTTGGTCTGTGGAAATGAATAATTTGAGTTTCTATTATTTCTTATGGGAAAATTAGCTTTGATTTATGGGTGTTTTGGAGTGCGAGTCCGCTTCTTGAATGAATTATGCATAATCCAAGGTTCCACTGTATTTTATTATATTTTTTTCCCCCGATTTTCTCCATAATTTAGTCATGTCCAATTACTCCCCGTCACTAGGGGGCTCCCACATTAAGGCTACTACTACCACTCAGTCGGGAGGGCCGAATACTATCACGTGTTTCCTCCGAACCACCACGCACCGTTGGGGGCGGCGTAACACACTCGGAGGACAGCGCTATCCACTCCTTCCATTTGTGTGAGCTCACAGATGCCTGTGATTGGCTGTAGAGCCGTGATTAATGTGGGAGCACGAAGAACCTCTCATCCCTCCCCTCTGAGAGAGCTTGGCCAATCAGCTCTGTCCGGCTGCGAGAGGTTACAGGAATACCCGGGAATCGAACCAGCGATCTCCGGATGATAGGGCGAGCACTTTTCCACTGCGCCACTCGGAGGCCCATCCACTGTATTTTCTTATAACTGCCTGCTGCAGCAGTGTTTTATTTCTTCTTAATTATTGTGATATATGAAATGCCTTTGTGCTGTGATGTGCTCTGTCGCTATGTTGTTGTTACACTGTCATTCACCTGTATAGTGAAGTGACTCAATAATGCGAGACATTCTGGCTTTACCTGAAATCAGACATCGGATCCATAACAACTTCTCATGCATAGTTATGAGTCACCATTATAATCAGTAAAAGACTTAAGGAACAGGAGCAAGTCCTGGACCACTACTTCACACAGTTATTCAATTCTTCCTTTGTGCGTATGCATGCATGCCATGTTGATTAATGTTCACTGACTAATGCTGATTAGCGCCGGTGTCCCAAAGTTGAAGATAGACACTTCATTAACCTCTGGTTCATTCAGCTTTTGTTCAGAGGTGGCTGCCAGTTTCCTGAATTCTTTCCCTCAGGGTGTGAGATAGCACCCTGTGTGCTCGAACTTACCTTCACGTAAACGCAACCATTTGAACAAGTTCAGCAAGGCAGACCCTTACCATATGGGCTACCACGCAGTGACCTTTATCTTCTACAGAATAAGAGAAATCTTAAATCACATGACCGCACTCTTTTCTATTGACTTTAAGGATGTAGGACCAGAGGATATGTAAGTGGTGTCGAATAGAAAGTGTAAACCTGGTAAGATCTTGCTGTTTGTCTAGTCTGATTGTGAAACGAGTTCAAAATGTTCTACAGGAACAGACTGGTGCTGCTGCTGCTGTTTTATCTCGACTGGAGTGATGTACAATTGAATGATTCTCACTGGGTCTGATTTATCAAGCTTGATGTGAAGAAAAACCAAACTGATTTGGGAGAATGTGAGATCTCATGAGTGTAGTAGTGCATATAGGGTGATAATGATGTTAACCTTGAATAATTAAAAAATATATATATATTATATTTTATAGAAGCACATTGCAGTAACAAAACAAAACAAAATTTAGAACCATAAATTACTAATTTATAATGTATTATCTCGTCATGACTTATGATCACATAATCAAGACTTATGTCGTAACTATGTCTTATTAACTCATAATTCTGATTGACTATCTCATAATTATGACTTATTGTCTCATAACTTATATACTGTCTCATGACTTTTCATAATTAGGAATTTTTACAAGAAAAAATTCTTAGAAATATAACAGCATATCATAATTATGACTTTGTAACTATGTCTAACTACTCAAATATGATTTCTCATAATTCTGACATAATCATGATTTATTTTCTCATAACTATAACATTTCATAATCATGAATTATTTTAGTTATAACTGGTATCAGAATTATCCCATACCAACTTATACCTCTAATAATTATGATTTATTGTCTCATTGGTATAAGATAACTGGCCTCAACCCTGTGACTTAATATCTAATAATTATTACTTATTATCTCAGTATTATGATTTATTATCTCATACTTTTTACTTACTACCTCATAATTATAAATTAGTATCTCGTGATAATGAGATAATAATTATAAGATCCTGTGAGAAAAGGTTAGATGGTCCATCTCTTATGAAAAAACTTGGACAGGAAGAGTCTCATAAATATGAGATAGTAATTCATGATTATAAGATGATAAGTTATAATTACAAGAATTCATAATTATGAAAAGTTATAATACTGAGATAATTAGTCATAGTTATGAGACAGTAAGTCATAATTGTAAGAAATTATGATTGAGGTATTAAGTCATAATTATGGGACACGTATGAAGTAATGAAATAGTTATGAGAAGATATTAAGTAATAATTATTAGTTGGGGAGTCATAATTATGAGATAATAGGTTAGAATTATGAGATAATAAGTAATTAATATGAGTTAGTACGCAATAAGAGTTGAAAACCAAAACCATAAATGTAGACAAATACAACTTGTTGTTTAATTAAGTCAAACGAATTGGTGCTCTTTAAGTGCATTACTGCATAAAAATTTAGCTGCATTTAGGATGTGCTCTTCTGTCATTTTGCCATTTTCAGCTTTGTGTGATTTGCCTTTTATACAGTTTTGTGGAAGTGGTTTACATATATCAGCTGTGCTTTATGTCTGATTGGCATTTATCAGTATACACACTTCAAAATGAGAAAATCAGCATGTCTGAACGTTTTCTAAATATGAAATATTTTTTGTTTTACATTTTACAAGCAACTTTAGTAAAACACTGCTAAATGAGGCTTGGTGTGTGCTCCCTCAGTAGTGTATTAGTAGAGTAATTTAAGTGGTTTGTATTAATATTTAATGCTGGCTGTTATTGCCATGGCACCAGAGTGAATCCTCAGAGCAGACCAGGAAATGCTCTAAGCGATTGCAGAGCTAATAGGTTATTAGTTATGCAGCTGTCAAGTAAATAAGACCTAAATCTTTTTTTTGTTTTTTTTGGATGTATGCAAAAGCACCACTTCTGTTAAGTCAGTTATTAGCTTTATTGTATTTAACTTATTTATTTATTTTTTTATTCCTTTTTTTTGTGTTCCAGTAAAACCTTTGCTCCTGTTTCTCATGGTTGTTTCTTGTCTTGCTTGATTTCCACCAACTCAAGATGTCTTAGTGAGACCTCAGGGCAAAACTCTCACCAGTGACTGTTTCATTTGAAATTCTTTTAACACCCGGTGTGCTTTTGTGCAACGCGCATAAAATGTTCTACCTGAAGCGCTTCTAAAGCACACCTTGGAGTTGAACCATGAAATAAAATGATGCCGAGTTTTATTAAAAAATAAAACACCGTGAGGCCCGTAAACGTTTGCAGCGGAGCAACCGGAGCAAACGTTTTAAGGATTGCAGCCAAGAGTGGGCTCCACTTCCACTTCCTGTCCGAATATGGTTGGATATCATATTAACACTTCCTGACCTACTGTACATACTCTTTCCTGTTAACTCTTCTACTACCTTTCCTCTTATCTGCGGCTTGATTTCTAAGACTCTTCTGTTGTACTTCCTTTAAAAATACCCTCCTTCCCTTCTCTCTAACTGACTCCTCCCACCCTCCCCTAACCCTGCTGCTGTTTTGCCCTTTAGGTCTGATGACAGCGACTCCTCTCTCTCGGAGGTCCTCAGGTAGATTTCTCTGTCTGACTGTTTTTTTTTTTTTCTGTTGCCTGATTGGTCGATGTCGGACCATTTGTGTAGAGGATGTGGCCACTGTTTATGCATGCTGAAATCCGCACCTCTCAAATTTCCATTTCTGTTCTGTGTTTGTTGTGAAACCCAGCATTGAATGAACCTTATGGTCTGATTTTTAGAAACTTTATTAATAATAATAATAATAATAATAAACGTTTTTATAACAGAATGCAATTCAGGCTTTTATTAAGTGATTCAGATTCCCAACCAGTGGTGTTATTTCGTGAATTTTATCCGCAAACTCGTCAGACCCCAATTTACCACGCAAAAGTAAAAAACGTACAATTACTTTGAATTGATTTTGTCCAACGAGTTTAATATTCATTAATATGAGGTAAAAGCGGTGTATGAGCTGTTAGCAAGCTTACTTATTCATGGCTTATTCAGGTCCACGACTTGTTTGTCTTTTAAGGTGAGTTGACAACATATTTAAGATCGTTAACTTTAAATAATAGCATCTGATGATCTTCGCTGCATGAATTTGTTGTTTCTTTTAGTCTCTGTAGGTGAGACTCCCATAAATTGGCTGATTCAAAGCCCGCAGTCTGCTCTAGCGTGCCACATAATTTACTTTACCTTATCTAATAGAGCTTGCAGTGCAATTTCTCAACACCTTCATAGCCCTATTATCGTGACACGGTGATTGCATTTTTCTTGCTTCTGTCAAGTTATCCCATTAGAAACTACTGCCGCCGTGATGAAACGTGCGGTTCATGGAATAACCCCCCGTTTGCAGCTTTTTTTCCCCTTCTCTAAAACAATCATGATCTAACTGTTTATCTTAAACATCTCAAAGATCTGCTTTTTATTTTTTCTCATTTGCTCCCCAAACAACAGCAAATCCCATTACAGGAGCAGTCCGATAAGGTTCATTCACACCACGATTCCCTCCTCCCTCTGGTTATCCACTAAACACGTTGCTTCATCACATCCTCATTCCTTTTGTCTCCCCTGCTGATGGCTGAGACAGAACGGAGGACCCGTTCCTTTCACCCGTTTCTCTGTTTCATAACCACGAGCTCACTCTGCATTGATCGAAATGCTGCATGAAGATTTGATTTAGAAAATGAGTTTTGTGGCTTTTTTTTGTTTTTTTGATGTGCTGTGGGTTTGCTATATTATTTTACCAGATTAGATTTTAGGATGAAAGTGCTTGCATGTGGAGTTTGTATTTATTTATTTTTATTTCTTTGAAGCCGTGCAATGAATGCACGCGCCTGTTTGAGAGGATTTTAGCATCAAACGTGACACGTTTGCTCAGCATGGCATTACACCTGGGCTTTGTGGGCGTGATCGCGCGTGTGCGATTTGCCGAACGGCGAGGGCTGAGAAGACGCAGCATGATTATATTACACTCCGCTTCACTATCATTACTCACCTGCAGGGTCAAACGAGCTTATCAGCCATTACCGTCCTACGTGGCTGTGCTGTCGAGTCAACACAAAACTCAGACCATGTGTTTTCACAGATGCTTATTTCAGCATTATGTCTCTCTCAGGAATCGTATTATGTATCACAGTGTGTACCAGTGTTTTTATTTAATTGTATTTTTTAATCACTATACGTATAACTGTACGGTGTAGTAGACATTCCTGGAGTCATGCTATCAAATTTATTCTGCATATGAAATTATTATCATAGTGACCATATGGAAAATATCTTTTAAATTAATTGAATAATAAGTAAGTACACCTATTCCCTTCCTCAGTCATACAGTTATTCAGTCAGCCAAACATTTGGAAGTAGTACGATACATTAAATCATACAAACACAGATTAAGAGCTTCAGTTAAAGATCATCAAATATCATAATTGATCTTAGTGAATGCAGCATAACCTCATGGATTTTCATGCACAACAACCTCTACAGTTTATACGCGGAAGCATGAAAATCAAAGAGTGAGCAGCAATTTATGTGAGCCGAAACGCCTTCATGATAAGCTTGAGACATAGAGAAGTATGGCTAAACTGGTTCAAGCTGGCTCAGGAGGGTTACATTAACTCCAGTAACCATTCTTCCAACAGTGGACACTGAAACTGGACATGTGAAGAAAACGTTGCCTGGATGTAACAATTAACTTAACCTGCATCTGCACAATGTGATACATGATTAGGTGTTTGGATAATTGCAAGAATGATCCTCATCAGGCAATAAATTTTTTTCACCATCCTAGTTTCCTCAAACTCTCCCAGCCTTTTCTCTTGGCCACCATGTCCTTGTTTCCTCTTTAATCATCTCTCCCCCTGTCACCTCCGTCCAGAACGCCCTGAATGGCGGCTCAGCCATTATTAAGAACACAGAGAAGCTAAGCTTTCACGTTCACTCACTGGAGACCAATTTTTTCCCCCCGTGCTGAATCTCTCACTCCGTTTCCGTCTCACTCGGACGGCTTCCTAGAGACAGAGAATGGCCCGAGGCCAGACACGCCGGGAATGCTGCCAGCCTCGAGAGGAGATCCTCGTTATTTTGCAGAGTGGAGAGAAGGACTGTTAAGCTCTGCCAGGTTGCTCATAGGTTCCGTAGAAGTATGTGGGCTAATTGGCGAAGAAAGCTCTAGGAGGCGAAGCTTGCGAAGCTTTCGGCCCAGGAAAGGGTTGACAACAAAACTAAACTATTAGTAACTTTGTTGACAATTGGTGCTTTCTTTGTGGTTTTGCTTCCTTTTTACGTTCCCTCTAGCTTGCAGTGGGAATCCATCTCTTCCTCCTTGTGCTATGAAAAACCCCATATGTTTCTCAGCACTTGAACAGAAGAATAAAACGAAAATGTGACAACAACCTTCCCTTTTATTAGTGTTGTCCCTCAAGGACTTCCTTCTGCCTGTTTAAAGAGACAGTGACCTCAAAACACTGAATGTGTTGAACAAGTGGTCCGTGATAAAGCCTTTCGTTTTCCCTCTGGCTTAAGTTCATCAGAAGTCCTCACAGAAATACAGACTGCCAGCTGTCACGGCGCATCAAGATTTTTCATAGCGCGCCCTCCGATCATTTTCAGACAGATGTGAGGTTTTAGGTCGTAGTTAAATCAGTATCTCGGTGCTATTCGAAGAGCCGCTGCCCGTAGCATCACGCTTCTTGTCTTGCCCATATTTTGATGCAAGCGAGCGTGGCAGGTGTCATGCTAATTCTGTCATTTCTGCGACAGAGCGTGCGGCACTGACGTCGTGGGTCACGTTTCTCAAGATGGAAGCAAGTAACCCTCACTGCCTCTTGTCTGACCGCCTTACTTTTAATCGTTTCGGACCTGCAATTCGAGCCAAGCCAGTGTGAAGCCAGTAGAATGCATGCATTCAAGGCTCTGCTGGTCCGAAATCTCCAAAGCTCCCAGAGAGGTGATGTGATGGCTGTGATGCCTAATTGGAGGGCATCTTGCTAAAGTTCAGTCCATGCATAAAAAAGGGCATTGGCTGTCTCTGGGAAATATTTGATGGCGAGGGTATAAATAAATAAGCAAGGCTTTAAAAGTACAGTATCTATCACATTTGTCTTCACATGTTTTTTTTTTTTTCTTAGTTGTTTTTCAAGGAGCACAAAAGCATTTAAGCAGAGAACCATGGCATAGTAATTGCTCTATCCTGAAACTCATAAAAGGTCAATTTAAAAAGTCATAGCATTTCATAAAAAAAAACCCTAGACATCAAATGAATACATGCCTTATTTTGCGTAATGACATCTTACAGCTTGGATACAAGCTGTGGTGAGAGAATTAAACAGATCAGAATTGTTAATTTTACCATTTCTTTTTGAAAGCTACTAGGCAGTTAGCAAGACTCTGAAAGAAAAGTTCAGTGGAAAAAAAAGAAAAAGTTCAGCAGATCAGGTTTGAATATAAAAAATATATATAATTTCTTTCCAGCACCATCTTTTTATCATTTTCAGTGAAACTGTCCAAAATCCACTCGCAATCAGATCATGTGATGATTTAATTCAATATATTACCTCATCCCCAGAGAAGCTGATTTCACAATATCCAGATTCAAATTCAGAAATAAACATAGACATTCATTGTCCTCTGTGTACAATTGTGCTCGTTTATTGCCAAGATTCTCATCCTCACAGTCAGGCGTAAACCCTGGCAACACTCAACTCTCATTTTAGTCACGACCAAATCCGCGTGGCTGCAGGCCAACTCTGGCCACTGGCTCAGATATCCTGACACCTCTTTCTTTGGCATTAGTAAAGAAACCTCTGCTAGTCTAATTTTGGGGGCCTCGAATATCAGTTCAGCTACAGTTTCTACACCACGTTTCTTCAGTTCCACTCATCACCTTCACGCTGCTTAGAGAAACAGCTCAGCAGGCCTTAATTATCACCTGCCTCGGATATGAAAGCACTTCCATTGTTTTGGTCGATTTCTGTCTGTCACACGAAGCCCAGCTGGGCTTTGATGAAGCAGATTAAGTAGCCCAATACCGATAATGAACTCAAGAACGGTGGAGGAAAATGGAGCATGGAGGTATGGAGGAGGAGGCAGGGAAAAGCAGGGCATTGTGAGAGAAAAGCCTTTAGAGAAAAGCCTAAGCTTTGTAATATTTTGACACAAAAATAAAAACCAGGCAAACACCATTTTTGCATGTGCTTGCACTCCCTGAACGTGTGTATCTCGGTGCAGGGGCGTCATCAGTCCCATGTCAGGGCTGAAGGGGGGTAGAACAGCTCCTCTGCAGTGCGTGGCCGTAGCTGAGGGACACTCCAAGCCGGTGCTCTGCCTGGATGCTACTGATGAGCTGCTTTTTACTGGATCCAAAGGTATATATACACACACACACACGTGCACGCTTTTGTTATATTAGAGTATTTGACCTAAGAACAAAGTCTCACACAGCCAGATAATCAATTTGGTTTGCATTCTATATGTGCTTTCTTACCACAGTCCACACGCCTTTGTGAACTTCTCAGCAGCCTCATATTATGCACAAAGCACGGAACGAGTGTGGAAGAAGGGCCTATGAACCATAGAGTGGAAAAGATAAAATGTACAATCTGTTCAAAGGAGAGATCTTGCTTTTAAACCAGACTCAACGTTCCACTGTACAATAAAAGTTCTGGAAAGTGGACAGTTGAAGTCACTGCCCTAGGGTGAAATGTATTTTGTCCCTCTTTCTCAGCCCCAGTGTTGTGAAATGGATCCAGAAGCATTAGCGGAGCCTGTCTTCATAATGAGCCCTGATGGCACATACTGCTTGTTAGCTCATAAACCATATGGACTATGGAGCCATAGAGAGACGCATTAGTGTGTTCATTGGCTGTGGAGCTGTTAGGGCTATTCAGGATACTCAATTAAGCGTGTCTACCCAGGTGAGCATAAAAGATGATAACTGATGTTTTAGAAACATCAACAATTTGGAAAGACAGAACAGGTTGTAGCCCTAGAGAGGGATGCGAGCACAACAGTGAATATGGGTTTTTATGTGGAGTTATATATAAAGAAAGGGAAAGGTTCTTCCACATCAGAAACACACTTTTATAGTTTTGTGAATTATACTGGAAGACCATCAACCAGATATTTATGCAACCACACAGATTTATACTTTTAGTCATTTTATTTAAAATAAAAAAAACATCTATAGATGCAAAAAAACAAACAAACACAAGAATAGAATGAAAAGCTCTATTTTTACTCGATTCTCTGTTCGCCCTCAGACCGCACGTGTAAGATGTGGAACCTGGTCACCGGCCAGGAGATAGTGACACTGAGGGGACATCCGAACAACGTGGTGTCCATCAAATACTGCAGCAGCTCCGGCTTGGTCTTTACTGTCTCCACATCCTACGTCAAAGTGTGGGACATACGTGACTCTGCTAAGTGTGTGCGCACCTTCACGTGAGTACCTCGTCAGATCTCAGGTTATCCCTAACATGGTCAGGTACAAAAGCAGCTACAAATACAAATATTCAAACACTATTTTCCTGTTTTCAAAGTGCACCAACAAAACCCATATCGATATATTTTCTACATTTTTTGTACAACTGTCGCTCAATAAATTTGATCCTGCAGGATTTCACAATTTACTTTCATGCTTTCAAAGTCCTCCCAATAGACACAATGTACTGTGGGATGTAACCATAGCAACTCAATAAAAAAAATCTAATGCATCTGCCGTTTCACTTTAAATTGACCTTAAATCAAATTAAATGCAAATGAAATGCTTTAGTACATGAGCCGATTAGTACTGCTGATTACGGACGAGTAAATCACAGACCTTTTAGAAACGCATTTAGAATATTGACTGATTTTGTGAGAATTGATTTGGTTTATATATTGATCCTGCAAGGGTTTTTTTGGTTACACAACGTCTTTAATATTTTATTCCTCATGTAAAATGTGGGACCCAACTTTATTTTTGGCTTCTGTGATTTGTTTTCTGTTTCTTGCCAAATCTTTTTGTCTAAATGTATAGGTTTTTCATGTGACACTGCCCCTGGTGGTCAGTCTTGCAGTATGCACATGTACTGTAATTCACAGTACTATAATTCATCCCTCAGACACACAAATGCTTTTTATAATAACACATTGTTAATGCTAGGTATTTTAATTAGTTAGTCTCAGTTACTATTCTTTCTTTTTTTTTTAATTCTAGATCCTCAGGTCAGGTTGTGTCAGGAGATGCCTGTGCTGGCACCACCACCCGGACAATCACCGCGACCCAGGGCGAGTACCAGATCAACCAGATTGCCCTGAACCCATCCGGCTCCGTCCTTTACGCTGCAGCAGGGAACACGGTTCGAACCTGGGACCTAAACAGGTAAACAACTCTGGTCAACCTGCTACATCTGGCTAATTCTGTAAGAACCAGCATGCATGAACATGAACATTGTGCTCTCAAGTGACCTGAACTCCTGTACCCTTGGCTATATTATGCTGATTTTCTCTAACAGCTCTACAGTCAGGATTTGCCTTCTGGCTAATTTGTACGTATATCCAAATGTGTGGAAGAGTTAATAAATAGTAATAAAAGTAATAAAAAGTGGGAAATGTGGGTTTAGCATGGCTTAATTCACTGCAATTAAACTTTCTTCAGCTTGTTTATGTGTTTAACAGGCGTAATAGGGAAGTAATGATGTATAAATTTTAAACATACAGCGAAAGCTTTCCTGAATGTTTTAATGAATGTCAGTTTTTCTAAATGTCACTTTTACTAAATGTCAACTCTGTGTTTAAGCCTGTAGCCCTACAGCAGCAGCTCGTGTTCTGGCGGTAGTTATAAATCCAAACTTTATGAATGTTATAACAAACTTTATGAAAGGTTACAACTCAGCATCCATTTAGATATTTTAAGGCTGGATGTTAGAAAATATCCCTGAACTGATAAACTATATACAGTGTCTCAGTGGCTGTGTCTATAATAATCTAACAATAACATTTAATAATCCACGTAGCTTGTAAATACTTGCTTTTGGAATTCAGAAACGTGTGAGGTATCTGATCAAAAATATTAAAACGTTTATATTACAACTTATTAGCTCTTTCCGTTCTAGGCTACAGTCTCCCTACTCACTGCTGTGCAGGTGTGAATGTGATGCATCAGATAATTTGTAAATGTGGTGCAGGCAGAAAATGGATGATTTATGATTTGCACGAAAGAACTGCAGCGTGCAGTGATTAGTTTTTTGTGGTCTGAGGGTCTACCTGGTGCTGTTATTTATTGAAGTCTTTGTGCGCAGTATGGAAAAAATGTTTTGTTTGCGGTTAACTATGTATGAATATGTAGAGAAGTTTCAAGGAAGGTTGCAGAAGTGTTATCCATCTAGAAGGAGCCGGACTCCCGTTCACGTCATGTTGAGCTGATGACAACATCGCATCCTCCCTATAGTCCTGATCTTGCCCCATTAGACTTTCACATGCTTGGAACCCTGAAAGCAGGACTAAGATTCACTTCTGATGAAGACAGTGGTGCATTCGTAGCTCGCAGCTCAGCCTGAAATACCATTTCTTAATGAGGGAATACGAAAGCTTGTTGACAGATGGATGAAGTTTATTGAAAAGCAAGGAGATTATGTCGAAAAATTCTGCATTTGTCCAAAAATAATACAACGTTGATTAAAACAAATTCCACAGCAAGAGTGCAGATAATGTTTGACTCACCCTCATAGTTTAAAGGTATAATTTGTCTTTTGCTCCCACGTGCTTGTGAGTCAATCCCACCTGCGTTTTTTTACACCTGATACACACTATGCTTCTTTCTAACCTGTCAAGATGTTGGCATAAGGCATAACGAGGGCCTGAAAAGTGATCAGTGTTTGTATACATAAGCCTCAAGTGGGTAGCTAGGTATTTTGAGATTCTGTTGTGTGTCTACTGTGTGTCATGATAAGAAACACTTAAAAATGACTATGTTTTGTGTATGTATGTGGGTTGCAGGTTAGTGGCAAAAGGATAAATCCTGATTATTTAGCTTTTTTTCATGATAAGAGCTTTTTTTAAAATATTTTATTTGAAAAAAATCACAAAGCGGCTTTCCCCCCCCCCCCACACGTTGTTTTAAAATCTACATTTGCTTTAAAAGTATCTTTCAACCCAAAAAATATGACAATAGTCACACAAAATCCTAAATTTAAGCAGTATTGAAAACGTAAAAACGTGTAGCACAGTTACTCATAATTTTTTAAAGAAGCAAAAAGTCAGTAATCTTTTTTTTTAGTAGTATTAATTGTGCATCTCTAATTAACCACTGTACTCACAGATGTTTCTTAGCCATGAAAATATTTGACATGCACTCAAACTTACTGTAAGTTGTAACTAAAATTAAGATTCAATTATTTGATAAATATGAACCTTACAGCACAGTGAAATATTTATTTATTTCATATATCGCAGTTAGGACACTGGGGTCAAAGCACAGGGTTAACCAGGATACAGCGCACCTGAGTATATAGGGTTATGGTTTAAGGCGGTGCTAGGGCTTGAACTCCCGACTGTTCGATCAGTATTCCAAAGCCTTAACTGTTTGTGCTGCCACTTTTCCATACTAGATAATACATATGATTTTAACAGTGAGTGAAGTGAATGTGTTTACGTTTTTGTAGAATGCAGGCCTCGGGGAAGCTGACAGGCCACATCGGCTCAGTCATGTGTCTAACGGTGGGCTACTCCGGTGGAGGCAAAGACCAGGTCATCACCGGCTCAAAGGATCACTATGTGAAGGTACCCATGCCACTTTGTTCACACGTCTCGCACCATGCACAGTCCATAGAAAGCACAAGCAACATGCAGGCTCATTCTCTTTGTGCCGTTGTGACCTTTTCACAGGTGTTTGATGTTGCGGAAGGCATGCAGGGTAACATCGGTCCGGCTCACAACTTTGAGCCGCCTCACTATGACGGCATTGAGTGCCTGGCCGTTCACGGCGACGTGCTGTTTAGCGGCTCCCGTGACAACGGGATCAAAAAGTGGGATCTGGAGCAGCAGGAACTGATTCAGGTAGCAGAAATGCAGGGGGCGCATGTAAGATTTGATGTGTTGATTGTCTTCTATACGGTATATATAATAAAACTGTGTCTGTACATTGAACATATTTGCGAAAAATATTTGTGGCCGTAAGATGAGTAATAGAACACATTTAGAATAGAATTTTTGTCTGTCTGTTTGTGCATGCATCACGGAAAAACTAGTGAACGAATTATAATGGGGTTTTCATAGATGTTTTTGGCCAAGCTTGAGGTAACATATAGGCTTTGTTTCATTGCAGTCGGTCTACTTTAAAATTTAAATGTAAAATGCCCTTACAGTATATCATAAAAAAAAAAAAAATCAACCTTGAAAAAAATCATTAGTTCATCTCAAGATTCAACAGATGGCACTGTACATTTTTTACAATGCGTTTTTATGAGTGTTCAATTAATTTCCATGCGAACAAAGTCATGGGCACATCTAGTTATATATAAATGTGTTACGTTTCTTATGTTTGTCTTCTAACATGGCCATGATTAAATGCTAAGGTGAAAATTAAAAAACAAAACTCTTGTTACTTTGAGAGAATTTTAAATACACTGTTTAGCCTTATGATCCATAGCATGAGTAAGCTGATGATAATTGCCTGTGCCTCACAGCTTCTATATTTGACAGGGGTTAAACTGGATTCAGTATCTAATAAGGTATTTATTAAAATTTTTTCCTCAAAAACTAATTGTCCTCCAAAGCTAATACTGGGCCAGTTGGGACATTGTCAGTCGGAGTAGAAATTCCTTGATTTTCCACTGGTAGTGACAGAACTGGCACACTAACAGCTGTGAGATTTCTTCCTGACAGGGATTTAATGGTTTCTTATGCTTCGAAGCAATCACCCACTCAGTGTAGATGTTCCTTGCCTTTCTGGGAAAAGGGCAGAACTAATTGCTTGGCATAGTGACGATGAGCCACATCTCTGTAAAGCGCTCCATTTCAAGAAAACCATGCCTCGTCACAGTATATACATAAGCTTAAGCGAGCAACTCAGACTCGTTGGTGCATTTGTAGCAGATGTTGATTACGAGGTTAACAGCTGTATCTTGTTATTTTTTTTTTATTAGTTGTAATGGTTTATTTTGGTCAGAGGATGTAGATTTTTTTTATACGTTCTGGTTCTAATTAAAATCACATGTTTGCATTAATGCACATTTGTGTTCCCTTTCAAAAGCTACACTCAATGCTGCGTGAAAACGCTATGGGAACATCTTTTTGTGTTGCCGGTTGTGAAGCATGTGTGTATCAAACACGCCAAAT
>JAQMYJ010000016.1:16426797-16439552 GCA_030014305.1 Clarias laeviceps | reverse complement strand
ATGTTCCCATAGCGTTTTCACGCAGCATCTCGTTCCCACTTTTTCAGGGAACAGGGTTACAGCAAAGTAACCCGAGACATTTCTATGGTAACATTTACAGGAACTTGTAATGTGTATGATTGACATGTTCCCAGGTTTATCGCAATATTTCTTATTTGCACTGGACATCATCCTGATTTTTTTCGTTAATTCATCGTCTATCCTGGGGGACTCAGGGGCAGGGTACACCCTAGACGGGGTGCCATAGGGCCCCTAAAGCGTGCACTCAACCCATGCACACAGACCCTGACTCTGGAGGTGCAAGGCCACAGTGCTAAGCACTACGCAACCGTGCTGTACCACCCTGTTACTGATTATTTTAATTTAATTAACAGTTTACTATTGTGATTTATAATCTAAATATTAAAAAATGAAGAAGTATAATAATAATAATAATAATAATAATAATAATAGTCAATGTGTTTATTTTTGGAAATTCTGAAATCACAGAGAAACAATTTGCAGAAATGGAGTATTAGACAGAACAGAACACCGAACAGGACGGCACAGTTGGGTTCCAGTGACAGGACAGGGTGGAGACAGCACTGAAACAGCACAGAGCAGCACATAAACAAAAGCATGCAGGAAAAAAAACAGCAGCTCTCACTGTGCTGGAAACCATGACAGCATCTTAGAATTTTATTTCATGTATCATCAATTTCACTAACTGCTTGTTCTGTGGCACTGAGAAGAGCATGAGATCCTCGATGCAGTAAACATTGTTTGCTAACCTGTCCCTTGCGTCTTGTTTAGCTATCTGGGTTAGTTTTCTAAGCTTAAGTGGTTAAAACTTTAGACATTTAAAGAGAGAGTTCTCAGTGGCCTGAGCATCTCTGGAGTATAAGTAGTTATGCTAACTACTATTATTATTTGCTAATTAAATGTGTAGGAGCAGGAAAGTCAGTTCAAGGTTAATATTGTTCAATATTAGACGTGTTGTACCTTTCTGCAGGGGCCAGTCAAAAAAAAAAAAAAAGGAGCACAATTTGCAAGCGTAAAGGGAAGTTTATGCTAGGAAATGTTTTATATCTCCATTTATATCTCCTTTCAACGCCGCAGATTATGACAGCTCCATATATTACGAGGTAATTACATGGCATGAGATTGTCCAGAGGTAATATAATTGACAAAACATGTTTCAGTCGTTCCAATTAGCAGTTCATCCCGTGCCCAGTGCGAGCAATCACACATTTTGTTTGACGAGCGCTTTGTGAGCCTTTAGGTGAATTACTTGCATTTTACTGGGTATGAAACATAAAATCGCTCCATAATTCTGACACTCCCTTTCATCTCCTCACTTCATATTGAATTGGATTAAAACGCTTCCTTAAAAGCAGATGCTTCGACTCAGCAGAGCTTTGTGTTGTGTTTCTTTACAGCAAATCCCGAACGCCCATAAGGACTGGGTGTGTGCGCTGGCCTATGTGCCCGGGCGACCCATGCTGCTCAGTGCCTGCAGAGCGGGCATGCTGAAGGTCTGGAATGTGGACAACTTTACACCTATTGGAGAAATCAAGGGTCATGACAGTCCAATCAACGCCATCTGCACCAACTCCAAACAGATATTTACTGCCTCCAGGTACAAACTTCAGCCTAGAGTCTTAGAACTGGACATGTAGAGAAGGTTGTTTTAAATACCCATTTAGATTCTTCTCTCCAACTCACAATATCTGTGATGCTGTGTTCCGAGCAGACTTCTGAAATATTTCTGTAACCTAGAAATATTACAGCTCTGCTGCTGCAGCTTATTGCCTGCTGTCTGGAGCTTAAATACAACAAACATCCCACAATTGACTTCTGCATCCTAACTAACCTGCTACTAACCTTTTCTTTTTTTCTTTGTCTATTTCTCTCACTTTTTTTCCCTTCTTTTCTCTTCTCTTCTTTTTCCCACTTCTCTTTTTCCCACTTCTCTTTTTCTATCTCTCATATGCTTTCTTTCTTTCTGTCCATTGTTCTCTTGTCAACTTGTTTCCTTTATTTCTCTCTAATTTTCTTTCCACCCCTCTAAATCTGTTACCTTCTCTTTTTTTTCTTTCTTTCTCTGCCTCTTTTTCTGTTTCATTCCTTTTCCCTTCATTTATTTTGTTTTACTTCTGTTCTCATATTTTCCTTCTCTCTATATATATATATTCTTTGTTTCTCTCTCACTGTCTTTCTTGCTTGTTTTTTTAAATTTATGTCTGTATCACCTCTTTTTTTTTTTTTTTCAACTTGTTTGTTTCACTCTTTCCATCTCTGACTTTTTTCTCTCCCACTCTTTGTCTTCTCTCTCTCTCTCTCTCTGGCCACATTGCGGTGTGTGTGTGTGTGTGCAGTGATTGTCGGGTGAAGTTATGGAGTTATGTTCCGGGTCTGACCCCCTGCCTGCCCCGCCGTGTTCTGGCCATCAAGGGCCGAGCCACCAGCCTCCCCTGAGCTCCACTAACCCCCTCCGCCTCTGCTCTCTGGTACTGCCTTTCTCACACACTCCCTTCACTGCTCTCACTTCTCCTTCTCTTATTGCTCTTGCATTATCTTGCAGTCTCTCTCTTCTTCACTCCCAGTATGAGTTCTTTTCTCTTTCTCTTTGACTCTCCCACTTTCTCTTTAAAAAGAAGAAAAACTCTTGACTTAAATTGGATGACAAACTGAGTTTTAGCCCTCACTGCCTTTAACAGGATTCTTCTTCCCAAGCACAGAACTCTGTTGCAGGTCTAATAGAGTCTAACCCGAGGGCATAAATCCTCTTAATTGTGTCCTTTCCCAAACTCTAGAGTTGAGAACTGTTGTCTGTCTCACGCCTCGTTGAATCCTGAGTACCCGGTGCTTCTTATTCACTGCTATAACATAATATAGTTGTACTTAAATAAGTCACTTTATATTCCACCAAATTCACTACAAGTGCAAAGTAGAAATTTTAAATAGCCTCTACACTTGTCATGCAGTAGAAGACTTAACTTATTTTAGAGAGCTTTGAGGATTCTGCTCTATTAGCCATACAGTGAGTGTGTGTTACATAAGAGCCCACACACTCAGGGTTAAATCTTTCCTCTAGAATCAAACACAGTTTATAATAGAATAGAGAAAGGTTTAACGTTCCTTTTTGTGGTAACCTTCCGGTTTTGATGTCTGCCACATACGTGCTGCGGAGGAGTTCCTGTCAGCCTGTTTGAAGATTCATGCTGCTCTTGTTCCTATTTTCTGTTCACTCACATTTTTTTCGCTCTGCCTCTCTTCCCACAGTGACAGGACTGTGAAGATCTGGAACCTGAGGATCGCAAAGAAGAGGTGACAGCTTTAACGAAAGCCAACGATGGTCTACGTTCCTTTGGTCAGGGTGCTGACCGCAAGGTGACTCAGCTTGTCTGCAGAGGTCAGAGGTCAGAATCTGGAGCTCCGGTGCCAGATAAAGGTCTCGTAACGGAAGATTGTTCATAAGAAGATGAAGGCAATAGTGAATCTAAAGTGCCACCATGTTGGTATTTTTGAACCACACACCAAATAACGAGATGCGCGTGTGTTTACGCCGCACGTAAACATTTACAGAAAGTGTCCTTCTGTGCCAATTCCTTTTCAAGAAAAAAAAAAGTGTCACTTTAGATGTAGCTGCTGTCCGTCTTTGTTTATTTATTATTTCAAGAATAAAACCAGGCTAAATGTGGAGGCCTTGGGAAATCACTTCTGAGCCAAATGGTGGGGAAAAGCACTTTTCAATTTTCCCCTCCCCCCAGAGACCCATATGTTTCTGTTTTTTTGACTGACTGAATATCCGACTTCATCATAGCGAGCGTCCTGGAAGCAAGAAGGAGTTTGATTTTTCTGTTACCATCTGGTGGAGGTTCTCTGGAGAGTCTGGATACAAATGGAGCTTCTTCCAAGACGTGACTGTGTAATAGTGCTTGCACAATCGCCTTGATCTGAGGTGTCTACTTATTATGACTTTAACACAATCTAATACGGACTCTGTGTCTTCTTAATCGCTTGTCATCTTGAACACGCATAAGAAATCTTTGAACAACTTCCTCTAATTGTTTCCTCCGTGCTGTGAAAGTTCAGTGTTCTACCTCAGGTTTAAACGCGTTTTTGGGTCCGAAGCCGTCAGATGTTCGCGCTCGATGCTCTAGCCCACATGCTTCTCCCAGTCTATTTCGCTCTCTGAACTCCGCAAGCCCGTTATCCACACTCTGCTGAGCGGACACTTTTAGACTCTGGCTTCAATAAGCTCGGGCCAGCAGCGGGCTGGAGTGTGCAATAAAACCGACAGTTTGCTCTAATGAAGGCTCTAGTGCTTGAGCAGGCAGAATGAGATTCTCTTTTAGTGGGTTTCTCCTACTGAGAATCAGGTCTCGATCAGTTCAGTTCAGTCTAACCTAACTGAGTGACTACGGTCTGGGTTTAATGCCGGAAATGGCAGATACACTCGTAGTAATAGTGTGCTGTTTAACAGAATGTACAGTAATCTAATAGAAGTCATTTTTATCAATCACTATGTAGGCGTACAGCTTTGTAGTGGGTGAAGCTAAAATCCTGAACATTTTGTTTAGCTTATTGCTGAAGGATTACATGTAATATTTAATAGGATAGCAACAATTCTTACCGAGATGTAAAAACACTGGATTCTTCAAGGGTCTGTGAGGAATAATTTTGGGGTCAATGAGTTAAATCTAATTTAACTGTGAAAATCATGCCCCAAGTTGTTTTTGAGTTCCTATAGTCATTAGCTGAACTGACTGGGGAGTTAAATCCAGATCTAAATAACTAAAAAAAACTATAAATAATGTTCAGGACAGATAGTTCAGGAATAAAAATAACACCAATAAATAGTCATAATCTGGATTATACGTGTTTATAAAACATGCCTGATATTTGAATAGTTGGATAATGACCATAAAATAAACCAGTGTGTGCATCCATGGGATTTTATTTAGCAAAACCACAGATAACCCCAGATCTGCAGTCCCTCAGACTTATTTTATTTTAAAAAATTTGATGTCAGAACATCAAATAAGTCTAAAAGTCCTTGTCTAGACACAAGTTGTGTCTCTGTCTGAAATTATCTCATAGGATCCATCCCAATTTCCTTTTTTTCCACTGCATCTCTTTAAAATATGCAGAGAGCAGTGTCGAGAAGTAGGTCGGCTTCAAAGCCGTGTTTTTTTTCTCCGCTCACCTTTTAAAATAAAAACAAAAAAGCAAAAAAAAAACAAAAAAAAACAGTTGTTTATTAAACGAAATAGGAAACTGGCCTGCTGGTGCCAGAGGAGCCGACACTCCTGATGGGGTATGTGGGCGATGGCAGGTTGCGTCTTGGCATAACACTGGTATGTATTTTTAGAGCATCAATCATCATCTTCCAGGGCTGCACTCTTCTCCCGGCCCCCAGATTTACTGTCTTTTTTAATGAAACATATTTATCACCCTAATCTTTTCTGTGCGGCCCCCGGCGCATCTATATCTGTAGGAGCAGCTGTCGGTGGGTGCTCGGCTGTCAGGACCAAGCTCTGATTTCCAGCTGTGAGGGATGGGTTTGCCGTGCTAAAAGCCCCGCAGCACAGATCGTGGCAAAATGCGCCGTGTTTAAGGAGCCGGTCTCCCATTAAAACGGTGAGCCGACCCCCCTCCGCCCCCCCTCCTCATAGTTTTTCTGCATATTTAATACGATACTGCTCAAGCAAAGAATGGAGGATTTTGTCTTAATAATGCCATTGTGCTATTATGTGAATACAACAGTTTTCTTATAAAAATGTCAAGCTGCTGTTTAACCCAGTGTTTATTATGAGATTACACCACAGCGCTGTTGAATTCTCGATTATGCTCGGTTTATTCATTTCCAGGAACAGAAGCTCTGACTGTATGTCCAGCTGCAAGGTTTATGTTAATGCGCTCATCTTTGTTGCTATAGTAACAGGGGACTTGTTTAGTAGACATACCACATAATAGTGAAAAAAAAAAAGGTTTACGTGTAATCATGGATCAATTTAAAATTCGTGGAAGGAGTCTCCAGTTCCAGGGCTTTGTAAAAGTCAGAAGTAAACTTGACACACAAAAGTCATCAGGATCATTTTGCAGATAAAGAAGCATCTTTTTTGTGAAGAAAGAGAGAAGGAGACTAGTGATGTGACATAACATTAAACGTGACAAATAATAAACAATACGTCATTCGATTTTAAATATTGATAAAAAAACTGTAGATGTTTGCACATGTCAGTAGTAAATGAAGGATAAAACTGTCTATTGGAAACTAATCAACTGTTTAATATGTTGATTATTACTACACACCACAGTAGTGTTTTATTTGTCACATTCTACTGCATCACCAGCCCAGACAAACGCCTAATGTTTATGCGATTTGTGATATAAATAGAAAGAGGGAGGGTCTGAATGTTCTTTTGAAGCGTGTGCAAAAGTATTGGCACATCACCCCTAAATCATCATCTTCCTTAGAGCTTTCCAAAGGTTCTGCGTATTGAAACCACTGCAACCACATCACAAACACACACACAACAAAAATACACACTTTAACTATCTATCTATATATCTATCCATTTTCTGTCTGTACTTTTTAGGGCTGAATAGATTTTTTTTTTAAAGCTATATAACCCTGTGAAAACCATATTTGTAGTTTAACGAGTGATTTGGAGCACTGCGACAGATCACTAAACTTGTTGCCAAAGCTTTTGAACTGTGATAATTTCAGCACATATTTATTCTGTTTATGCTTATTCCTCTTCGATTTTTTATCCTCCAGCATTCCTACTCTTGTTTTTTTTAAATGCTGTTGCTAAACTAATGAGTCATCTACAGTAAATACCTGGGTTTTTTTCTTTGCTTTTTGAAAACAAATCCTTTTTTTTCCCAAAGCATTTCCCTCATTAGTGAGCTGAAAAGACTGTACAGTATGTCTGGCCATATTCATTTCATTTGTAGAAATGAAGGCATTTCAGAGCTTTTCTTTTGAATGATTCCTATTTTCATATTGTTTTATGACGAATGTTGACTATGGAATAAGTGGGAACGAAGCTTTATTTGGCTAGTGCTCAGAGACTGTGAAATAGAGGGATATAACCTCTAAGTGTGCATTGAATGAAATGTGGATTTAATGGCCTCCACTTCACGCTGTGGATACGACCGCAATACAGTAAACTCCTTGGACAGTGTGTGATGTAGAAAAACAGCTCCTAGATTCGCAAGTGTTTTCACAGCTTTCGCAAGCTGTTTTTTTGGTGCTTAAACAAACATAACCGTTATAACACAATGTAACAAAATCCTTATTTATTTCCTTCCTTTCTGTTCACATGGATTTCTGTTTTTTGCATGGCCCGAACACGAGGCAGAAATAACTTGTACATTGTTAACACTGCACTGTTTTCTGCATATGGGAGGATGTCAGTGCCTGACTATAGGTATCTACAATCATCTGTGCACTAACCTGGGCTTTGCACTGCTGCTGCTGCTTTCTTATTTTAATGAAGACAGTGGGGTGGGAGTAGCCGGCCCACCTTTGCCTTATGGTCCAACTCTCTCTTTTTCCAAGCGTTTACTTTCTTACACTGATCCTCAGCGCTGCCCTTTAAAACGCTCAGCGATGGTTGTTACCTTTGGACATACCTTATCTGTCAATCAGCAAGAATAGATTTATTATATACCAACAGATATGCATACATACAGGTACAGTGCTGTGCAAATCTTCGACACCCCTCATTTCTTTATGTGCCTAAAAACTGTTTGCTTATGTACTAACCTCAACAGCAACCTCATTTCCCCTCTCGTCTGTTCCAACCACCGTTATACTAATCACTGGCCTGATCATCTGTCATCACCTGCATCTGTTTATCACTGGTTTACACCTTAAGTTAGATATTTTTTATGATTGATTGATTCATAAGTGGCAGCACAGTGGCGCCTTGCACCTCCAGGGTCCGGGTTCGATTCCTGCTCAGGTTTGATTTCACCTCTGTGTACATGAAGTTTGCATGTTCTCCCCATGCTTGGGGGGTTTCTTCTGGGTACTCTGGTTTCCTCCCACAGTCCAAAGACATGCAGATTAGTCTAATTGGCGTTCCCAAATTGCCCATAGTGTGTAAATGAGTGTGTGTGTGTTTGTTCACTGCGATGTGTTGGCACCCTGGTTCCAGGCCCCCCTGTATACAGGATAAAGTGGCATAGACGATGAGTGAGTGAGTGAGAGTGATTCATAGGTCACTGTGTGGCTTAACAAACTAAAAAAACATTTCTCTGAAACTTGTCAGGTAGAGGAACTGGAGCCAGAAATTTGCACAAAATGAGAGCCAAAAAGTCGATTAGGAAAGCTGGAGAATTGTTCCTTGAGACTACATTAAAAATAGAAGAAAGTCTGGCTCTTTGGAAGCAAAATATGAAGAACTAAGGAATGGCACTTTTGCACAGTACTGTATACGTGTGTGTGTATATATATCATATATAATTTTGTGCAAAAGGCTTTTCTAACTTTTTTTCATTTATGCAATATGGAAAGGATTTAGAAATTTTGATGAGAACTGGAAAAGGACTGAAGATTAGACGTCCCTGATCAGAAACATACGTCTCTATATACTGTAAAATCAGCGTTCGTTACAGGAAAGGTGAGCAGAGATCGAAGCTTACCCTGGCTCTAGTTGATGGATATCAAGGAAGGCAGACGAAGTCACGTGCAGAGAGCAGGTTCATCACGCAGCGGCAAAACAACATGGTCAAAGGTGCCTTTTTATTGCACAGACTCCTCCCGAGGACTGGAAATGTTTCTACAGCAGTGTTTGTCTGTTGTTGTTGTTTTTTTACATGTGCATATGGGTGTAAAAAAAAACAAAAAAAAAACTTGACTGTAAATATTGTAGTTAATTTTTATTTAATGATTGATTAAGCATTGCTGCACAAAAAATAAAAACTGGCTCAAAATCACTGTTTGGAACAGAATGAATGTTTTTCTTTCTATATTTAATTCTGATACATGGTTTTATAAAATGTGTTATGAAAAACTTTATGTTTCAGTTTTTTTATAGACTGTCTGTTATAATGATGTCTGTTTTTTTATTATTATTATTTTTGTTGTTTTTTGACTCATTGCCTTGGTGTAAACCTCAGCAGGTGCTTAAATGTCATGCTCAATCACAATCTCTAAGTGTTCTCCGTTTGTTTGTATCTAGCTCAATATTTGCATGCTTGATTGCATGGAGTGATGACAAATCTTCACCTTCTAATTTCTCTTTATTGACTTCTCTCACCTTTCCATCTGTAAAAAGCTAAAGGAAAAATCCACCAAAGCACATAATGAGAAAAGATTGTGCTAAACCAAACGCGCGCTCTTTATCGAGTGCTAAAACAGTCCAGGCTCTCTATTGTGTGGTAGTAGAGTTCGCACAAAGCTCAGTAGCTGCAGAAATAAAAGTGCCAGTCAATGTGCGCTCGTACGTCTTCGTTTCCAGTGCAGATTGTCATCGTTTAGCTGCCGCAGCTCTGAGACGCCATGGGGACATGATGGACGAGGGCAATTAGTGGTGAGAAGGAGGAAGTGGGGCTCTCTAGGAGCTGTGTTCTTGCAAGGAGAAACCCAACGAGCATATAACTCACTGTTATTTAAAATAAAAGTCTTTACTCTCGGGTACACGGTACTGCTTTCCCTGCTCCGATTCAGCTTATCGGCTTGTCAGAATTATACCTTCAAGTTCGGGGAGTTCAGGGAGATTGATGTGAACGTGGGTCACTGGGGCGCATCATGGGTTTGGGGTTAAAGGTAATAATCTTAGAGATGCTGTGAAGTGACAGAATGACAGGAAAGCATTTATTTTTCATGTAGCTGCAAAATCAATTCTATACAAAGTAGGAGTGATAGATCCAAATGGCTCAAACATTAAATAGATCAGCATAGAGCTTGGAAAGATGTGACAAAGATCTCATCAGTCAATACATGGCTACAAAAATATCTTAACCGTGGTTCAGATGTTAGGATTTGATAAACCTTTGTAATTAATTTAGGTTGATTTATTTATTCTTTTTTTGTCACAGGAAGTTGTAGATCAAGCTCTAGATCTGTTGTTTTTTTTTCCCTTATATTGGTACAAAGGTATAATAAAATTGCCACCGTAAATAACAGAGATTCTATAGGTTCCTCAAATGCCTCCATTGGAAAATGTAAGCAGTATGCTGTGAAATAAATGGTATTTCATTAATTATATGCCGACATACAGACTCTGGGCCTGCTTGTTCTTCTGCTAGAGATGTATGATGTATTTCCAGAGATGATTTTCCTTCATTAGTGCGATAATTGTGCTGAACTCTAGGTGACTTAATTTGTTCCAATTCACCTTCTACTTTGGGTATCAAATTTCATGTAAGGAAAAATCCCAACGGATCGAGACCACTCTGTACGTTATCTGTCTAGAACCAGTTATCTGTCCGGTCTTGAGTATAGTATTTTATATATAAAAAATATACTTATACTTAGTATACAGCCCTGTTTTTATACAGTGTAGAAATTGAGGCCAGACTTTGAAATCAAAAGCAGCATGCCTAGTCAAATCATTAGCAGAAAATACTGTTGATCTCTCACTGAGGCACATCTGCTTTCTTCGACATGCCTCTATGCTTGTTCTATTCCTGAGCCATGTCTTGCCACAGCTTTAACCGACCCCCTGCTACTGGTGCAGCGGAGGAATATGCTGTTTTTCCAAAGAGTCTGAGGAGGGGCGATAACGAGCCGATTGTGTTTGGGCTGTGGGGAAGATGGGAATTTTATGAGCAGGAGAACTGCTGTGGCCAGGGCTCATTTGGTTGCTGGCAGGGGAGTATGAATCTCTGGATACTCATCGAGCTCTCTCTCTCTACATGACAGAACTCACCAGAGAGAAAAGAAGGAGGAAAGAAATGAGTGAGGTATAGCTGTAATAATGAGCAGAGGATTAGAAGGAGACCGATCATTTTGAAAAAAAAAATAAAATGTAGACGGGAGCGATGGAGATGACACGTAGCTTAGAGTGACAGGAAGAGATGGATGGATTGATGAAGCAGGAGTGTGAGTGATGAAGAGGCAGCTCGTTCCAAGGCACTATCTCTGTCTCCCGCCGAACTGGAGCAGGTCCATGGAGCGAAGCAGCGAGTCCTGCTAATGCTTTGATTGACGCAGCAGGGAGGGATCTGGAGCGAGAAAGCGTCCAACTTGCTGGAGTTCACAGGAGGCTTTAATGCCAGCTGTCATTAAGACCTCATCAAACATTGCCTGCATCTATCACTCGGCCCAGTTGAGGACACGCAGTATGCAAACACAAAGTCCATCTGCAGCCTAAAACTAAAGAATCCAATTTGTTTTATGACATTCATCACCTACAAGTTCAGTTACGCTCTCTGTCAACAGTTTGTATTTGGGAAAACTGTACCTGCATTTTGCTTTATATCTTTCAAATTAGCTATTTTTCACTAGGTAACATCTGCCTAAGATAAGGTATGGTTCAGTTATTTCTCACGTGTACTTTATAGCGCAGTGAATTATTATTATTTTCCCCCCCCCACATATCCCAGTAAGAAAGCACTGGATAGAGCTTCGGGTCAGCCAGGATACAGCAGGATACAACCCCTGAAACAGACAGGGTTAAGGGCCTTGCTCAAGGGCTCAACAAGTTGGCAGCTTGGCAGTGCTTGAGGCAGTGTTTTCCAGTCATTAACCCAAAGCTTTAACTCTTTAAACCAACTCCTCTTAAACTTAAGGACTTAAGACAGATTTTACTCGCTGTCATAACTACATACTTTTTTACTGTTTAGTTTCACTACAGAGAGATTTAAAGTCAGAGGTGTGCAAAGTACACTAAATGTAGAGATTCAATATAGCAAGTATTACTCAAGTAAAAGTAGAATATCTCCATTTGCTTGTGTACTTGAGTAAAAGTACAAAAGTACTCACATTCAAATTGATTTAAGTACTGAACTAAAAAAGGGGCTGGAATTAGCTCAATGTAGCCTTTATCATAGTAAAAAAAAAAAACATTTACATTTAGGTAGATGCCCTTATCCAGAGTGACTAACATTTTTTTTCATTATACTTTACATCTGAGCAGTTGAGGTTTAAGGGCCTTGTTCAAATGTTCAACAGTTGCAACTTGGTGGTCATGGAGTTTAAACCTGGGACCATCCATACCGTAGTCCAATGCCTTAACCTCTGAGCTACCCTTAGATAATAATAATTAAAAACCTTTCTTTCTCTATCTCTCTTTTATGTTATTGTATGGTGTTTTGAAGAAAAGGTAAGCCGTGCAGTTACACATTATAGTCAGCAGGATTAAATAAAATTTTCTCTTAAAATGCTACACTCCAATGTTGTTAGGTAATGCATTACAAAATGAAGTAAAAGTAGAAATATTTGCTTTACATGTGAGTGGAGCAAAAGTAAAAAAAAAAAAAAGTATTGTCAAGTAAAGGTACATGAAAATTAAGTACCGTAATGAAGTACATACTGTATATACTGTATACTCAGTTACTGTACCTCTATATACTGTGGACACTGAATGTTATTTAATCCTCTGTGAAGGATGTTATTCTGTCCTCGCTAGAGAGTGAAGTAGGCAGATCCTAGCTTGAAGGTTGGCTAACAAGTCTTTTCAATAAATTCCCAGCAAGCAAGTCTCTCAGATTAGGATCTTTACTGAAGAAATACAGTGGGGGAAATAAGTATTTGATCCCCTACAGATTTTCTAAATTTGCCCACTTACAAAGAAATGAAGGGTCTATAA
>JAQMYJ010000016.1:16410405-16421136 GCA_030014305.1 Clarias laeviceps | reverse complement strand
GTGCGCACTCGCTCCACCTGACCGAGGTGCCTTCTGGGAAACTGAGTCAGCCAACAAAAAACTACACATAAAAACAGCGACCTCTAGTGGTCATCCCTTACACTAAATACTGTAAATGTACATTTAATGGTAGAAGGTAATTTAACAGTTGCTGTGTAAGGGGATAATGATACAATGCCGGGATACACACTAGATTACAATACTTTACCCTGTATAAGTGGCTAGTGGCTAGTGACTAATCATACATTAAAAGCAGTTTGGAGACAACATTCAACCTTTGGACTGTGGGACAAATCCTGCAAATCACTGGGAGAACATGCAAAGACATGAGGTTTGACTTCTCAGCACTGGAAGTTCAAGGTGACTGTGCTAACCACTAACCACCTAGTTAATTATGGTTTTCATCACACTAGGAACACGAGAAGTGACTTTCAGCTATACAAAATGTAAACCATTTAAATTCATTTTATAACAGGTCAAGAGTGCAAACTCGACTATTAGTGTTGCAACGTAACTCATAATCCATGTGTGACCCATTTTAGAAACTTTACTTAAGACTGTATGACTATCCTAGAATGCTGTAGGTTTTTAATTAGTACTTAATATATAGTCCATAATAAACTTTCCCTTTGTTCCCAGTTGAAAAAGGACAGGATCGAAAGTGTAGCTCTTAGAATATCTGCTCTTTTTGAAAACTGCAGCAGCTTTTCTTTCTTGGTTTTCATGTATGATATTCAGATTTAGTTTTCTCGCAGGAAGGCGGGATGCCATAATTGCGTTACAGTTCCTGCATCAAAACACGATTAGCCATGTTTAAATGATAAATCTTGGTGCACGGCAGACTGAACCATTTGTGCCTTTAAGAAAGGGGTGACAAAGTCAAGAGGCAATCCGAACATCCGAACATACTGTATGGATGAACAGTTTAGACCTTCAGCCTTTTACTTATTTGTTGTATAACTAATAATGTGTATGTTTGAATTTATAGACAAGGGAAAACCTTCTGCTTTAGATGTTTATATTGATAGAGACAGTATTGCTCCCCTTTGCTCCAGCAATTATGGAAGTGAGAGAAATTTCTGATGGTGAATTCTCTTTTCACAATTTGTGGAGCTGTCCAATTCAGAAGTGCTGAAATGCACAGAACGGAAAGCCACAGCATCTCTCAGTCAAACTCAAAAAATATTTTGCTCTTATGCACATTTCTGTACTTATCTATCCTATTCCTCTTTCTACGTAAAACTGAAGCATTGTATTGAAATGACTCTTACACACTAAAAGAAGTCTTAATTATTTAATGAAATCTTAAAAACCTTGGCAGAACCCCCCCCAAAAAAGTGTCCTCTATTATTTGTTATTGATTTCCTTCTTAGTACATAATGAAAAATGCTATTATCCAAAAAAAAAAGTTGATCCATCCAGCAAAAAGCACGGTCTTGCAATCCATCCTGCGGTATTGATCTATAGCAGAGATGTTCAACTAGAGTTTGTGAAGCTTCACTAGCATGTAATTCCTCACGTACAAAGGTCCAGATCATGCGTTAATGGCAACAACATCAATCTTCGAAAGGTTAACCATTAGTGATTAGTTCATGGCTATAAATAAGACACAAGTTGTTGTTGAAATTGTTTTGTTTCACCACTTTTGAAATGCAGCTATATCTGTTTTAAGCTTGAAGTGGAGAATAACTGCACCCTTCCTTTACAGTATTTCCAAGCTTTAATAACCGGCTGAAACAGTATGTTTTTCAGTGCCTGCTTTACACTCAAATATAACGATATAACAGAAGTACATTTCCTTTACTTGTTGATTTCCATCAAGGTTGCATATTTTGTTCCTTCAGTAATTTAAGTTACATAAATAATTGGATTGGCGGCATGGTGACTTAATGTTAAGCACAATCACCTTAAACTTCTGGCGTGCATAAAGTTTGTTTGCATGTTCACCTCTGCACTTCTGCCTGTGTGCAGTTTGCAAGGTTTTTCTAGTGCATGGTGGGATTCCTCTGGGTACCCCAGTTTCCTCCCACACTGGGGTTGTATCCCACCTTGTGCCCTGTGTTCTCTGGGTTAGGTTCCAGGCTCATGTATAACCAGAATAGATAATGGATGGAAGGGTAGATATAATTTGATGTGTTCATTGTTTATTGATGTTAAAGGCATAGGTATATATTAAATAATGCAAAACATTTACCCTGTGAAGAGAAGCAAAATATAATTCAGTATATTATTTCTGAAAGTGTTTGTGCATCAGTCAGACAGGCTTGCATTCAGAGTCTGCTTCTTTATGCTCACCATAGGTACTGTAAAGAAAACCTTAAAGTATGACCATCACTTCATCCACTCATTCATCTTCTGTATACAGGGTCATGGGGGGGCCTATCCCAGGTGATTTAGGGCACGAGCCAGCCAGAGCCACACACACTCACACGCTCATTCACACAATACGGCCAATTTTGGGAATCGCAATTAGCCTAATGAGCATGTTTTTAGACTGTGGGAGGAAACCAGAGTACCCAGAGGAAACGCACCAAGCACACAGATCTGAGGCTGGGTTTCGAACCCGGATCCAGGATATATATATATATATATATATATATATTTTTTTTTTTTTTTTAAAAGAAAATTAAGGCTATGACTGCAGAGAAGACAGAGCAGTGGCAGCGCCAAACTGCTGTCTTAAAACCATAATGCGAAATGAGTTTTTATTTTATTAACTGCATGTCTGTATTCGGTTTAATCCACACACTTAACGGATTTAACGGAATCCTCTACAGGGCAACATACGAGAGTGTTGAAGAGATCTCTAAGAGGTTGAAGACAGACTCTGCTTAAGAGTGAAGGGATGAGAGTTGTGATGTTGATCAGGCGTTTAATTCAGCACTGCGGACATGGATGTTCTCCTGCGAAGCGAGAGAGAGAGAGAGAGAGAGAGATAAAACACAGGGGGTGGAGCGCGCTGCCGCCTCGTTGCGCGGTGTGGACGGCGCGCGCGCAGCCCTTTCTTTTTTTCCCCCCTCCGCGCCCACGTGCGGCACCGAACGCCCAGAAAAGGTCCGCGCGCGCTTCTCCTCTCCGCTGTTGTCTCCGCGCGCCCCGCTGTTTCCCTCCCACCGCCGCAATCCTACTTCAACAACTTTAAAACAGTGTGACAGGACTCTCCCTTTACCCGGAGGTTCGCACCCTGGTCTTGTTTTTTTTTGTTTGTTTGTTAGTTTGTTTTTCAATCCGGGCGGAACCAAGCCGGGTTCCGTGTGATTCCGTGCGTCTTTGGCTTGTTCCGGGCCACGCGTTTTACTCATGGAGGGAGACGTTATGGACAAGCTGGACGACATGGCCTCGGTGTACGAGTTCGACCCGTTTACCGGTAACATTCCCGCCACCAAAGTGGAGATCACGGTCTCGTGCAGGTAGGACAAGTGTCCGGGTGCCGGAGCTCGCGCGCGTGAGTGCGTGCATGCACTAAAGAGTAGCGCGAGAGAGTAACCGTTCCGCGTATGCGCTGCTTAAGAAAAAAAAAGTTAATCTAAGTGACGATTTTGGGCGTTTTATTAATCAATATATGTGTTATATTCCACTGGATTTCTCTTTTGTTTTGTATCACGTTTTACACAAAGCATCTCCTGATGGATGATCCTCTTTTCGGCGTGAGGATTTCCCTCTGAGCATGGCATTGCTTATGGGCATGGGTGGGGACGGATGCCTGCATTCCACTAACCTAGAAATGCATTCTACATTACTCTAGTTGAGTGTGCTGTTAGAAGCAGTGCAGCAGTGAGTTCACTGTACTGTAGGTATAAAAACCCTCTAAAGTGGTGGAGTTTGCATAAAAGTTTTCCTTTTCTGGATCAATATCTTCCACAACTGTTTGCTTTCTCATTATTTGATATTTACATTTACCACCCACTAAGCAGAAATCCATATTAACCTCTAGCGCAGGCATAGGTTTGTGTGTAGTGTGAAACCTCAGTGTCATACACCCTTTCCTTTTCTTTTCATTATTCTTTCCTTTTTTTCCTTCCCTTTCATTCCCTTTGCTTTCCTTTCCTTTCCCATCCTTTTCTTTTTCTATCCTATCCTTTCCTACGCATGTTTTTTTCACTCTATTCTATGTCTATCTGTCTGTCACTTCAGCCTGGAGATCCTGAGCACCCGCACTGAGAAACATATCTGCTCTAACACTCAAGGTTTTCAAACCCTCATTCAAGTACATATATCAATACCCATTCATATGCATGTCAAGGCTGAATTAGAGTATATTTGTCCTCCTTTTTTTTTTTTTTTTTTTGGTGAGTGTGTGTCATTAAATGATGTGTTATTTGAAGAAAAATCCCTACATTTGAATCGAAGACTAGGAGTGGCACGCTATTGGTTATTCACACACTTTATGTAAAGTGGGTCGCTGCTCTCTCTTGTATTCGTTAGCATTCTGTTTGAATTGGATCCACTCAGGCTTAGTTTTGTGCACACGCCTTTGTGCAAAACATTTTCAATGAATTATATGTACTGTAAGTGCATAGCAGAATAGCATTCTCTCAGCTTTTTAAAATTTTTTCTCTTGTGGGTATTAATGAGTATTTTATTACAGTATTTTTTTCAACCAGTCTGTCCTTGTTGTTGGCATTTTCCAAAAAATCTGTGGCGCTTCCCAAATGGAGCATGGATTAGCCAAGGTCCCGCTCTGTGACTCATCTGTCGGAAGGTAAAGCAAAACTTAAAACTTAAAAAAAAAAAACAAGGTCCGGGAGTTTATACTATGTTGGTGGCATTCACTGGTGATCCATATTTAAAGATGTCCTGCTGTGGACGACTTTGTGCAATCGGTGCTTTCTTAATTTTGCCAATATCTTATTGTTATCGCAGTGTTTTTAGGAATTTAAAACACTAACTAAACAATATCCATGACCAGCTGCATATACATTATTGATGACATCACCTGCTGGGAGTCACCACTCCTGACAATCGTTCGTGCCGCAGTGACACCCTGCTGTTAGTGACTGGTGTGGAACTCTAGCCTAAATTACAGTTCATACCCGAATTCACACTTAAACTTGTGGTAGGAATGCCCTTTTAATTAATGAAGAGTGTTCTGTGAGTTCTGTTCAGGCTAGAGATAATGTACAGATAAATGCAGAGGAGAAGGAGAGGAGGAGGAGGAGGAGGAGGATGCTCAGCGTCTCTCCTCTCTTTATTATTGAACCTGGAACTTTGATTCGTTTTTAACACATCTTTAATCAATGCAGACCTGCTGGAACGGATTGCGACCCAGGTCGAGGAAACATCCGTGAATCACAATAGCAATGCATAATAAGTATGCTGTGCATTGGCAGAACTCCAGTTCCTTCTCATTATTCAAATCTCTCTACCCTTTCATAATAGCAACCATCCATTCTCTTTGTGAGCCTACCATTAAAATGTCTTTCACTGGAGCTGGAGAACTATTTCCGAAGGCAACACATGCTCATTATAACAGATCCCATAAATATAGGTCAACACTGGTGCGTAATGGCTACTATTAGTCCCATATGTGCTGGTAAATATTTATTTGTGATATCAGACTCTGCATGCGCAGTCATTGGGCGCTTTAATAGGAACACGTGCGTATGTCGTGCAGTTATCTAATTGGCCGGTCATGAAGCAGCAGCGCAATGTGAAAACGGTGCAAGAGTGTTTCATAATGTAACATATGAATGGAAAAAAACAAACAAACATGATCTCAATGGCTTTGACTGGTTGTTGTTGGTAGTGGTGCCACACAGGTTGGGATTCTCAGAATGGCATGGAGAAGCAAAGAACATCCATTGAGCAGGGGTTTTGTGGATGGAAATACCTTGCTGATGAGAGCTCTCCGCCAGACAGAAGATATACAGTATGGTAATATCAATAATTAATCTCTACAAATGTTGAGCACACATATTGTAGTCCTCTTCTCACAGCTAACAATAAGAACCTGAGCCAACAGTGGGCACTGAAACTGTATGGATAGAGATTGGAAAAAGATCAGATGATATCTTTCCTTTCTTAAACCTTGTGATGAGTCTGGGTCATGCTTTCTGAAACGGCATGCATTCCGAGATGCTTTTCCACATACCACGGCTATAAAGAGAGCCGGATAATTGTATGAATGAGCATGTGTACAGGTGTTCCTAAAGAAGTGGCCACATCCTGTCTCACATTAAATGGTCATGTATGCAACCTCATATTTATTTGCAATGAAAAACAAGGCGATGCTCAAGGGCAAGAACAGGGTTACAGAAGCCAGAGAGCAATAAAAAGGATTAGAGTTTATTTGCAATGTACATGAAGAGGACTGAATGCAGTTACTAAAAGAAAAAGCAAGTTATGGGAATGATTCTTGTTGGAATGTAGAGGTACACATAAGTGAAACTGAAAAGAAGCAAAACAAAGTTGAACTCTTATAGATGTGAAAATCTAAAGAACATTTCTTTCCATTAATCTAGTATTTCTAATTATTTGAGACTTACATGTCCAGTTACATTGGAATTGATTGCACATTTGATTGTATCTGTCTGTCACACAACAACTAGTATTTTTCTTTCTTTTTTTTTATTTTATTTTTTGCATGTTGAAGGAACTGCAATCATGGTTTTCTAACAAAAAAAAAACCACAAGTGCGAAAATTTCCCAGCGCATCCTGCAACAGTTTCTTCCTCTCCTTCATCCTTCTAGATCTTCTGCTTCACGTGGCACGATTTCGTCCTTCATTAAACCCCTGAAGAGAAAAGCAGCTTCTGCAGGCGTATCATGTATATTCACATCCCTAAATAAACATCCGCAATTATTCTGGCCAAGCTTCACTTCATATCTTCTCCCTCCACAGATCCCATCGCCATCCGTACGTTCTCTGTCACCATATCCACGATCGTAACAAGCGTTCATGTTATTTATGCATTTTGGGAGAAGTTAACCTTATCTCTCATATCTTTAATGGCGATACGTCGTTCCTCCATTTTCAGCTCTGTAATTAGTCTTGGCACCTTCAGCGCTCTTCCTTTTCACAGCTTCCTGTTCATGCTTCAGAAGAGCGCTATGATCTCCTCTCTCTGCCGAGTGTGCCCTGCTCGGACGTTAAATAATGCAGGAATCGCACACAGACTTGAAAGGCGATGTGGTTTTTCTGAAACTCTTTCTTTAAGGTTTAAGGAGTGTGCTGGTGAGCAGTGCTCTCGCTGAAACGTTTTAGCTGCTCTCATCGGTTCTGATGATTAATCGAGTGTCCACTATATCTCTAAAGTAAACGAGAAGGGAAATACTCCCTCCTCGAAACACCTCTCCTTTGTTCACAGCGCTGGAAGTCTAAATAAATCAACGCTGCATTCGTTTATGACGGACTGTGAAAGAAAGGAAAGAAAGAAAGGATGTTAGGAATGGAAACAAACAAACAAACAAACAATAAAATCATTGAAGAAAAACATTTTGTGTCCCATTTTGATTACCTTTCAAAGGAAGAAAGAAAGAAAGAAAGAGAAGGAAAGGAAGGAAGGAAGGAAATAAATAGTAACCAGAAGAAGAAGAAAGACAGGAAGGAAGATAGAATGAAAGAAAGAAAGATGTAAAGAAAAGAATTGGAAGGGAAGAAAGTAAGACAGGAAGGAAAGAAAGAAAGTAAAAGGAAAGAAAGAAAGGAAGAAAGTAATGAAAAACAATTAAACAATAAGATCAATGAAGAAAAACATTTATTTGTGTTGCATTTTGATTATTTGTTTGAAACAAATAAACAAACAAACAAAACCTAAAATGATATTGGTGAGTTTATTGGTGAGTTTAAAGAGGGGTTATTGTGTTGAGATTTGTGTTTCATAATGATTGTCATATACAGAAAGAAAGAAAGAAAGAGAGAAAGAAAGGAATAATTAAATCAATAGAGACCAGAAGAAGAAAGACCGGAAGAAAGAAAGACAAATAAATAATAAAAAGAAAGAAAGAAAGAAAGAAAGAATGAAATACGGAAAGAGAAAGTAACGAAAAAAGAATGGGAAGGAAAGAAAGAAAGAAAGAAAGAAAAAGGAAGAAGATTTAAAAAGACAGGATAGAAATAAAGAAAGGAAAAAAAGAAAGGAAATGAAGGAAGGAATAAAATGATGAAAGAAAAAGTAAAGGAATACAGTAAAAAAGAAAGAAAAAAGAAAAAGGGAGTAAAGGCAGAAAGAAAGGAAAAAAGAAAAAATGAAAGAAAGAAAGAAAGAAAAAAGAACTGATCTGAGTGTGTGTCCCATTTTGGTTGTCTCAAACATGAAGACAAACATATGAACAAACAGACAATTAAAATTGCATTAGTGTGGAAAAGATTGTTTTGTGTCCATTCTGATTGTCTCAGAGACATAGAGACATAAAGACAGACAGAAACACCAACAACTAAAACCCTGAAATACATATGGGAGTGTTTGTATAGGAGAGGTGTTTTGTGTTCCGTTTAGATTGTCCTAGGGAAAGAAACAGAGTGAGAAAGAAAAAAGGGAAAGTAAGAAGGAAAACAAGAACTGTAGAACTCAAACAACTATAGGAGAGTTTGTGTGCCAATGTAATTGTCTTACACATAAAAGAAAAAAAGGAAAGAACGTAAGAAAGAAGGAAACAGACTAACTAACAAACATGACAAATAAATGTATTGATCAACTCATCTCATCAATGCTGTGCATAAAGCAGCACATGCACTTCCACCACAGCACTCTACACATCATATTAAAGAGGCTCTTTTGGAAAAATGTCCTGGACAAACTAAACAGAAAAACGCACTTAAATGCACTCATCCCCACTGTGTGATTCAGCCGTCTCTCTGAGGATGTTTCAGCGTGATGTCAGAGGAGATAAGACGGAAAAACACCTCTGAGTCGCCGAGCTTCTAGGTTCAGTGTGCAGAATCTCGGTTGCAAAACGATGTGGCGGATTCAAAAGTCTGATTCACTCCTCTTCCTCTTCCAGCCTTCACAGAAAATAAAAAACGATGACCTGTCCAATAATATTCGATTACATTTCAGAGCGGTTACCACCTGCCCTCGTTAAAAATCTGTCTCACTGGGATAAAGCATCCAAACCGTGGAGCTTTAAAAAAAAAAAAAAAAAAAAAAAGCCTCGCCCAGGTTTCGTCTTGTTAACCTACGGACGAGGGAGGAAGACAAGAGCGGGATTAGGGATCAAGAGAAAAGCAGATTACGGAGGCGTAGCGTTCTAAGATTCTCAGTGTGCTGTCTGCAGCAGGGACGTGAACCCCTGATCTTTTTATCACTAGCCTTGCTGTGTTGCTCTCAGCAGGTCAGATAAAAGATTGCACAATCATAGGCACAGTGGGGACGAGTGTTTGCCAGAGAAATAATGCAGAATTTCTGTACACCAAGAAAAGTTTATTTTAAGACTCCTTTAGTGACTTGGCATTTTCAGTCACTCAGTGTACCTTTACTATTTTTGCCTCATGGTGTCTGTGCGTTTCTTCCCTCTCTTGTTAAAATGCCTCTCCACAGGTTGCTGTGAAAAGCAGCAAATATGAGTGTGGTGCAGCTGAGGCACTACTGCTGCATTGTGTTCCATGGTGCTTGTCTCTTTACTAAAGTGCTCTTGTGTGGTGAGTGTCTTTGAATGCTGTGGATGACACGACCCTGTTCCTCACCCCTGCTGGTCCCCCTTATCCCTCTCTCCCACCTGGGTGCTGTTCACTTCTTCTGTGTCTCTTCCTGTTGACCTGCACTGCTGTCCAGCCAAATATGCCACTCGGAGCACAGGTTTTTATACAGCTCTATCAGTCACCATACAGAGAGAGAGAGAGAGTGTGAGAGAGAACAATGTTTTGTGTCCTACACTTCTATGGCTGAGAGTGGAATAAAGATGATGTCGGACATCATTGGCTTATTATTCGCTCTGACTGGCATTCTGACGAAGAAGGAAGCGAGTAAGTATGTAAGTCAATTAGTTAGTAGGTCAGTGACTCAGTCAGTCAGTCAGTCAGTAAGTCTATCAGTCAGCAAGTCAGTGAATCAGTAAATCAGTCAGTTACTCTCTTAGTCACTTTCACTCAAATAGTCATTAAGTCAGTTGGGCAGTCAGTCATCCAGTCAGTACGTCAATCAATCAATCAATCAATCAATCAATTAATCAATCAATCATTAATTAATCAATCAGTTGGCAAGTCAGTTGGCCAATCAGTCAATCAGTCACTCAATCAATCAGCCACTCATTCAGCCACTCATTCAGCCACTCATTCAGCCACTCAGTCAGTTAATCAGTCAATCACTCAGTCAGCCAGTGATTTAGTTACTCAGTCAGTTACCCAGTAAGTTGGTAAGTCATTCAACCAATCAGTCAGTCACTTAGTCAGTTGGTAAGTCAGTCAGCTAATCAGTCAGCTAATCAGTCAGCTAATCAGTTAGTCACTCGCTCAGTCAACCACTCAGTCAGTCACTCAGTCAGACATTCAATCAGTCACCCAGTCATTCACTCAGTCAGACATTCAATCAGTCACTCAGTCAGACACTCAGTCAGCCAATCAGTCAGTCAGTCACTCAGTCATTCACTCAGTCAGTCACTCACTCAGTCAGCCAATCAGTCAGTCAGTCACTCAGTCACTCAGTCAGTCAGTTACTCAGTCAGTCAGTCAGCCACTCATTCATTTAGTCAGTCAGTCACTAAGTCAGTTACTCAGTCAGTCAGTCAGTCACACAGTCAGACACTCATTCAGTTACTCAGCCAGACACTCAATCAGTCATTCACTCAGTCATT
>JAQMYJ010000016.1:16384186-16410305 GCA_030014305.1 Clarias laeviceps | reverse complement strand
TCAGTCAGTCAGTCACTCAGTCAGTCAGTCACACAGTCAGACACTCATTCAGTTACTCAGCCAGACACTCAATCAGTCATTCACTCAGTCATTCACTCAGTCAGTCACTCAGTCAGTCACAGTAAGACACTAAGTAAGTTGGTAAGTCAGTCAGCCCATTAGTGAGTCTGTAGAGGTGTGTGTGCCAAAAAGGAAAGAAGGAAAAAACTAACACACAAACAACTGAACAAACACTATGTAGCAGAGAATGTTTTGTGCCCCATTATGATTTGTCTGTCTCAGAAAGAAAGAAAGAAAGAAAGAAAGAAAGGAACCCCCAGGAAGGAAGCAAGGAAGGGAGGAAGGAAAGGAATAAAGAAATAGAAAGAAAAGAAACAAACTTCCCCAACAAAACAAACATAATCAGTGTAGGAGAGATTGTTTTGTTCCATTTATACTAGGTGTCAAAAAAAGACAGAAAGAAATAAAGAAAGAAGCCCATCTAACAAAACAACAAAAAAAGCTAAAGAAAAAGAAATGAAAGCATACTGCATATGTTGTTTATGTGGTCACACCTGAGGGAGAGAAGAGGAAAGAGTTTTTGCAGCTATAAGTTTTTAACCAACAGAATATTATGGGATGGCAACGTCTTGCTGAATTATGCATAACTCTGTATCAATGTCTGAAGAACTCTGAAATAACCCGTCATAAGTCAGGCTTACTAAGCCTCACTTTCGTAACTGATGCAATAAGGATCTTTTTTTACACCAGGCTTTTGCACATTTTTTTTGCCTTTCTGTTCTGTTTCTCCACAACAACCTGGGGCTTGTGGAAAGTGGAATTCGGTTTAATTTCCCACAGTTTCTCCGCTTTGCCCTTGCGTTCTGGTCCTTCTGATGTTTGCTGGTGCTGGTTTTCACTTCCGGGCTCGACAAACATGCATTCGACTCAGCTGACCGGACCTTTTCATTAGGCTACACTGAACATGCTAGAGGACCTGTAAATAATTTCAAATTCGCTTTTCTCTCATTGTTGCCATGGCACCAGGGTCTGGGAATTTTCCTTCTATTGACTTGAAATGGAAGAGCTTGTCTCTTGATTTTTTTGGAGTGCATGTGTCATTACGCCTGTCGCTGTCACACATCTGTGGTAATTTCTTCCCATTTTTAGATGCAATCAAAGAGAATAGGAAACACAATCCACTTTACCTCAGTTCCTTTGCTATTATCTTAACCCTCTCGAGTGGATATATATTCGCGTAATCATCACTGACTCCCAGAGTGAAGATGGTGCTGGATAAGGCTGTGTGATCTTTATCAAGCCCAGTCACAATTATGCAAATTCTAATGAGTACTACAGAGAAGAAGTTTAATGACTTGTCAAACTTTCTGCCCCAACAGCTAACTGGCTCCTTTGAAGTTTCAGCTCGATCTCTCGAGAGAAACGATAGCACTCCACTGCCGCACCTGCTCTAGATCTCTAGCACCAATTACTTTTTAATATGCTTTTAACATGCTGTCTGGATATGAGGCGCTGAGAGAATGTCTTCCTCTACTTCAAATCCAAGAGCAGATCTTTTTTTCATGTTTGTTTTTTTGATCGCACGAAACCCATTAAATAATAAGGATTACACATTGACCCCAAGCCTGATGATAGAGAGACTTTTCTTAACAAAATAAAGATATCCAGAACAGTGATTTACTTCCAAATGAGTCCCGAAAGCTAGGTTTATGGTCATCAGTTTGGATCAAGCCATGCGGCAGAATTGAGGTCTAGCTGGGAATGAAAAAAGTCACTGAACAGAAAGAAAGAGTGTGATGGAAGAATTGGATGTGGGGGACCAACGGCATGCTTCAGTGCCTCTGCCTGTCTTGCCACAGCCGAGTGTCAAGCACTTCACAAACACCGAGAGGCAGATTTGAGGGCAGGAGCAGTGAAGCGGCCACCTGGTCATGGACGCAACCTCTCTCAGGACTTGTGTGTGGGCAACTCCAGACTCACATAAGATCATGGTTCTTTTCTTTTCTTTCTTCTAAGAGACCTAAGGCTATAGATGGCAGGAATGAAAATCATTCCAAAAATGATGCTTGAATGGACCCTGTTGAGGCAAGGGTGATTTATAAACAGGCACAATGGATTTATATATATAATTTTAAAAAGAGCTTGAATAATGTACAGTAGGATCAGTGCAGAATGTTAATCATAATCACTTAACAACATATAGCCAAGTCAAGAACACACTGAACAAGGTAAGTATAAGTTGCTGATGTCTGTGGGTTATAACCTGTAATAATAATAATAATAACAACAGAAATAATAATAATAATAATAATAATAATAATCATTTTCATTTTCCTCCTTATTTATCATCTTTTTTGTCACATAAATTAGAATTATTTATTCAATTAATTCACCTGTTTTTGCTTTTTTAAAGATAAATAACAACAAGGCAATTAACAATTAACATGCAACCTATTTGTAGCAAAAACTACATTCTGAAACACAATAAAACCCACATTACTACCAAATCCATTCCTGTTTACACTGAAGAGAACTTTATGGTCCCTGTCAATATAATCATAAATTTTGAGAAGCACAAACGTTTCGCCAAAAGTGGGCAACATGTGTTATGTTAAAAGGAAGAGGAAAGATGTATTTAATACATTTTGGTCTTATTTTAATAGTGGAGCAAAAGGTTTCATTCGAATGAGAGTATGGAAGATTCTCCATATGAGCTGCTTGCAAACTTTTTTTTGGGTTGAATTTAAAAACATGATAATTATTCAAAAGTCATTCAATATGACATTGCCCCACAAAACGAACCTGACTGGAACTTTAACCCGAAATTATCTGTAAATCACAGAGCTTGAGATTGACACTTTTTTACTCTGTAGAAAGTTCAGTTTCATCTTACTGATCAGAAGGTTGGGGGTTCAAGTCTCAGCAGTGTCAAATATGGCCCTTGACATTCTCTGCTCCGGTGGTGCGAAGATATGGATCTGACCCCATGTAAAGTATGTAAAGAAAAAAAGGAAAGTGTTTTCAGGAATCCCGGTGGTTTTAGGGAGTTTCGGTCTGGTTCATTTTGATCAGTGAGAACACAGTCGTTCCATGCTTGAGACCAGTGTCTGAGAACACTGAAGAAGGTGGTCTTGGGAACGATACAGCGTACTCGGGCAAGAATCGGATCAGATATGGAAGTCAGTCGTACCTGAGAATGGAAGTAGATTGCTGTTTATACAGTACTCATCTTTCTCTTGCGCAATCTCCTGAACCAAATGGAATGATTACATTGAAGCCGACAAGCCTTTTCAGTTTTTTTTGCCCCTAACGTACATAGGTGTCACCGAACCATGTTTTATATCACGTATTAAAAGATGGCGCTTGAGCTGCTGGACTACTGAGCTCATGTCCGCGGCGTCGAGGATCTGAATGTGACTAATTTTCTCTGGCTGCCCGTTTGTGTTGATCAGCATATGTTCCAAGAATGCTATCGTCACACAAGCTGTTGCTGCGCTCCCTCGGCATGATGATAAATTAGTGCTATTAGTTTGCGCTGTATTAGAATACATTTACGTGCCAAAACAAAGCAATTTGACCACAGATATGGAGTGAAAAATCCACTAAAAGCTTTTTACTCAGTACATGTTGAATTATAGTCATGCTCACATCTGGTCGTACGGAATCTGTAAAAAAATTTGTCTTATACAGGTACCTTTCTATGGCTTTTGTATTTGTGAAACTTTCCATCATGATACAAAATGCTGTCCAAGTTGAAGTTGTCAGTGAAATATTCAGTCCTAGGTGTTTTTAATGCAGTCTCTGTGTTCCAGAAGCTTTTTATGCCATCATAACAGGCTTTTGGATGCTTCTGACAAGTGGTGCGATTTTTGAGAATGCATATCAATGCTGCTCAATTTAAGGTTTTAAATGTCTAGTGTTTGTGTTCTGTTTGGTTGCTACTTGATAAGAACGGGGAGGAGGAAGGCACAGTTTTTTTATTTTTTATTTTGTGACCTCTACCAGCCAACCAACAACTTGAAGAAAATAAAGAAAAAGTTAATTAGCTGCGTGCCAGTTCTTTGGACTGTGCCTGTAGTGCTTAGCAACCATGCATTGACTCTGTACACGTGCCTTACAATCTATCTTATACTGAGCAACATGGGCTGCACTGATCAAGGTCTCTCTCAAGTATTTGGACACAATTTTGAGAATTCTTTTTCTTCTTACGCCAGGGCAATGGATTTGAAATTAAGCAATCAAGGTGCGATTAAAATGTAGACTTTCAGGTCTAATTCATTCTGATTGGACATTTAACTGATACAGTGGTACCAGTTTCTTTCTCAATGCAGTTGGTGCCAAGAGGAATCATAAATAAAGGTTAAGTGAGATTTAATGTCTTTATTTCACATTTCCTTCATTTACATGTCTTTTCTAAATGCTTTTATTGATTTTATATGCAAAATATAATTATAGTGTTGACAATTAGTAATATTGGTAATATTTTGGGTGGGTGAAATGGATTATCTGGATTTAAATGATTTCCTATGGGAAAATGCATTTCGCAATATGAATTTTTCAGCTTAATATATGAATAACTCGCCTCTGGTACGGACTAAATTCGTGTGCCGCAGTACCACTGTAAATAGTTTCATGTTCAGGTGTGGCCTGCTTCCTTATTATTTCATGTCAAATTGACGAGATAAATCTTTTAGTGGCAGTCCATGGAAATATGAGAAATATGAGAAAGATGTGTCAATGCAAGTGAAGGAGGAAAACAAAACAAAACAGACATACAGTATTAGAGAGATAGCAGATACTTTTAGAACTTAATAATTTGGTACATTCTTAAAAAGAAGGAACGCACTGGCAAAGCTGAGCAACACCAAAACATCTGGAAAACTAGTAAATACAACTAAAGTGCATGATTGCAGAATTCTTTTCTTGGTGAAGAAAACCACTTCACAACATCTATCCAAGTCAAGAATGCTCTGGAGGAAGTGGGAATATCATTGTTAATGTCTACAATCAAAAGACAGTTTCCAGACCTTCTTTACAAAGGTTTTACCTCAAGATACAAACCACCTGCCACACTCAAAACCATACTATGTGCTAGAAAACAAGTAAAAAAAAAAACCCTCAAAAAAACCATCCCTTCTTAGCAGTACCAGCTTCATCGCTGCTGCTTCCGGACATACTGGGCTTGTACTGCACTTGCATAGGATGCACGCTGCATGTGACAATGTACTGTATGTTGTACATGTGATCTAATGTCCGCAACTGAACATGCACAAACACACATAGCTACTGTAAATATGCTTCACTATCTAAATACTTATGGACCTGACTGTTTTGTGAGATATCAGGATATCAGGATCAGGAGTTTTGTGAGTGTGAATGTATATGTGTAATGGGAATTGGTACTGCATTGATTAAAGCTTTAGGCTAGTCATCAGAAGCTTGTGAGTTAAAATCCCAATGCTGCCAAGCTTCCAGCAAGACCCCTGTCACACAACTGCTCAGTCGTATCCTGTTTTGGGTAAAATTGTCAGCCATATGAGCGGATTACTCGTCCATGGACCCACTGGCTGGGAATTCCTGGTCTGAAACACTAAGAGAAAAAAAAAACAACACAAAGTGAAGGAGAGACGACACTGATGGTTTGTTGAAGACAGTTAACAGCTGTAACAGTTGCCATGGGTTTGGTGTAGGAGGACAGCACCGGAATCGTAAACCTTCAGAAGCAGATGTGCGAAGTGAAAAATAAGGAAGCATGTATAACATGAAGGGTGCTTCCCACTTTTGAATGAAGTCTCCTTTGAGCAAACCGCGCAGGCAGAAACAACGCGAATCAGGAAGCACCTAGCAGGAGGTATGCCACATGGTTCGATGCACACCTCTTCCACTTATGTGAGCTTGCTGGGAATGTGGAAGGCATACTGTGACTGTGTATGGCTGCAGCCCTAGGAATTGTGGCTTCACCCTTTTCCGTTTGGGGTCCCACATTTCCCAGTTCTTTAGCTTTGTGTGGATTTCCCACCGGGCAGCTTTTCTGGTCTGAATAATTAAACAGACGGTGGGAAAAGCTTTACTGTACTGAACCAGCAATCGATCTTGACCTCTGCCGTGATGTTTTGGCTCTATGTACCATACACGGAATGGATGCTTTTATTAATAGTGATAAAAGCCAATTAGGTACCAATAACAGTATGTCCGATCTGCACATGCCCAACATCGATCTACGAATCCCGAAGGAAAGGGATCAAGTGCTAGAATGCACATTGCTCGGACAGAGGACAAGAGCATCTTCGATGTTAATCCTCGGGCTCTCTGGGGATTTCAGGATCCTAATGCGGAGGAATCCAATCCCAATAACTGACGATATAGCAATATATATGCAGGGAGGAGTATGTTGGCTTTTCGGGCTAAACAGATGGTTGGTACAAGTCTTCAAATTCCCACAGGGATAGCCTATCGACTTAGATCTAATTGAAAAACGGGACTTGTTTGCACTAATACAGGAGAAACTTGCAGGCATAATTGGATGGATGATGGTCGTTGGAAAAGCTGATGAAACATTCCTTGAGTCTGCTTACATAAGAGAAGGTGTACAAACAAATTCACTCAGTCCTCTGGTGGACTGTGAGCTTCGGAAATAGATTCCAATTTTACGGCATTTTACGGCGTTTTACATTTTCTAGGAATTTCAATGCTATAATATAGCTGAGAAAATAAAAATGTCTAAGAGGTTAGGTTTTTAATGCAATTGCACAAACTCTCCAGGTAAACAATTTATCGTCAACAGTTATTATAGGACATCTATTTCTAATGTGTTTTTTTCCTTTTTGCCTGTAACTATACCACCACATCATCCTAGTGTATTTAACGAGCGCTGACAGTAAGCCTGTAGAGGCAAAATAAGTCTATTGTAATCAACCATGTTATGGTTATCAGTCCTGTCTTTATCCAGTAGAGAAACATCACTCATAGTCGAACATATCCACAAATATATCTCTCTTCGTCATGGCATATGAGTTCTGCTTAAATAAATCTAGTTACCGATTGGCTTTACCATGCCTTATGTTGTTGGTTAGTTCCAAGACATCAAGTCAAGTCATTATTAGATTCCTTGATGTGTAGGTACACCCAGAGTACATATGATCTCATGAAAGATGTCTTTGTGCAAATTAATTATTATGTTATGTTCACTGGTGCAACAAATCACTTTCCCCTATATGGAAAGCTCCAAATGTACGCTGTCAGACATTCCCGATGTCACTATTAATTGTCATGAGGATATATTCTCTCTTGATTTATGATACCTCTCACTGGAACTCGGGACTACAATTTTCCTAGTGCTTTCAGTTTTCATTATAGTGATGGACCAGTTTTTTCTTTTCTTTTCCTCGACTATTGTATAAATCACAGTCTGATAAATTTCCTGTGTTGGTTTTGATGCATCAGTGGTTGTTTACACCTTCAGATTGGATTCAGACTTCAAATGAACCGTTGCACTCTTTCTCTCATTGATACATGCGTTATTTGGCTGTTCAATCCCTCAACATGCCGAGAAGAGGTGAGATGAGGAGGGAACACACAGCTGATAGCATCACATGACATGGCGAATTTCAGGCCAGTGGAACGTTGTGGATCACGGGTGACACCCTAAGACTCGGTACTGACCTCGGAGAAATATAGAACAATGGGAGCTGGAGTATTTAAATACACAAAAGCAAGATGGAACAAAAACTGCCCTTTTTGCTGTTTCACTCCCGATAGTGTAACTTTGAATTTTGTCTAAACGCTGGTTTAATGCAAATAAGTTTGCTCAGGTGATAATATCACGGTCGCGTCTGCACCGACGTGGGTGGAATGACGCAACAGAGGATCTGACACTCGAAATCCACCCACGTAGAGGAAAAAAAAAAACCTGCTCAGGTCTATAATTGCGCTAACGTTACTCCTGCCAGAGAGCATTTCATAGCACAGACTCCGAGCCAAAACATTTTTTTCTAGACTTTTAAAAGTTCACTCTTATTTCTCACTGCACGTCAAAAGCCAGCCCGCTAATGCAGTATAATGAACTGAATTGTTTTATCCATAAATGTGAATACGTTCAACATCGCAACACACGTCATGTAATAAAATCATGTAATTAAAAGATTCAATAAAATGTTTAATGACAGTAATTAAATAATGAGACTTGACAAATTGTCATGTCCTTGAGGCTCTTTCTTACACACACACACTCATATACAGTACACACACACGTTTGTTGAAAGTTGTGTCAGGCATTTAAATGACTAAAATGAAGTAAATTGTCACTTGGCTTTTAAAAAGAATAAAGAACAGTTAATTTGATTAAATATTACCCAACCCTGCCCAGCTTAATTTCCTTTTATAATTACCAGGTTCTCAACTGTACCACAATATTAGCAAAATATATATAAATCCCTATTTCATGTCAAACCTTCCGTCCCTTCAACTCCAGGATGATCTAATGTTCTAAACCGTAATAGCCGGTTAATAATAAAAAAGCCTTTAAAGAAAAACCTCAACATTAAATGTATTAGTTTTTCGATCCCTGACATTTCTGCAACGATGACTAACAAATATCAGGCTAACAAGGTGATTAACTTTTGCTAATGATTTTCGGTTGACACTATCTTCTTCTTCTTCTACAAACAATTCTTCCTAGAATTTTCCGGCAGGTCCAGGTGGCTTGCCATTTCACGTGATCAAACATGTTTTTCGTTTGGAGTCAGACGATCTTCTGACTAGCTATAGCTAGGTCACAGCCAATAATGATCTAATATAAATTTCAATCGAAACTATAACCCTTGGTATGGTTATCCTTTTTTTTTTATATGCGTTTCCAGCTTTGTTTTCCAGTTTTCCAGTATTTATCTTGTGATGCATTGTGGGAAACTCTGCACTCCTAAGATTGCTCCGGCTTCATACTTACGTACACCTGAAATCAAGCCCAGCATAAACCCCGACGTTAGCTGACCGTTTGTAATTTAACATCAAGATGACGGCCACCAATAGGACATCGTTTTTTAAAGATAAAAACAGGGCTCAGAATTGATTTTATTTAGGAAATAATACCATGAGGTGCATCTTAGCTTTCAAATCACTGTACTGTAATAGTGTGTTTGCCAAACATCTAAACTGTATCATATATGGTTTTACAGAACAGATCTCGGACATTAAGGTGTGTTTTTTTTTTTTTTTTACCCTTTTTGGCTGCTTCCTATTTTAATATTTACAAAATTGCAGTTGTCTGGGTGCTTATTGTTATATACACACATATTCTAGCATCAGCTAGTCACAAATAACTTAATACCAAGTGCCAACTTCAGTGATGTTCCCAAATTAACATCCCCTCAATGTTTGACATCCAAAAATCCCAATTCACTTGAATGATGTAACCAAGAGATGGCAGGGTGGTGTAGTGGTTAGCACAGTGGTCTTGCACCTCCAGGGTTGAGGATTCGATTCTTGCCACGGATCTGCGTGCATGGAATTTTTATGTTCTCCCTGTGATTGATGGGTTTCCTCTCGGTGTGGAAAGTCATGGAGATTATGGTAAATTGGCGTTCCTGAATTGCTCATGGTTGTGTGTGCGTGTGCCCTGTGATGGATTGGCAACCTGTCCAGTGTGTACCCATCTCGTCTTGTACCAAAGTCTCCTAGGATCGGCTCCGTAGAAGGTGAATGAATAAATGAGACTGAGAAGCTGCCATAGCTAGAATTCACTTAAAAGCTGACAATACTGGTATTTATGCTACCTGTTTATTAAAATTATTAAACCAAAAAAATCTGCCTACATTTGGTTTGATTCTGAATACATATACATATATAAAGCACCGAACAGGCAGTGTAACAGATACAGACAGTATTTGAGGTTGTATCTGTGATATACTGTAACGTATTGCATTACACTCACTCATTGTCTATACCGTTTTATTCCGTGTACAGGGTCGCGGGGGGGTTCGTAGCCTATCCCAGGAGACCATGCAAACTCCATGCACCAACCCTGAGGCGGGAATCGAACCTGGAACTGCAAGGTGACATCACTAACCACTACATCACCGTCCTGCCCCCATTGCATTACGCCCACATACACTATATCCATGTGTGAACAGTATTACAGCTGACACATGGATAAAAGCGTATTGCATAGGTTTGTACGTTAAACCATTATTGCAGTGGTTCAGGAATTAGAGAGAAGTAGGAATACATGTGAAGAAAGAACTGAACGGGCTCTCTAGAATGTATCACATATGAAGAGTGAAATGTAAGAGATGTACAAACATAATGAGGCAAGAATGAGGAGGGGAAAAAAAGGGAGCTGCTAATGAGCAGGAAAATAAGGGGGATGGGGTGTGATAGCTCCCCATGACCCTTAAACCACAGAGTAGTAGGTAGTCATTACTCTGAAGGCTTTATCATTAGCTGTATGCTTTCTACCCCCCCTGTCTTTTTCCCCTTTCACAATCCATTAACTTCTGTTCCTAAGCAGAGCTCCATCTTTCTGCCATCACTCTCTTCACTCTCCACAATCTCCTGGACATCCAAGCGAATATCATAGTGCCAAGGTACTTATCGCCACTGACACCAGAATTAGAATAGTAATGGACCTGCTGGACTCTCTGTGCTGCCCTGGAGGTGTTGTGTGTGTAAGTGTGTGTATGTGTGTGTATGGAGGCTGTGCGGTGTTGGAAAAGCGAGGAATGACACTGCTTGTCTTTTGGGAGTCGCATGCTTGAACTCGATGACGCCCTTTCCAGACGTGCGTACGTGCATGTATTGTGTCTTTGTTACAAATTTTGCACCGCCATGGGTCATGGAGAGATTTGGTGGGAGACGTGTCCAGATTTAAAGAGGTTCAAGGGTCATTTTACTAGTATTATTAATGCCTGAGCATAGATGACACTACAAGGGATTAAAAGTCAGTTGCTCTGATCTGCCTGTATCGTGTCAGGCATGTCTGTGGTGCTAAAAAAAATAAAAAAATTGGCCTGGAAACAAATTACCTCGAGGTAGAAGCCTTGGTCTCTAATTAGTCTTTAATTACCAATGGATCAATTTAGTTTGCCTCTACGAGAGTCCTGGAATGCAAAATAGGATTAGCAGTCAAACACTGTTGCAAAATTAAAGGACCAACTGCATGGTCACAATCAGGGACATAACCAGGAACTAAATGCCTAATTTTACTGAGTTAAATACTTTTTTTTATTCTCTCTCTCTCTCTTTCCATCTCTCTTTCTCTTTCTCAACCGCTTTTTCTGTCCAAGTGAAGCTGCACGATTTTATGCTATCAGCTAGTCGTACTGCAATTACTGTAGCAAACCGATTTGCTTGTAATGAAAAGTTTGTATTTGTAAAACCCGTCAAAAACACTTCAATTATCGATCCTGTGCAGACACGTGACTACCATGACATCAGTCAGTTAGGCTACTATGATTTTTCGTTTATAGTTTTGTCTGGAATCTTCAAATTCGTCTGGAATCTCAAGAGTTAAATATAATGGGTGGCTACGTCTACTGTATGTCAAACCTCAGTTCCACTTTTTTTATGTAGTAGACTACATTTTGACACCAAGTTATCAGGATGTCAGTGTTTTTTATATTAAATTTGACAACCGGACATTTCACTTGGGAGGAAAAACTAATCTTCCAAAAATACCTAGGACGCCTTGGTATCCTGGTGGGTAGTTACAGGCATGGTGATAATCACCTGCACTCTGAATAGCCTGTGAAAAAAAATTGTATATCTACACTGTGTATTAGAAGTGATTATGTTTAATTCGGTATAATCAAAAGCACATTGCAAATAGATTTCTCAAGAGCTGTAGTAAAAAAATGAACTTGACAGAAAGCTTGTCAACGGGTGATAGTGGTGTAACCAGTGATGGAACTTCCCGTACAACTTTTTGTATGAAATCCAATGAAATCGGTCTCGCTCGTTAGACCTGCTATGAATTTTGCATGAGCTCACGTTGGTGAAGTCAATCGCCTGTGGGAGACAAAGCTGCAGAACCAGTGTGCGTAAAAAGGACATGTGAAGGGGACATCAGTTTAATTAAAACAGTAGCAGGCTCTGGCCTCTTCCACTTCAAAATACTGAGACAATAAAAGCAGTAAACAAGTTCAGCCAGCCAGAGGCTTTGTGTTTACTGGAGTAATAGACAATGCAGATGTGGCTCTGCAGATGTTCTGCTACTTTTCTGTCAGAGACGAGCGCTGCACATGATGGAGCGGTGACTTAATTAAGAGAAATCTTTGAAATCAATGGTAAATGTGTGATGAAATGAGGACAAAGTCCTGCAGCTGTTGTCCAGATTGAACATCCACGTCAACAAGGGACTCATCCAACAGCGTTCCCCCAGGGTTTCCTCTGCAGACTGTCACATTAATACATCATTTATTTTCTTTTACTTCCAGAATGTCATTTGGCTCATTTTGGATTAGGATCTTTCTGCCTGCAGCGTTTGCCATAGCTGAGAGCCGCGTCCAAGTCCGGACAGATTAGGAAATAATTTAGGGCTATACAGTGGTGGCAGTTCAGCAGGTTAAGACTCTGAGTTACCGTTCAGGAGTAGGGGTGCTCTGATCAGGGGTTTTAAGCCCAATCATCGATCCTTGATCACAGAAATCAGGGTCGCCTGATCCCAATCGCTGATCGGAGGTATGTGTGGGTTATTGGAATCTTCCATTCCATAAAGTGTTCTATTTATTGTGTAGTATCGTTTATTTGTTTACTATTTATAGCAGTGAAAAATAACCATTCTAAACAGCAGTACACAGATATATTTAAGATCTGAGAAAGTATCATAAATGTAAAACTTATTATTTCTTATTATTCTCTTTTCACTTCGGTGGCCTTGCACCTCCAGGGTCGAGGGTTCGATTCCACCTCTGTGTACATGGAGCTTGCATGTTCTCCATGTGGGTTTACTCTGGGTACTCCAGTTTCCTCTTATAGTCCAAAGACATGCAGATTAGATTAATTGACGTTCCCAAATTGCCCATAGTGTGTGGATGAGCATGTGAGTGTGTATTATGGGTGTGTATGTCCTGTGATGAATTGGCACCCTGTCCAGGGTGTATCTCACCTTGTGCCCTAAGTCTCCTAGGATAGGCTCCAGGCTCCGGTGACCTGTATACAGGATAAAGTGGTATAGTCGATGAATGAGAATAGCATCAAGGGGCTCTCACAAATGCTTATCTAAATGCGACTGTTGTACTATAGTCGCTTGTTATAACATGCAACACATGGAACAAGGCTGTTATAAAAATAAATAACAAATCGAAACTCATTTTTAAATAAACACGCACATCTGTCACTTTGTATTTGCCGAGCCAATCATAGCTATTTATTAGTATGCAGTGAGGGCAGGCATTTCTTTATAAATATCAGAATTTCTGCATGTTTAGGAGTCAGTCTATTCCTCTTATCACCCAGAATGTGTGCAGATGTGCTGAACAGCGGTAAGGTAAACCCTGGCTGCCTCGGTCAGAGCTGGGAACCTCTCTTTAGTTCCCTCTTCACTATTTTTTTTTTTGCGATAATGGTTTAAGCCTTTTCACTCTATGCAGAGTAAGGCTCGAGCTTTTTGAGCACTTCTGCTACAGGGGGTTGAGCGAGGGTCACTCTAGAGATAAACTGGAGATTAAAATATAAACACTTTTTTTTGTACCTTTAATAATGAATTGTAAAGGTACATTATTAAGATAAATCATTAGGCTTGGAGGACTCCAGCAGTATAGCCGTGGGGATACGTTGTGAGAATGACACAAATATTAATGACACAGGACTGTGAAGTTGGGCTCACTCACAGTGAGATCACTCACAATTTTGCCTAAGAACATAGACATGAATAAAGAATGGTACAGAAACATCCTTCGAGAGCAACTTCTCCCAACCATCCAAGAACAGTATGGTGACGAACAATGCCTTTTCCAGCATGATGGAGGAACTTGCCATAAGGTAAATAAGTCGCTCGGGAAATAAAACGTCGAAAATTTGGGGCCATGGCGAGGAAAATCCCCGGACCCTAATCCCATTGAGAACTTGTGGTCAATCCTCACCAGGCCAGTGGACAAACAAAAATTCACAAATTCTGACAAACTCCAAGCACTGATTACGCAAGAATATGTTGCCATCAATCAGGATGTGACCCAGAAGTTGATTGCCAGCATGCCGTGATGAATTCACAGGTCGTAAACAAGAAGGGTCAACACTGCAAACATTGTTTCTTTGCATGAAAGAAATGAAATGCTTGTAATTATACTTCAGTATACCACAGTATACCATACCGTAACATCTGATAAAAAGATCTAAAAACACTGCAGATGTAAATTAATATGCAATTTTTTAAAAATTTGTTTCATTCTTAAAACCTTTGGCCATGGCTACACACCTGATGGTATATTTGCATTGCACCATGACATACTTTTATCTTTAACTGCACCATTCAGCTCTGTTCATGATTTTTTTTTTTTTTTGTGAGGTTAACTTTGAAAAAAAGTATTTATTGAACATGAGTCTTCCCCTTGTCTTTCTCTGCAGTTTGTTCAAATGTCAGGACCACACACGTACACACACACAAAAACGGTAGGCCATTGATTCACGGAGAGCCGTGCGTTGCGTTTCAGAGGTCAGAGTCGAGCAAGTCAATAACAGAGATTTTTGACAGTTAAAACCAAGAAGATGGATAAGGAAAGACAGGGAGGATTGACATGTTCAGACTCAAAAAGCTATTCAGTGTCTCTTGTCGAAAGGATGCAATAGAATACCTTGGTTCTTTATCAAGCCCTTTTTCACCCAATATCATATTTCACCAACTTCCCACTTACTAGCCAACTTTTCTCTGTCCTGAGAGTGTAGAGACGTTTTATTTTGAGTGTCTTTATTTTGTGTTACAAGGTAGATGAGGGCTAATTGCCCTCTTCCGCATACAGACACCCATTGGCTAGTATGATTTTGACTGACAGGAAGAGAGTAATATCATCGCTCTGACCCAGAGAACACGCTTAATTATGAGCCTCTTGGATTCCTCTTGGTGTCCGACAGCTGTGTCATTATGTATCCGTACCCAAACTCGATGACAGGGCAGATATTGTTTTGTTCCAGCGCTCTGTAGACTTACCGTTTTTTGTGACCAGAGGAGTGAATTAACGACTACAATTCATTGAAATCAGTAGTGGAGGAAAAGTGTGGACGTGCAGCGAGATGAATACAAAAAGCTGGCAGAAACTGTATGAGCTGCCTGCACCAACAAAGAACTCATCTACCACCTTCCCAACGTGGCTCCCTCTCTGAACTTGCACCTTTCTCAATAAATATTTTTCACAAAGCTGTCATGAAATCCTGGATAATTTTGTCATAGTTTTTTTGCTCATCCCTCCTGTTCACCATTTCAATCTTACAATTAGAAATTACCATAACCAGCAGGGGTTTGAAAAGATGGTCAAAATCATTAAACACAACACCTACACACCGCCTACATTCGCATTTTTATACCAGTATTATCCCATTACTCTCTCGCACCTTATGCCATATACTGTATAATCACACTCCTGTTGCTGTCACCATTCTGGTGATAATTTCTCCTGTGTAAATTTTACTTCAGTGTAATATCATTTTATTATAAGTCATCTTCTTGGGTTGGTCCTCACCCAGCAATTTTAAAACTTACTCACTCATTCACTCAATCATTGTCCGTACAGCTTTATCCCTGAAAGTATACAGGGTTGCAGGGGGCCTGGAGCCCATCCCAGGAGACTTAGGGCATGAGGCGGCGTACTTCCTGGACAGGGTGCCAATCCATCACAGAGCATACACACACACAATGGGCAATTTGGAAACGCCAATTAGCCTAATCTGCATGTCTTTGGACTGTGGGAGGAAACCCACCAAGCACGGGGAGAACATGCAAACTCCATGCACACAGAGACGGGAATCGAACTGGGTTCCTGGAGGTGAAAGGCGATACCACTGTGCCAACCCCAATTTTAAAATTGATAAACATTGCATATACCACCAGCAGTTATTACCCATAAGAGATATGTAATTGAAAATGTAATTGGCCAGAAGTACAAAGCGCAAAGGAATTTCACTTGGCAAATCAAAGAAATAACATTATGGCATTTGCCCTCATTCAGAGTGACTGAAATTTTTCTTTTTATTCCATATTCGAGCAGGTGAGGGATGTTGATGAAGGGCCCAACAGTGGTAAATTGGTGGGGACCTATGTTTGAACCCAAGCCCTTCCGATCAGTAGTCCAATACCTTAACCACTTAGCTACCCCTGTCTCATGTACAAGGTGAACATGTACTGTATGCTCATACCATTTCAAATACTCACACACTGTACAAATACCAAAACTACAGCGTTATAGTGAGGGCTGCATATGAGATTAGGTTATTTTTGGCTGCTCTGGATTTTTTTTTCTTTTTGTATCCAGGCTCACGGTTGCTGGTGGGAGAAATAGGTGGAGAAATGTGCCTGGTGGCCAATCTTCAATGATTGCACATTCCAACAGTAAGAGCAGAGTGTGAAGGTTTAATATAAAGGGTATACTTTAAAAATAATTTAAAGTAATAGCACAGTTTTGCTTAAAATATTGCAATTGTGTTTCCATTTTGTAATATTGCTGCACAATTAATCACATAAAAATCGAAATCGCAAAATGAACCTGTGCGATTATTTACTCGCAAAAGGCTGCGATTTATGACAGGGAATGTACAGTATACATAGTTTGGAATTTATATAGATTATTTTTTGCTTTTTCTAAATACAATAAATAAATATTGGCAGACACTCTTATAATGAAATCATTAGTGCTGTTATTTGACATTAGCCTAGATAAATACATTTGAATACAAAATCGTACACTTAATAATTACGTATTGCAATTTAAATCACAATCAACATGTGTTAAAAATAATTGTAATGTGTTTTTTTCTATCAAATCGTTTAGCCCTACTTTGTAAGTATTTGGACAGCTCGATTTTGTGACATAGCGTAAATGTTTCTTAGGAACGTGGATCCCAGTGAAGTTAGTGGTTGATGCTAAGTGCAATTTTACTCACATGGAATAATTTTTTTGAATAATTATACAAACACGTTTGAGGAAATTGTTCACTTTGTAAATTCTGTCTTATTTACACCATCATTCTGATTTAACATTATTTTAAATGCTGATTATAGCTAGCTAAAATTTGCTAAACTTGAAATTTGAACTGGTACATTCAAAACTTTAATGCATAATATTGCTTACTACTAATTAATTAATATCACTACATTTAAAAAAAAATACAAAAATAGTAGACTTGATTTTTGTGTGCAACACCAGGATTTGGTCTGTTCAGATTTTGAGATTTGGAATCTCCCATTCGGAGAACCTTGCAGCCCTATCTACAGGGAGACTGAATGATTTTTTTCTTTAGGTATTAGCATACTGCATGTCAAATCAATGCTAAACTAAACGAAACCATTTTGTTTCCATCTTGTAAGTAAACAATTTCAGGCAGGCTGCTAATCATCTCTCTACTGACCCCCGTGTCAGGCGGATCAAGGTCACTGGCTGTCTAATGGGACCATAGCAGCGTTTCTAAGTCTGGATTTTAGAGGTGTGTACTGTAACTGGAGCTGGAGAAAGAGCAGCAGCAGCAGGAGCCAGGATTTCCCTCCAGGACTATTAAATTCATCCCAAGCTCCAGCTCCATTTTGAAATCCTTAATGGCTGTAATTAAGACTCCTGGAGCGCTCTCCTCCTGGATGTACTAGTGTTCCACTAACGTCTAAATGACAGTAGCAGGGCCTCGTCTCAGGACAAGAAACCTTGATTTCCAACACTTTTCTGGTGGCATGCGCTTGTTGAAGATATGCCTGGTTATGAATGGATTTTAACGATCAAACTTGTTGGGATGAAAATGGTTACGTAATGGATAATGGGATGATTATGTTTTAATGGTAGCTCTTTTGTTTTGTTGGACCTTCAGCATCACTCTCACAGAGAGATCTTTCACGTCAGGGAATTTATTCATGATTAACTGCTTTTTCCTCTCTGCATTACTTAATTCATTTAATGAAGCATTAGCATTAACATAGATTGTGTGGACTGAACACATTTATCCATTAGTCCAGATAAGTGGCATTTACCTGACAGTTTACAAGCTCCCTTACTTGATGATTATGCAAAGGCTCCGAGCATTTTATTTACACCACAAGCAACAGCACGTAGCACAAATGTGACTTGAATCTTTATCCGTTAAAGATTGGATGAAAAACAAATCAATCTCACCAAGCCAAGTGTGCGTAACACGTGAGTGTAATCTCTGAGCACCTGATTGCTAATACTCTCAGTTGGCTGCTCATATATGCTAGGGACGCGAGCGAATGTGAATACGTTATCCAAAATGAGCAGATACCGTGTTCTAAATGAATACAAATACAGAAAGATTTAGGAGACACACTTCCTGGACGAAAGCTTCGATCGACTGTTTCGGGCACCAGGTCATGATCGTTTTTCATGTAATCCGTGTGTTTGTATATATTTTGGGAAATAACTAATGGAAACTGTCACAAACGGCCCACCTCACAGAACTTCGAACTGAAATTTTGCAAGAAATTTGTCTCGGTTTGCGAAGCATTTTTGGCATACGAGCAAACGATCCAAGCCGAACCGAACGGTAGCACATACTGTACGTTCGGGAGCCACTCAAAACTTGTTTGCGTCAGTTGAAAGTCAAGTGAAGCACATTAAATTTTTTTATTTTTTTTTGTGTGTGTGTGTTTTTTTTTGCCATTTTGTGCAAGATTTAGTGAAGACATAGCACCATGAGTCCCAAGAATGCTATCAAGCCCGGTAGCAAGAAGACAAGAGTCACTTTTACAGTAGTTAAAGCAGCCGGTGCAAAGAGGAATCATAAATTAAGGTTAAGTGAGGTTTAATGTCTATTTATTTCGTATTTTACTTAATTCACGTCTTTTTGAAATTTTTGGATTGTTTTTGTATGCAAAAAATATGATTATAGTGTTATGAAATTAGTAATAATAGTATTTATGGGTGACTGGAATGGATTATCTGCATTTTTGCAATACAAACTTACGCCTTAGAATTCGCCTCCAGAACGGATTAAATTCATATGCCAAGATACCACAGTAACTGTACAAGCGGGAGTAATAAAACTGCCCTACGAACTCGTGTGATATAGCTGAGGTTGAGGAAATGTCAAAGCCAGAATTCACACACCATATAAACAGTACTGGCATTATGACTTCCTGGTTTAGGCCACGCCCAATCTGAAGACAGATACAGTACAGATATTAAGATCTCTATACTGATCATGTCATTTTCTTAAAAATCACCAATGCACACACCAAATTTTCTAAATTGTATTACTATAGTTTCATTTTGTTAAAAGGTAATTTACCAACCACGGTGGATGTTCAGCAATCCAGGAAATTTGCATTTTGCTATTGATCATCAAGAACAAAACTTAGCCTTGCAGCACACTGATCATGTGAAAAATGATAGAAACCCAAGTGTTCATTAGTGAAATATTAGCACTAAATGTTACACTTGTAATCATTAGCTTAATACAGTACATGACTGTTCTTGTGTGGGAATTCCAGCAGAAAACCTTTCATGCTTTTAAGTGGTTGCTTATAAAAAGAAAAATCAAGAATGAGAGTGATGCAGTTAATCTCAGACATGCTTACAATGTTTTTATGCATGAGAGAAATAGATATTGTAGATAAATCTCCTGCCCTTTTCTTCAGGATGTCACTCGCCACTCTCTGTAATTTCATGTCTGAGGCCGACATCATAATTATTGTCATGGGAATAAAAACGTATCATCAGAGAAAGCAGCTGAGTTGTGCACCATAAGGCTTCGAGGGAGGACAAACAGGTGGACGAGAGCATGTAATAACAGGTGCTTTGTTACTGACACTCAGTGCCCATTGCCTGTTTTCTTCTGGTGACTTGCCTTTCAGCCTGTGATTGTGAGTGGGTGAGTGACTGTGCCACCGTAATAGATATGTCACCTCTGATTTAGACGTTGGTATGCCGTGACAGGTTTGTAGCTCGGGGCAATACAGAGCTCTCAAGTTCCCCTTATGCACACCAGCAGGAGTGAAAAGCCTGGGCTCGAAAATCAATACTTGGGTTCAGGGTTTATTACTGCGAGTCACATAGATCAAGCTCTTTCCATTCCTGAATCTGTCCTATAGTATATTAAACAAAGGACTTGGCTTTCTGTGTTCTGGAAATTTTTTTTCTTAATAATTTAATTTAACCTTTTATGATTCTTTTTGTGAATTTTGTGTTGTGATTCTAAAATAACCAGGTTTTCTTGGTGAGTTTCCTCCCACAGTCCAAAGACATGCAGATTAGGCTAATTGGCGTTCCCAAATTGCTCGTTGTCTGTGAATGAATGAGTGTGTGAGTGAGTGTATGTGTGTGTGCCCTCCGATGGATTGGCACCCTGTCCAAGGTGTACCTCGCCTTGTGCCCTACTGTAAGTCTCCTGGGATAGGCTCCAGGCCCCCAAGGATAAAGCGGTATATAGAAGATGAGGAGGTGAGTGATTATTATAACAGTGGTGCCGCGGCATACAAACGCTTTAACCGCTTTAAGAATTTTCACCTTAACCACTGAAATTTTGCATTTGGCATATGAAGCATTTTCAGCATGTGAGTGACCATAGACCGAAGTTGCGTGTATGTCTGGGAGGCGATCAAAACATCGCCTCTACGTCAGTGGAAAGCCAAAAGAAGTTTTTTTTTTTTTTTGTTTTTTTTTGTTTTGCATTTGGTGCAAGTTTTAATGGAGACATAGCACCATGGGTTTCATGAATGCTACCAAGGACGGTAGAAAGAAGAAAAGGGAGTCACATTCAATTTCGATTTTAAAGCAGGCGGTGCCAAGATTAATCCAGTTAAGTGAGGTTTAATGTCTATTTATTTTATATTTTACTTCATTTTCATGTCTTTTATAAATGTTTTGGTTGTTTTTATATGCAAAATAATGATTATAGTGTTGTAAATTGGTAATATGTAGTGCATTTGATGTAGTCTTGTGTGCATCAGGACTGGGTTTCTTCCAGATGCAACAAGAACTTTGTACATTACTTTCAGGCAGACCTTTTCAGGTGATGTAAGTTACAGTAGCTTATAAGGATGGGAATCTCCAGGGACCAGCCAATACGATATTATCTGATAATACAATATTATATTATTGTAATTCTATATCACCATTTTAAAAATATCCTGATTCTATATTATTATTAGTATCATTATTATTATTATTATTATTATTATTATTATTAGTAGTAGTAGTAGTAGTAGTAGTAGACGTAGTATTTCAGATTTTGTTCAATTCTAAACAAACTTAACAAATAATTTGCTCCTACCACATGCAGCCTGACAAAGTGTGAATAGATTAAATGAATGATAAAAATAAATAGTGCATGAATTGCCACACAAACAAATCACAATCTGTATCCAAATCTATTTTTCGCCCCAATCTCAAGTATCTTAATAGTTTTTATTTTGACAAATTAAGCACATTTTCTGAGAGAGCAGGATTAAGAAACAATTCCTCAGGCTCCCAATTGGTGGAACACAAATGTGTTCTTCCTGTCAGCTGGGAGATCTTGACTTAAAATCCTGGTGATGTCACAGCCATCCATGACCAGGAGTCCATGAGAGCAAAATTGTCAGTGCTCTAAGGGAGTGTAGAGCTGGGGCATACAGTTTCTGTATTTTTGTGTACAGGTATAAATCTACTTAATTACATGGGGTAATGGGGTTTACCATCTTTATTAGAACACTCAAAATGAATCTTTGTAAAAACTCTAGCTGCCATTTTCAACCCCAACTTTAATGTTTATTAGAATAGAATTTTTTTTTGATGCCAAGTATAATTAAAGTTAATTATACTTGTCCTCATTATTACTTGACATATTATAATGTCCTCATTTATATGATGTCCTCATTTCTTAGCAATTTAGCAACACATCTAAGAAAAAATGTAATGTTCCTGATTGTTTTGTCTCATTTCCACAGTCAGTTTGGCTAAAAGATTTACCTTCTTCATTTTAGCTAGCTAAATTGGTAACCTGACTTTAAAAAAAGAATAAAAGTCAAAATATTAAGGCAACATCGTGCAGTAGATTTTTTGAAGTTCATCGACTTAAGCTTGGTCAGCTTAAATAGTTTTGTTCGTATTATTGAACTTTTCACTGTCAGTCAGAATTAAAGTGTTTGCATAAACTTTAATTCTTTGTCAGCAGCACTGCTTAGCTGGGATTTGAGCTCGTAATCTCAAGGTGAGAAGGCAATTGCCTGTCTGTTGTGCCACTCAACCAAGAATCCGTACCTGCACGGAGACAGATCGAACAGTTTAAAGCTGCAAGTTTTTTTGGATGACAAAAAAAAAGTTTTTGTTCTGCATTGAACTGACAGGTCTCAACTCATCCACACTCCAGACTCCTGTATGGTGCAACAGAAAAGCGTCTGCCTGCTCAATCTACAGTAGTTAGAAGGTGGAGACTGTGTGGCATGTTTACATTCTCTTGATGATCATAGCAACACGAACCAATCATGGATAAAATCAAATCGTGCTCTTGACAGAACAATTATCCAAAATTCTTCTTGTGTTTGGCAGTTTTTTTTATTACTAACAATGAAAATGTAAGTAATGTGAACTATTCAAGGTGGCCACATCAAAGAATTTGAGTTGGCTAATTATTTAACATCTAGCCTTCTAACTTGATGAATTTTATACGCAAACAGTCTATGAATAGTTTTAGTCTTTTGTTAAACTATATTCTGTAGATGAGGTGTTAGAATTATAAGGATGTATTCGACTAGTGTATTAAGGTTTTACGATATTTTATTCTTAAAGGTTTTGACCTGAAATCCAAACACAGCTTTCTTTCTTTCTTTCTTTTCATTTTTTAAATATAATTGTTATAAATTCCTAATAAGGTCACAGAATATAGTTTTTATACACAATTTTCCATTTTTATTGGATCTCTTTTATCACAGAGTCATTTCTTTTTTGTTATTTTATCTGTACCTTTAAATATGATAATTTTCCAGTCAGATTAATACTTTTATAAATGCATATACTGTAAAGGTTTTTATTTTTGTTTGGTATTGATAATCTATAATAATCTTAAAACATTCGTCATCACAATCAACTTTTTGTACATTCAGCATGTACTGTATATGTATTTCAGTTTTTAACTGCAGAATAATATTACTGACAAAAGTGGTTGTGTGGTTTGAACAATACTGTTTTTTTTCAATGGACTTGAATTTCAAATTATTGTGTAATAATTGAAAAGTGAGCTTATACACTCTTTTACGCATCTATATTTGCTTTTAAAGTGCAAGTTATATATTAATACGTCGACTGCCTGATGGCTTAATATGACTAATGTATTACAGGCACTTGGCTTGTTCACTTTACATTAGAAACTGCACCACTGCTTGAATGTGCAAAGTTTTCTGACACTTAATCGCTATCTGCAGAGCGCTGCAATAAAGCTGTTATTTGTCCACAGACGCAATTGAATAATCCCTCAAATGTCAAATACGAGCAAAGGCTCATATTTCATTGTCATATTATAACAATGTTTTATTTTTATTTCCTCCCTCCAGGAATCTTCTAGACAAAGACACATTCTCCAAATCAGACCCAAGTGAGTGCTGCTTTGTGCAGTTCTTTTTTTTTTTTTTTTTTGCACTTTTACAGAAGCCTCTATTTATGACACATGAACATGTATAAATTTCTCCCGTTGTGATGAAATGTCACATTTTGATGTGCTAGTGATTGTGCATACTTTATTCTTAAAGTCATGGCTTAGTACTCAGTTGTTTATCTTAATGCACATTATTCACTAACTTTAGTGTTTAGAGTTAAATTTACAGAGATTCTGATTCTGAAAGTTTGGCCATGAATTAATATTGAGCAACATATTTAAATTAAGGGCAGTATGTAAAAAATAAAAGTAGCATTAAAAAGTAGGTATGTTTAGGTTAAACTAGTTAAAAGTTAGTTAGAAAGTAAAAATAAGTACATTAAAAACTAAACTCATTACAGTAAAATAGACATCAATATGTAAAAGTAGGAAGCCAGAAGTTTTTTTGAGTAAGAAAAAGTCATATTTCAAAGTAGCACATTGTCAGACAGGGTTACAAAAATGGGCAACATCATGATTAGTTTCCTATGGCCACAATGGGCAAATTTGTTATTCATTTTAAAATATAATAGTTGAAATGAGTGAAATATTTATACTGCAGCTATACTGTAGAATAGATAATGAGGAAAGAGTGTGTGTGTCTGTGAAGGCGAAAGTAGGAGGGCTCTGTGTGTGTGTGTGTGTGTGTGTGTGTGTGGGACACGGTGTCTAATAACACAGACACAGAGCAAGCTGAGCCTTCAGCAGAGAGAGAAAATGGATCTTTAACCTTTCTAATGAGATTTTCTTTTGCTTTACACGCGCACACACACATGGTCACAGTGTTATAGTAAACAGTACACGTGCACAGATGTTGATTATACCAGTGAGAGACGTGCACTAAGACCCAGCAGGGAAGACGATTACCCACAATTTTGCAGCGCAAAAGAGAGAGAAACCGTTGGCTCAGTTGTGACTTGCTCGTTTTTCAAGACAAAATTTAATAAAAATCTTTGCGGAACACTCGCAAACCGCATTACTCGCAATCCGAGGTTTCACTGTATGTCTATATCTGTTAGAATTATTTCATATAAAAGGGAGTTATTTCTACTCTCTTGCTCTCTTCCTCATAGATCTGATATTAACGTGTTAAATCTTCCCTGCTGCCATCTTCCTGTCTCCTCTCACATCTGTTCTTAAAGGTGCGAACGGTCCCGCACTCACCTTCTCATTCTCTCTTTATGTCTCTCTCTCTATCTCTCTCTGTCTCTTTCCCCCCCTCTCCCCCTAACTCGAGCCAACATCTGATTCGTCTCTGGAGGGACAGCTCTCTGTCTTCCTCTTCTTTGATTCTTCAGGATCTCACCAGGACATTTACAATGGTTCATGTTCTTTGTAGTGACATATGTTGATGGCACAGGTGTTTGGGCAAACATATAAAAACCAATCTTTTGCTGTTAATAAACAGAGACCTTTCTGACATACAACATTTGTGTGTGTGTGTCACGAATCACAGCGGACAGACCGAGCAACTCGCTTCTTCTACTACGCAACTTTAAAAACTTTACAATACCACTTAATCGTGTGGATGTTAACTTCCATGTCACGTTACCATTGTAACAGTTAGAAAGCCGATGTGTAGAGCATCCAGACTGAGACACATCTTTACGAATTTGATTTGAAACAGCTCAATGTGGTTTAAATCATATTTGCAAAAATCCTATTCAATGCAATGTGTTGTCCCCTTACTGTTAAGACTACAAGAAGGTATTCTTGATTCAAAACTCCAATCTGAATATACAAAAATAAATAAATAAATAAAAATAGGATTTAGGCTTGCTGATCAAACATGAGCTTGAAAAAGTACCACCTTAACACCTTAGCAGCTTTGTAAAAATTAGTGGTAAATACAGTATGTAGTTACCAGGTTGAGAAACTAATGACTAATGCAGTAAATGCTTTTAATTATTCTGTCTAATTAAAACATAGCAGCATCAACTTAGCTAACTAAAATAAGATTGTATATTATACAGTAACCAGCAGTGTTGGGGGACGTTACTTTTTAAAGTAACTAATTACATTACAAAATTACTGTCATAAAAGTAAACGGTTACATTACAGCGTGACTTTCTGATAAAAGTAACTAGTTCGAGGACTTTTCCATTGCAGAAAATGAAAACTCCTTTGTGATTCCTCATTCACGTTGTTTTAGTCAAGACCTTTATAATTATTCTACCATCATCACTCGAAGCGAAGTTTGACCCATAATCTGTTAACTACTAATACCCCTATCTCACCTATGTGGTTTCGCGCGGTGGCCGTAAGTACGGTTCATCATGATTTTTTGGCGCTGTGATTAGGTTTCCATCTTTCCGTGCATCGGTCCTCGCATAGTCAAACCGCATAGGTGAGATAGGGGTATAACAGCAGG
>JAQMYJ010000016.1:16368140-16384086 GCA_030014305.1 Clarias laeviceps | reverse complement strand
GATTGGGAATCACTGCTGTCTGGCTCACGGATTACATAAATTGTCTGAATAACGGATTACATTTTTGAAAAAATAACTAAGTAACTAAGTACTTAAATGGCGGACTTAATGCCTTAGATTACTCGTTACATCAAAAAATAATCCAAGTACTCGAACTTTGTAATGCGTTACACTGAACACTGGTGACCAGTAACCAGTTTTGCTGTTAATATTCAATTGAAAGCATTATCCAGGTTTGTTAGTTTCTTAAGTTAGTTAACATTTAGCTAACTTTTATATTGTAACGTTCCTAAATGCAATTTTGTGAAATGCCAACTTGCACTCGATTTGTTTTACAGGCATTAATAGATTTCACTTTTAACATGATTTTTCACAAGATGTACAGTAGCCATGAAAATAGCTGAACTTGCTCGCATGCACTGTATACAAGTACAAAACCATTATGACATTGTTGTGTGTAATAGTTTATAGTTAGGAGTAATTTCATCTTGGGAGGTTTTTAGTACTGTGCTAGAGGCGATGAAAAAAACTCCAAACAAGAAAAAATACAGCTGATGCAATTCAGTTTTCATTTCTGTCTAATTGCAAGAAGTGAAAATTCCAGGATTCATTTTAAACATGGCGAAAATGTTGCATATCTACCAACAAGCGTTTGAGTCACATTCACCATTTGGTGTGTCTGATATTCCGAAGATGCTGCCAGATTATACAGGATATAATTAGTATACGTCACTCTGTTTTTTTTTTTTTTTTAAGCTCGATTTTGAGAAACCTAAGCTATGAGGAACTTTGAAGATGGAGGAGCTCAGGGAGTGACTGGCAGTGTTTGATATTATACTACACAGATGCTTCAGAAGTGTGTGTGGGTGTATGTGTGTATGAACGAGAGAAAAAAAAGAGATAGAGAGAGAGAGATTTTTTTAAGTTTACTGACAAGACGGAGCTGATATGAAATTAGAAACGTGTGTACAGATGTTTGTATATTATCGCTGATAGTTAAATTAATCGTCTTCTTTCTCTCTTTTGCCGTAGTGTGCGTCCTGTATACACAAGGAGTCGAAACGAAACAGTGGAGAGAGGTAAATAGACATGAACACAACTTCCCATATCTAACATTTTTCCTTACACATACACCCACAGGCCCACTTTCAATTCTGAAACTTGTCTTTGAAGAGCTGAAGGCTTTCAGCTCAGCACATGACCAGTGCTGGTTGAGTGTGTGTGTGTGTGTGTGTGTGTGTGTGTGTGTATGCATTTGTGTTCTCGCTCCACTCCTCTGTAGTGTCAAAGCTCTCTGGAGCAATCCTCCAGTAACGTGTGACATACTCTTGCTTTCCCCGCATCTGCTCAAGCATTATTTACCGCTTCTAATATAGCACAAGAAAAATGATTTCTTTGCTCATCTTTGCACATTGCTGTATGGATGAGCCTTCTTTACTATTTGATTGCATGCCTGCATCTCATGATAAATCTTCCCTGTTCTGAATATTGCATTTTCCAATATGTTCTTGCATTTTTTTTTTTCATTTAAATGATAACATTTAACAATGCCAGTCTCCTAGTTCTCCCCTGCGCTCTATGGTAAATTATCCAACCTATATCATTGTCTTATAGATTACATCGTAGCATGTCTGTATATCAGCACCGTACCATTCAGCAGCAGCTCAGCAGCTCAAATAATGTGAAAAATTGCAACAAAAGCAAATGCCATGTTACAAAGTACTCGTCTCTGAATGCATACTTTTCCCCCCTCACTGATATCAGCTCCATGAATGCAATATTTTTCATCAGCCTTCCAACACTGCCACCTTATTTCTGTTGCTTGATTCAAAATTCTATGTTAACTTGCCTGTTATTCACATACTTGACATAGATTAACTTTTTTTCATATAAAACCCATTAATCTTACATTTCCTAAGGTTCCATTTGGTATTAAGAATATACAGTAGCTGCTATATACTGTAGCTATAGCAGAAGCTACTTGCTCCGACTTCCACCTCTTGCTGCACTACACACATCAGCCAAGTCGCAAGCTGGTTGATGGCTAGAATGGTTTTACTTAAGTGAACAACAGAGCATCTTTTCGGAATCAGGAACAGGCAGGTATGTGGAAACCAGAAGTGAACTGTGCCGTGCAGTCCTGGCCCTTCAGTGGGCTCCAAAACAGTGAGTTTTCTTGGACCCAACTAAAAAGCATGCAACTATTAGATTTTGACTGTAGAATGTTTGTTCATTATTAAACGTTTTGCAAAATATATTGGCTCTGAAATATCTGATCTGTGATGCAAGCATGGGCTTGGAGTCATTTGAGGCTTTAAAACGTCACCTTTTCTGCATAATGCTACAGGTGATATACTCTAAACTATTCCCACATTGCCATCCCGCATGGTAGGAGTGAATTATTTTCTAAGTTTGTTTAGAAATATAGGTTGTCCCCGACTTACGAACGAGTTCCGTTCCAGGAGCACGTTCATAAGCCGGAATTGTTCTTAAGTCTGACAAAGTGAGTCTTATACGCCTTTAACACGGATATACAATGTAAAGCATACCAATCCTCTTGACTACATCTGTCCCCTTTCCAAACAATGCCATCATTTGGCCAAAAACCGTAAATGCAGAAATTCGTAACTCGAATATTCGTAAGTCGGGGACTACCTGTAATAATTATTGCCAATGACAGAGATATGTGCTGCTCAGTTTAATATAGCCTTTTGTTTAATTTTATTTAAAGTTAAATGTTAAACTCTTGTATTTGAGGTTAGTTTGTATTGTTTAAAGCCATGCTTGATTTTTAAGTTAGAAAACTACAGTAATGCTATAAGGAATGGCCTACATTTAATTACTCACGTTCAGTTAAGTTGTGAAGCTGTTGAATAAAGCCGAAGTATAAAACTTTCAAGTTTTTTTTAAAGGTTTAAGGTTCTAAAATTGTAACAAAATAAAAAATATTTTTTTAATAGAATCAGGATATTTATAAAATCATAATACTTATTAATTGAATCGACACCCACGTATCGTGATAATATTGTATCTGGTGGTCACTGGTGATTCCCGTTCCTATTAATTAGATCATCAATCTCAATTCCGCCAGTGGCATTATACACTTACATGGCAGGAGCCTTCAGCCCAAAATCTAAAGTCTTCTGAGAAAGCATAGAGTTCAGTCACCTCATTCTTACAGAACAGTGAGTGCAGGAGACTGTGTAACTAAAGACACAATAAAAAAAATTCTTCAGAGCTTCTTGTCGTGATCTGACATGACAGGTGCCTGTGTTCTGGGTTTCTTCAAATAACCTGCAGGTTTCACAGACAGAGACACCAAGGCAGGCTTGTTCACCTGCAGGACATTTGTGTGTGTGTGTGTGTGTGTGTGTGTGTGTGTGTGTGTGTGTGCGCTGTATTTTTTACTATGCTTGTATTCACCATGACTTAGAGGAGAGGTATGTCATTAAGGAAATGAAGCCATTGCAGCAGAAAACTGTTGACTTAATGAGGGGCTTGTCATAATTTCCTCTGTTGCTTGTCATGGCTTAGAGAATTATAATAATTTCTGATTATTTCATACATCAAATGATGTCATACTGTACATCAAAACGCATCAAAATATTAGGATACAAAAGTCAGATAGCCCTATTATTATTTTATTTATTTTTAGTTTAGTGCAAATACACAGTTACATTTAAATCACACACACACACACACACACACACATACACACATACACATACACATGAGAGGTGATTAATGCAAGCACTAGTCACTGCTACCGAACAGAGCAGTTGCGCTGACTATAAATACGCAGATGAGCTGATGTTTTCACCTGATCTGACGATCATGACCTTTTCCATATTTTTTTTTCATTCCTTAGTGATACAGAGCATTTATTTTGAAGTCGTCCATGTAACCCTGCCAACTGCCAGTGCAATCCCTAAGCAACAGACCGACTTCCTGTTAGAACAGTCTAACAAGGTGTAAAGTGTGGACAGCTACATGTTATAATGGTTCAATACTTGCAGCAGACTTGTCAGGTGCCAAAGCATGGATGTTTCAGATAGTTTAGTTTCTGTAGGATCTATAGGAGGAATACGAGGAAGTACATATTGCTGGAAGAAAGATTTGACACTCTGGTCAGATAGTTATTCCGTGGGTGCTGTTTATGTCTGAAGCTAGGCTTTAATTTATTTATTTTTAGAAGAAAACCGCGTGCAAAAGCTATTCTCATGCCTTAATATGGACATTTCTCCAGTCCTGAAAATCATTACTATTAATAATCATGAATATTCAGTTTACATTTTACATGAAATCATATTATTCAGTAATGACTATCAATAAAAATGTATGTAGATCTCACTGAGGAATGTAAGTCTGGAAACCCAACATAATGTATATAGTATTTAAGTAACACTTTAAGAAAACATTTGTTACTTTTGGAGATGTGCCACATCTCTTGCCGTATGTCCTCCATCAATGCCTTAAAACCTGGCAGTAGAATTCGCTATTGATGGTCTGTCCCGTGGGAATGAATTCTTGATGCACACTGCGGCGAATGTCGAAAAAGACTATGAGCGTGCACTTGGTTGAGCTGCATACCTGCCTCGCCTTTTTTGGTTGTGATAATGATGGGCTCTCCCACCGTGAAGACTCGTCTCAGCACAGGGTCGTACCTATACTTCCAAGTTTTGTCATCGGTAATGATCCTCGACATGAAGGACGGTTCATCCACAGCACGCTGACGGAGTTCTTGGCAGATATCGACACGATGTTCCTTCTGCTCCTGGGTCAGCCGTCTGGGGACGAACAACAAAGAAAGCGAGAAATAAAATCAACAACAATTTCAGTCCAAATATAACTCTGTCATGTCTGTGATATATCAAAGAATAAAAATGTGAATACATCAAGGAAGAAAAAGAACTCTTAGGAGTCTTTCACTTGATGCTGTTTAAATGCAATCTAATGCTTTTTATATCCAATATTGAATGAATACTGGATACATAAATATGGCTACGTTTGCTGTTGAGTTCTTTGGCATAGCTCGGGATTTCCTTATAGAGACATTTCAACACTAAATTAGGTGAAAAAAAGATACCATAGTATACCATAGTAACATCTGATAAAAGATCTAAAAACATTGAAGCTGACTTAAATTGATATACTAAAAAATATATATATATATATATATATATATATATATATATATATAACCTTTATCGGCCTCAAGACAAGGAAAATGATAAGGAAAATGATAAAGACTCAACTGTTTAATAAATAAGTTTTTTTTTTCAAGTCAACCTCACCAAAAAACTACCAATATATTGGTTTCATACTTAAAACCTTTGGCCACGGCTGCACACCTGATGGTATATTTGCATTGCACCCTGGGGAATAAAAAGTGTAGTTTTTTGGTGAGGTTAACTTGAAAAAAAAAACTTATTTATTAAACAGTTGAGTCTTTATCATTTTCCTTGTCTTGAGGCCGATAAAGGTTTTGTGCTGAACATTATTCTTGGCTCTAAACTCTTTTTTTCCCTCGGCTATCCGGCACAAAGCGTCACACCATATTTAAGCGACCACTTTGATTTCAAGCACAAGAAAGGCAACAGCTTTAGTATACAAAGGTGTTCCTTCAATTAAAAACAACTAGTTTGAGATTTATATCAGCTTGTGTTTTTTGAACTACACTAGTATGCCCATCCCACCCCCGCTGTTAAAAAAGTAACTCGGTAACTTTTACTCTGAGCAAATTTTTAATGAGCTACCTTTTACTTTTACTTGAGTTGATTTTTATAATGATAACTTTACTTGTACTTCAGTAAAATTTCACTGAAGTAACAGTACTTGTACATGAGTACAAAAGTTTATTACTCTTTCCAACTCTGTTGACAGGTCTAAAATTTGATGAGCTGCTGGAATGAAATGCATGTGTCCTAATATGATCTGATGTTCTGCATTACATCGTTGTTCCGAAATCCTGTTTTAAATTGACACAAAATTCATTTTATTCTGCATCCTACACGCCTAATTTGAATGCATTGTGATATCAGAAAATTGTAACCGTGCATATCCTAGTGGTATAGAAGGTTTCAGCCTTGTAATGAGCAAAACCGAACAAAGTCAACAGAATTTTAGACCACCACAGTCATTTTGTCTCCATGGAATCGGATTCCAAGAAACAGATTGTGCATGCTCACAAACCTCATGTGTCCTCTGGAGCAGAAACACTGCTTCTGGTCCATATGACTGCCTTGTGTTCTGGCTTATGTGTCTATTTGTTGGACACCCAGAGTAAGTAATGCCTTGGCTTAGCTTTCTGGCGAAAGATTTGTTTGTGTAGCGAGTTTTCAGACGAGCCGCTTCATGTCCGATCCTCATTAGATTAGTCCACAGTGTGTGGGCACCTAATCAACTCCTAATTCACTCACTTACCTTTGTCTCCGTCTGCCGCTACGGAACCCGTACAGCCGAAATCCTCTTATTTGACACTGCGCTGAATTTTAATTTCGCTATACACACGCTGCTCCTTTCCTATTTGCAGATATAAAAGCAGAGCTTTGGTTCCTATTCATGCTGAGATAATACTGTAAATTGCGATGAAAGGTAGACAGTTCATATCAGCGCAAACACCTTCAATACTCCTAATCTCAGTTTAGTAAGGCGATTTGCACTGGTAATTTCCACCAGAACAGTACAGCCAGCTCTTTTATTTCTCCAGGTCTGTACATTTGTATGAGTAATTAGAAGATGCAATTACAAGCCTGAACCAATAATTACAGAATAATTAAGGCTGCTTTAATACAGACCAGGTTTTAGCTCAGAGAGTGAGAGTCGTGTTCTACACTGTGTTGTCTTCACTACACGGCTACTACTTATTTTCTAATTAGTTTTTTTTTTTTTTCTAATAAGAAGCAGTGAACCTATATATAACCATGTGACTTGGATTATTTAATAGCAAACTTGTGTGTGTTTCTGGCTATGATATTATGTCGCAGGGACGATATGTCTATAGACAGATCTTAAAGCCTTTATCAAAGGCCAAAACGGTTATGCTGCTTATTCATAATCATAGATGACACACATAGAAGCAAAGAAAGAAGAAAGATTTGTGGAGTTTTACTCTCCTTATTTTAAGATATTGTATGTTGAACTGATGATATCATATTTGATTTACTACTGATTCTTATTTTATGATGTAATGTCATAATTATGACTTCTTCCTCATTATTTTTAGATATCGTGGCTATGACTTCTAAAAAAATCTTATTATAACACATTAGTTACTTATTTGAACAACTTTATAGTACAGTATATCTCAGCCACAACCCATGGCAGTCCATGACTTTATAAATCTTGCTTTGTCCATGGAGTCATCCACAAGCAGGCTTGGGAAGAAAAGAAAAGTCCAAGAAAGGGAACCTGTAATGCTACATCATTTAAAGACAACCCTATAATTATTAAGAATTATGATGATCATGGTGTCCACATAGTTTTGGCCACATAGTGTATATGGGTATATGGGAGGTGGAAGGTGAAACATCACATCACATGTAATGATTGTGTAGAATTGCTCATGGGAAAAACATGTATAATTACCAGACATTTTGCTTCACTTTAGTGGAAGATCAAAACCCATCAACAATTTTGCCATTTGAAATACAGCCCAGTCTGACCAAGCTCCTGACCTCACAATAAAAAAAATGGATTTGATTTCAGGTTATCTTTAAAGATGTCTAACATGTCCAATGAAGACATGAAAACACTGTACACTTTGAATACATTATCTACCGTATGTATGAGTGGAGCCAAAAAGGCACATAAATTCCAATCTCACCGTTTGCATTCAAGTCACATGACCACGTATTAGATATTAGATATTAGATATCTGTCCGAGGACCACATATGAAAATGACTTTGATCTGATCTGACAGACAGACAGCCCTGAAAAGAAGTCACGTGATACTTTAGGGTCAGATCAGACTGAAGTACCTTTCAGTGAAAATAGTGGTACTCTTTGGAGTAGGGACTCCATCCAGTCATCCCTTTACTGTGTAGGGTCATGCTGGGGCCTGAAGTCTATCGCAGGGAACTTGGGGCATAAGGCAGGGTACACCACAAGCACACACTCAATCGTACATTAAGGCCCTAATTCACATGTCTTTGGGGGTGTGCTGGAGGAAACTGGAGTACCCGGAGGAAACCCAGCAAGCACAGGGAGAACATGCAAACCCCATGCACACATAAAAGCCTTTAAGTCCCAACCCCATGCTGCAAGGGGTGGGACTCATTCCAATTATTTTGTCTGGTTTGCCAGGAAAAGTGTGGTAAAATAATGGAGTAGCTGCTTTCTGCTGGAATTTAGGGGCAGTATTGGCTGAAAGAGCCCCTAATTAAGCAGGTGTAATTGTCACCAATCTTCTGTGCTCTTGAGCTCAATGAGTGGGCCCATGGCTGTAATTAGCCCTGGCACCCAGGAGCTGTGATCTGCCTCTGGCCAATCCTGCTTCACCAAATCAAACTTTAGTGTCTCAGGAAGAAGGCATAGTAAAAGAGAGATATTGATAGAGCAAGAAAATAGAGGTTGTATTGCCTTGTTATTGTTGAAAAGAGAGAGCACTTCCTGTGAATAACACTTTGCTCTCCAGAATCTCACTGTTGTTTTTTTTCCTTATCCTCATTTTCTCCTTTTTCTCTTCATCCCTTATTACCTCTGTCTCTCATCTCTGTCTCTCTGTCTCTCTCTCCATGAACATGCTGCTGCCCTCAATTTATTCTCCAGTTTGGCAGAACCGAGGTGATTGACAATACGCTAAATCCAGACTTTGTCAGAAAGTTCATCCTTGACTACTTCTTCGAAGAGAAACAGAACCTTCGGTTTGACTTGTGAGTTGTTTCTTTCCTACAGTTTTTTGATTGATAAATTGTTTTGCACTCTGCCTCTTACTTTGCAGATACTTTTATTTTCCCTTTTTTTTTTTCTTCATTTTTACTTAAGAATTCTGAAGTACCCTTAAAGATGTTATAGTGCTGTGAAAAAGTATTTGCCCCTTTCTGATTTTATGTTTTTACATATTTGTTTTTACACTTAAATGATTCATCAAACATTTTTTATTTTGCACAAAGATAACTTTGGTAATTACAAAATAATTTTTTTAAATGATGACTTCATTTATTAAATCATGAATGAACTGTGATTTACTGAAAGCTTAGTTCAAATTGCCACACCCAGGCCTGATTAGTGCCAGACCTGTTAAATCAAGAAATCGCGTAAATAGAACCTGCCTGACAAATTGAAGATGAGAAACAAAGTAATTGACATACATCAGTCTGGAAATGGTTACAAAGCCATTTCTAAGGCTTTGAGACTTCAGCGAACCATGGTGAGAGGCATTATCCAGAAATGGAGAAAACTTGGAACAATGCTGGACCTATGACAGACCTACCAAAATTACTCCGAGAGCACAACAACGATTTATCCAGGAGCTCATAAAAGAACCCAGAACAATATCCAAAGAACTGGGGAAAATGACATCTATGGGAGAGTTCCAAGGCCCCTGCTGACCAAAAAGAACACAAAGGCTCACCTTAAATTTGCCAAAAAACATCTTCATTATCTCCCAGACTTTTCTGTGGACTGATGAGACAAAAGTTTAACTTTTTGGAACGTGTGCGTCCCGCTTCATCTGGCGTTCAATGTGATGGCCTATCAGTTTGTGCCCTCAAGCTCAAGCGCACTTGGGTTATGCAGCCGGACAGTGATCTGAAATACACCAGTAAGTCCACCTCTGAATGGCTAAATATAAAAATAAAATAATAATAATTGAGGTTTTGAAGTGGCCTAGTCAATGTCTGGACTTAAATCCGATTGAGATGCTGTGGCATGAGGTTAAACAGGTTTAACCCTCCCAAAACAATTCTGAAAAGAAGAGTGGGCCAAATTCCAGCAGTATGAAAGACTTATTGCCAGATTTGGACAGCTTTCTTTCTCCCTTAATAAATGAAACCATTATTAAAATCATCTTTGTATAATATTTAAATTTGTTTGATGAACAATTAAAAAATACAGAAAGGGGCAAGTAGTTTTTCAAAGCACTGTATTGAGTCTGAATTCTTAATAAATGATTCTGCTTTAGGAGAATTTCCTTTTACATTTACATTACATTAAATCAATGAATTAATTAATTCATTAAATCAAATCAAAAATATCAATGCAATACATGTTTCTTTTAATAGCTACATTTGAATGGGGAAGATGCTCCTCTTTATGTTTCACAGTTAATCTGAGTATACTGTGATCTTCTATTTTTACTTCAGATGCAGCCTCTTTTCTCAGTGAGTCCACTCAGCAGACTTAAAAAGGCCTTTGAAACCCCCTTAAAAGCTTAGTGTATAGCTATCTTTAATAACCTGATAGTGGTCTATTCTATGGCCCACTGCCAGATGTCTTTGTGTAAGAAGAAAGACATCATCCTTAGTTTGAAATTGTCAATTAGCCCAGAGGTGAAACTAATCCATTTAAATATTTAAAGCTATCTGACTTGAGCTGTCATGACTTTTAATGCCCTCTGCTTCTTTTCATATTTATGCTATAGCATCTTTTATATATTTCTATATATGAAAGAAAGATAACCACTATTCAGAGAGAAGTCAAAACAGATACTGTATTATAAGGTGATGATTTAAAAATGATTTTTTCTTTTTCAAATTTCAGATATGATGTTGACTCCAAAAGCCCAGACCTCTCAAAGCATGTGAGTACTATCTTACCATAACCCGTGGAGACGTGAAATAAAGCCACAAATGCAAACCAAAATGAATACTCAGTATCCAAATATATTATTGAAACTATTATAGTACAGTACTTCTAATCATTTCCTCATGTATATATTTATCTTAACTTCTCTTAACTTAATCCACCTACTATATTTCCTGTACTACTTCCCGTATTTAATATACATGCATACACATCTCATTGTTGCTTTTTGAATCCACATGCTACTATCTACTGTATACGCTACCTACTGTATAAGCAATTATGATTACTATAATTAGAAGCAGTTAAAACACCATATTTCAGATGCAGATGTTTGTGTAGACCGTAGTGGAAACAAAAAGTATTCAATGAAACCATCATAGATTGACATAGTGTATATTTGGATACGTTTTGGCTTGCATGTTGTTCTCCACAAGCCGTCTGTTCCCATCTTCACGGATGCATGCTTGGTTATCACCCGGCTTTCATCGGTTGTACAGTAATGGTGTCTTCTGGCCTTGGGGTGGCAATCGTGTTGTTTGTGTCTTATGTTTTCTGTTACATGCTGTGCTCTGTTGTTAACATGGCTGCCTGCACTCCTTCCTGGAAGCCCTCAGAGTTCAACGTACGTCTAAAGCCTTTATTGTTTTTTTTTTTTTTTTTGGTTTAAATTACCGTAGTTAGAGTAGCGACCTGTGGGACAAAGGGAATCTCTTTAACCCGTATATCTCATCTACTGTATGTGTATCTCCACCACCTTGTTCTCCTGTTTTTCTGCCCTCCCTTCTACTGACTCTTTAGGATTTCCTTGGGCAGATGTTTTGCACCCTGGGTGAGATTGTCGGCTCGCCAGCAAGTCGATTGGAGAAAACTCTTGGGTGAGTAAGTGTTTTGAATGATCTTAGTTTGATTTGGTGGTATTTCTGATTGAGAAGTACCACCTAACGCATAGTGGTTTAGGTGATCAGAAGTTTTGCAGAAACTTTTGAGGTAGAAACTGCCAAGACATTTACAGTACAACCCTGCTGTTTTCATGGCTTATGATTGATGATTGATTTTGTGTGTTAAATTAGGATAAAAACTGCATTTAAAAGTCTAGTTTGCTTTCATAGACTACAGTGAAAGCCTTTTGGGTCAAAATCTTTGTGTTTAATGAACCTTGGTAAGATTTGATCACCTCTGTCCTAAAAAACATGCCTAATTGTGCAACATTTCCTAGTGCATATCTATCAATGAAAGTTGATGAGATAGAATTTTAGGTTTCTATGGTTATACAACCACTTATCATGCTGATTTGGCTTTTCCACCCTAGGTATAGGTGGAATCGTACACCCATCAGCCATAACAGTAACACTACCCCCGGGTGAATTTAATAACATTATCAATTATACCAATGCCAGTAAAATGATGACAGGATCATTGACACCCAAGGCTCATTTATACGTTTGGGGATCAAAGGCCAGTCTATCTGGTCTGATACCAGAGCAGCAAAAGGTAATGCTGGCTGGGATAGAAAGTAATGAGAACAGTACATCACAGCTTGCTGTGTAAGGGGGCTTAGCAGGTTGTTGATCCGTCTTTCAAATTCCCCACATTTCGGTCTGGTCGAGCATCTGTGGGATGGGCTAGGCAAGTACGTCTGATCTATGGGAGCCCCTACCTTGCAACGTATAGCACTTAAAAGGATCTGCTGTTAACGTCCTGGTGACAGATCCCAGAGCACACCTTCAGAGGGCATATTGAGTCATACTTCAAAGGGTCGGCGCTGTTTGGGTGGCACATGGGGCATCTAAAACCTATATGGTTTTAATGATGATGGGTTTAATGCTATGACTGATCGGGATTTGCCCACATTCCATACTGAGGTCGTGTTTTAACAGTTAGAGCTTTTCATTGGGGCATTTGGACATTTCAATGCTGAGATAAAAAAAAAATCCAAGAACAAGGACATCGAATAACACTGATCAGACTCGTACTGTTGAACCTGCCATGAAATACTACCTTATGATGCCTTTCTTCTCACGCAAAATGCTGAAGCTATGCAACCGTGATCTGCTGAATTCTTTCTAAATGTATGTTTCTGTTGGTAAATGACTAATCTGAAGGTTCTTCAAGCACACAATAAACAACAGAGTAATCAACAAGAGCCCTGTGGATCCTGACTCACTGTTGCAGAATGTCTGTTGAATTAAACTGAGCATATGTTACAACTTAGTTGACAGCCTCACAGACATGAAAATGCAACGCATGCTTTTTTCTGTTTAGACGTTTTGTATTCCTTCTTGTACCAAAATAGTTAGTAGATCGAAAGTTTTTCCTGGTTTTTCTTGACTGGAGCCAGATTGATATGATTGAGATCATTAAGGCGAGATATGGAATAATAACGATTAGCAACAAATATGAATGTATAAAAAGAGAAAATCTATGCATAAAATCTACATATATATATATATATATATATATATATATTTTTTTTTTTTTAATTAAATTTTTTATTTTATATAGTATATAGTAGTGTATATGTATATTCCTTGACATACATACAGTATATAGCATGTATAGCGTGTATACTAGTATTTCACTTGCTCTGGCTTGTATCTGTACAGGCACAGGCCAATTCTAAATGACTTCTAATTGAACATTAAGCGCCCATAGATAGGGTGTATAGAAATTATATTTTGTCCTATATAGTGCATTTATATAGGGTGTAGGATGCTATAGGTCACTGATCAGATGATTCCATTGCCATGGAAACAACCATAGAAAAAAGGGTTATAGTGTAAAGTTTTTTTTTTTAACCTTGTTATGGAGAAACTTGCAATAAATATGTTGCATTGAGCCTTATGCAAATTTTCTTTCATTTTTTTCCTTGTATCCACAACGTTTTTCTTATTTTCTTTGTACACATTCAATTCTGGGATTCACTAATGTTTTCTTTTTTTTTATTTTTATCATCCGTCCTGTTTTTACAGTCTGCAAATTGTTTGTCTGATGCAAAATGAATCGAGAAAAATGCCTCATATAATCAAATTTATATTATTATATGGCTTTTAGAGGAATTATAATGATTTGATCATTTAATGTGTGTGCTAAAAAGATACTATTGGTCAGCTGATCCCAATTAAGACTAAATAACCCTTGGATGCTTGCAAAAATTCTTCTTCTGAATGGCTTACAGAGTGCAGTTAGATGCTTTTGTCATCCAGGGCTTACACAGAGAGCACGTTTTTAGAGATCGCACAGATTTGATGAGAAGGATGAATTGGCCCTGAGCCGTTTTGGATTGCCACGAGCACTCTGAAGCACATAATTATGAAAACCATTATCCAGTTCAACGGTTATAAAAAACATTCAGCTTTATAAAACTTTAACATAGGTGAGGGAGGTTATGCCCTCACTCCATGTGCCATTAAACCACTTTTAAAAAAAATCTTTAACTGTGCATCCCTTGGCAGATGGGGGATTCACAAAATTCCAGATCTTTTTCCCGTTGCCGGCTTTTTGATTTGCCTGTAACGCCAGATCTCACGCTCTGGAGAAGCACATGATTACTTTATTTAGGTTGATTACAGAGTACTATGATGTCGCTACTGCTGTAGTTCTTTTTCTTCTTCTTACTACCTACTCTCCAATTCTAGTGCACGATTTGCACACGCCACAGCACGCACCTGCCCTTTTATGGTGTTAAGGGGCGTTACCTATACTAATTACATGCTAATCCTATGTGCCCCCAATTTAAGATCGAGTGGGATTCATCATTCAGCTCACCTGCGCGAGAACAGACTAAGTTGTTTAAGAACGTTTGGTGAATCTTGGCTTGATTTGAACTCGACTTCTATTTTCCCTTTTAGCAGAAATTTTAGGGCAATTTTAGAGAAATTTAAGAGAATGTTGCTGCATGAGGCTCATTATACAGTATAAAGAACCTGCATACCTTATCTACTGCAATAGTAAAGGTAATAAATATGCCAATTTCTACAATAATTATAGTTACTATAATAATGGTCACAGAGAGAATAAAAATCCCTAAAAGGTAATGAAATGTAATTTAAGGTAATATTGGTAATTTTCAGAATAGTTTGCATGTAATATTTATGAAATAGTGACTGTGCAAAAATAACTATGTTGGTAAAATTTACCATAAAAGTTTAATCATGTGACAGGTTTGTGCTCTATTATGCACTGAGGCTGAAATAAAACATAGGCTAAAATATCTATTGGACCAGGGATTTAGATGGTATTTAATTTTTAATAGGAAAAGAATAATAATAAAAGAAACTAAATTACTAATGGAGTGTGAGACAGTGAAAAATGTGGCCTGCATAACCAGCAGCGTAAGTCATACTTCATAAAGAAATTATTAAAATGTCCAAAAAAAAGTACCAAAATAAAAACATAAAAAGTCATATTTTTTTTTACAATAATAGATAGAGCTGCTCAATTAATCCCTTAAAACCACAGTATGGTCCATGGACCAGTTCAATTACATTATCTAATCACAAAGGACTGCAGATAATATACAATAGTCAGGGATTTATTAAGAGTTTGTCAATAATAACAAAAGTTTGTTCTTTTTTTTTATATAACTTTTTAGGTGATAAATAAATATCAGCAAAATGAACTGTTAACATGGATGGTAATCTGATAAGATGTTAGTTTACATGCTCAAAGCATTTAATCAGAATATAACTTTTTTTGACATGTGCAAAGTGGTTCTACTGGAAATATAATGTAGCAGAAGTAGTAGAGGAGTTATTTTTTCTTGTTAGGTTAGGCATATCATCTTATCCGATAAATACCACCTTCTGCATTTTGATCGGTTACAAGAATTCAGTCTCTTCTATGAGTTTCACTTGGTGTGAAATATGAGCCAAACAATCATTCTTTCTCCACCAAAGACCGTAGATGAAATTCCTAATTTAAGACTGGAAGAGAGGGTTGTTCTTACAGAGTTTACTGATCAGGAATGCAAGCAAAATTCCTCTCCTTGGAACCTTGTCATGTCATCTACAGTAATTTTACCCCCACATCGGGCGAGAATAGCAGCATGGTGGCGTAGTGGTTAGCACTGTTGCTTTGCACCATAAAGGACTGGGCTTGATTCCTGCCTTAGGTCTGTGTGCACGGAGTTTGCATGTTCTCCCCGTGCTTGGTGGGTTTCCTCCAGGTACTCCGGTTTCCTCCCACAGTCCAAAGATATAC
>JAQMYJ010000016.1:16348492-16366298 GCA_030014305.1 Clarias laeviceps | reverse complement strand
GTAGCTGTATCCAGGAGGACTAGCTTCATTTAGAGCTACATACTCGTTCTCTTTAATCCAGGTTTCTGTTAAACATACTATTTCAAACTCTGGTCTGTGATAGTTTCATTAACAAATCATAAAGATCATGACCTGAAGCTTTTTTGATGCTAATAACATCTAAAATGTGAACACAACCAGGACGTGACTATAATGCTAAACTTTTTCAAATGAATACGAGAATTGTAAAAACCCATTATTCCTGTGTCAATCTGAATAATTGCAAGAAATCGAGACATGCTCCTGCACGCTACTTTCCAAAGCTAATGCAGTGTCATAGCTGCAGCTAACGATTCAACTGGGTGATGAGTGAGGATGGAAATTATAGATTTAGGCATGAAGTTCAAGCAAAAAGCAAACAACAACAAAAAACAACAACCTGAATTTCAATACAATAGCATGACCACAATTCATAAATGGGGTTAGTTTCATATATGGAGCGTTTAGTCTGTTTGAATGCAAGCCTGGTGTTGCTTGGTGCAGTTCGTTTAGGCAGGTGAGAAAACAGCAGTCACACTCAGGGAGAATCAAAACAACAGGTCTGAAAGCATCTGAGAGAGACGAGCTCAGTCCAGCTTGCTCAGACAGCCAGAGCGAGAGTGTTGCCAATGAGAAAGTGATTCGAACCTGCACCGGTGCAGATACTTGAAGTGAAGGGAAAATGTCATGTGCATTTTAGGTTGCCGGTGGCAGACAGAGCTGGACAGAGGTCAGGGCTATAAGCATTGTAGAGATTTGGAGTAATGAAATAAAAAGAAAATGACTGTTGGATGTGAATCAAAATATATTTGAATGTACTGTATTTCTATAATCATCTAATCATCCCCTGGTTCCATGATCTCCATGCTTAGGTGATCTTTGTAATTTCTATGCACACTTGGCAAAAACTTTTCTGTCAACAAGTATATTTTCAGCTTGGGTTGTTTTGTTGATTGTTCATTATGTTCAGTGTGAAATCCATACAAAACAGCACAGATGGTTTATATTAGGTTCTTGTTTTTTCATTAACGTACAAACAAAATGTTGCGGGATGGTGGCTTAATGGTTGGCACTGTCGCCTTGTACCTGCAGGGTCCGGGTTCGATTCCCGCCTTGGGGTCTGTGTGTGCGGAATTTTCCGAGTTCTCTGGTTTCCTCCCACAGTCCAAAGAGATTAGCCTAATTGGTGCCCTAAGTCTCCTGGGATAGGATCCAGGTCCCCTGTGACCATGTACACAGGATAAAGCGATATAGACAATGATGATGACAAACAAAATCATATTCATCATATCATTTTAAACTTCTGTGCTTTTAAAACAATACAATACAATTATATATAATATAATACAATATATACACACACACAGTATATATTATAACTATTGTGTATAATATATACTTCACATGTACGCAGTCAGGGATTAACATCCAGCACTGACCAAACAACAGGCTAAATAATCTTTGGTCTAGCTGTTCTGCTAAGAGATTTGGAGAATAAGCAGGGTGTGCATGAACACAGAGTTCAGTGTTCCTTACTAAAGGCCCCCTGAGAGCAAAAGCTGCTGCATTTTCACTTGTCCTATCACCTGTATACTGTGGGATAGAGTTGAAATCTGCAGGCTGTATCGGAATTAGCAGAATTGAATACTTTGTGTTCTCCTCTGAGAGTGTGAAGGTGTTAGAATGTACTGTACAGTAGCTTTTCTAAAAGTTTAAGGAGGAAATGATTTTGCTATTCTTGTTGGAGCAAAAGTAAATGTGTTACAATTACAAGAGAACATGAAATAAAAAAGTGCATTGACTACTTGAATTCCCTATTTATGACGGGTTTGACTGCAAAAAGAGATAAATCCATTGCAAAATTCTTGCACAGGAAGCAAGAAGTACTGTATTTCACGATGATTATTTTGGTCATGGCTTCTTCAAGTCATAAGGGTGTTAAAAAGCACAAATATCAAAATGGTTTTGGTCATCTCAGTGTGACTTTTGTATTCTTGTAAACTGTTATAACACCAACTCCCACAGTTTTGTCACAATGGATAAATCAGCCAGAAGTTGTGTTTGTAGTTGTTATTAAGAATGCAATTTAATATCAATATTACATTGATTGAATTGTGATTTAAATATATATCAAACATACTAGAAAAAATGTGCTGATTGTGTTGTGTATTGAGTCTCTGGCAGAAAATTGGAACACAGGGAAAAATATATATTTATGTATTTTTTAAATAAAAAGATTGTTGAACATCATGAGAAACATTAAGAAAAACACAAAATGTTCTGTATGCAGTGTGTCCGTGTGCTTGAGGAAGATTATTTCCCAGGTTGAGTGTAAGTCCAAAAGGCGTTTTTATTCACAGGTCAGCCATAAAATGAACAACGCAACACTGTGACCAGTATGGTGTAGGTTCTCCTTGGGCCCCTTGGGGCATGACTCCACCTCAGGGGTGTGCTGTGGCGTCTGGATGTTAGTGCTGGATCATTTGGGTGCTGTGGGTTGTGAGGTGCCTGATAAGCCCCATTCCTGGCAGGCTGTGATGCACTGGGTGTTCTGATACTTTTCTATTACGGTCAGAATTAACTTCATTCAGAAATTTGTTCTGTTTTAACTTTTCTGTGGCATCAGACTCTACAGGCTAGCCTTTGGTCCCCACAGGCACAGATCACCCTTGGATGCCCATGATCCTGATATTATTGTTATCCAGTTGACCTAGAGTTGTTACTGTTGTTAATTAGCCATCTGTGTATATAACGTGCCACGTCCTTAGAATGCATGTTAGCTTTCTCAAGTGGCAGAACCATGGGAATAAACACAACTGCTAAACACTTTGTCTTCACTCAGAATCTCTTATGATATTTATTTGTCTAGCTAGCTGTCACATCCTTCTTCAGTTAACAGCTTAGCTACTTTTGGAAAGGAAATGGCATACAGTATACTTAATATTTTACAATGACATTATGTAGAGATACTGAAAAGTAAATAAGAGAGCAGACAAGTCAGAGAGCAAAACACATGGTCCTTCAAGCTGCTTTGCTCCTTAAAGTGTCTGATTTTTCTGAGTTTTTGCCCATTATAGCCTTGATTCTTGTTATTGGGTGACTGATGTGGAGCCGGATTTTCTGCTACTGCAGCTCATGTTGCGGTTTGATGTGTTGATGATTTTCTGCTAGCCATGCCTGTAAAGTTCATTTAATCTGGACTTCCTGGTATCACAGGTCACTTTGGTCATTGTCCTCTGATCTCTTTCATCAACAAACTTCTTGAACCTGCAGGGAGTTTTTTTGTTTTTTACACCATTGTTCTATGTGAAAATCTCAGGAGATCAGCATTTTGTTTTTTTTTCTTGGGCTTTTTCCCTTTCTCTTTAATAATTTATATTTTCCCCCCAATTTTTGCCGGATTTTCTCCCCAAATTTTGTCGTGTCCAATTCCTCCCAGTCACTAGGGGCTCCCACATTAAGTTCACACCGCCACTCAGTAGGGAGGGCCGTAGACCACCCACGCGTTTCCTCCGACCCACGTGATGTCACTGACCATTTTTTTCGAACTGCTTGCTCGTGCACCGTTGGGAGCGGCGTAACACACTCAGAGGAACAGCGCTATCCACTCCTTCCGCTTACGCGAGCTCACAAACGCCCTTGATTGGCTGGTAGAGCCGTCGTTAATGTGGGAACGCGAGGTACCTCTCATCCCTCCCCCTGAGAGATCTCGGCCAATCAGCTCTCTCAATGCCTCCGGCTGTGAGAGGCAACAGCATCACCCGGGGTTTGAACCAGCGATCTCCGGATGATAGGGCGAGCACTGCGCCACTCAGAGGCCCTTTTTCCCTTTCTCAAGGTCGCCACATCGGATCATTCGATCCGCAAATTCGTGGCACAGGTTTAATGCTAAATTATCTTCCAGCCATTTCTTCAGGCTTGGGACTGCCACTGAGGATGCCCTGGATCGAAAGTGGGCTTGGTGTTATACTGTATATGGGCATAGGGTTAAAGGCCAAACAGTGGCCACAGTGGTGGTGGTGGAGGGTCTCGAATCCCAACCCTCCAATCAGCCTTAACCACCTAAGCTACCACTGTCCCCAAGACATCAGCAGTTACTAAAATACTAAAACAACGATTCCGCTGACCACAAAGTCACAGAGATCACACTTTCCCCAACTTGTATGTGTGAACATCATGATGATATGAACAATGATATGAACATTAGCTGAAGCTCTTGACCTCTATCTGTATGATTAGATAACTGCATGAGTGTGCCTGTGCACAGGTGTTAGATGGTGAGTGGATACTGAACGCAGGTCTGCTCCTTGGAAAGTAATCATCCATAGAATCGCTTTCATGTCCATGTCTGGCTGTTGCTTCCAGGACCATATCCATGTCCGTATCAAACTTTGATTGAAGTGATTGAGGTCACTTGAGTCTCCTCATTGCTGTGTGCCTACCTGAGGAGAATGCTTCACAGCACGGAGGCTTAAGGATCTGTCTGTGGAGCTTGCTGTTTTTCATGTATCACATCCTTGACTCATGAATTTTAAGACAGATTTATTCTTTTAGATCTTACCCCAAACACATACTCACCATCTATCTGTTGCTATGGGATATTAATTTTAAATTTGTGCAGTCTCTATTCAATTCTTTTTGGCTGCCAGACAGTGTATTCCTGTTGCTTCAGACTGACAGTTTGCTTCAAATTGTCTGATGCTTAACCTAAGTCATATCATGACTCATGTAATGTGGGATCCTGAGGTGTTTCGGGTCTTTTAACATCTAACACCCTCACCCAGTCCACACTGCTGACATTTATTTATGACATTTTTTGGGGGTTATTTTGGTCTCTTCCACATGCCATCCAGAACATTGGGTGTTGGATACCCATTAGCCTGGGAGTATAGTTGTTTCTGTTACAATCACTTAAGGGGTCAGGTTACCAACTCGACGCTTGATTGTCATTCATACACTTTGGGAATGAAAGTTAGCCTAACCTGCATGTCTTTGGACTGTGGAATGTAACCATGGAGTATCCAGTGGAAACCCACCAAGCACGGAGAGAACGTGCAATACATGCACACCGACCCGGGCAGGAATCAAACCCTGACCCTGTAGGTGCAAGGCGACAGCATTAACCACTACACAGTGCCACGTTTTAACATTAGGGCCAGAATTTTTCCTAGGATTTTTTCTAGGATTTTTTTTAGGTGTAGAGAAATGTCTGATTCAGTTTAAACACAGTGAGAACACAATCGTTCCAGGCTCACCGTGTCCGAGTCCACTTGATAAGGTGGTCCTTCAAGCTGCTATGCTCCTTAAAATGTCTGATGTTTCTGAGTTTTTGCCCATTATAGCCTAGATTTTTGTTATTGGCTGACAGAAGTGGAGCCTGATTTTCTGCTGCTGCAGCTCATCCATGTTACGGTTTGATGTGTTGATGATTTTCTGCTAGCCATGCCTGTAAAGATCATATAATATTGACTTCCTGGTTGGACCCGAAAGTCTGATTCAGTTTGATCAGTGAGAACACAATCATTCCAGGCTCAGGAACCGTGGCCGAGTCTGCTTGAAAAGGTGGTCGCACCTGAGCACGGAAGTAGATCGCTGTTCATGCCGACATCATCCCGTTTATCTCATCCAAAATTTCCATGAGCGTGTAGCTGATAAGCAGCACAGTGGTGTAGTGGTTAGCACTGTCACCTTGCACCTCCAGAGTCCGGGTTCGATTCCCAGCAATTGTTCTGGGGATAGTACAATTCAGTCGTGCCTAATGTGAAAACACCCTAAGTCTCTGGTTGTGGCCAAGCAGCTGTCTCTCATGGATATTGTTTCCTTTGTGTTGTTGTAGATAGCACTTCTCATTCTTTGCTCTGAAAAACAACCTTAAAATGTCTTTTTTTGCAAGTTCTTAATATCTAAAACCGCATCCTCACCCCTTCTTTCCTCTCAAACAAAGGCCCCATCTATGCTGTGTTTTTTGTTCTCGCTGCCATTCTCGGCTGCTTTTAATTGTGTTGCCTTTAATCTAACCGAAATTAGACAGCACATTAATTATGAAGCAGTAAGATGGTTTTGATGATAAAACAGAGAAACCTGTGGGAGGAAAAAAAAAAGGAGCTAAATGGCATGTGAAATACACAGAGTGACTGCGCTGGGTGTGTGTATGTGTGGGTGTGTTTAGTGGAGGTACAGTGTGACCATGAAAGGGTAATTGTGTGTGAAAAAGAAAAAGTGTGCTTTATCACAATGATTCATTGGAACAGCTTTTGAATTTAACACACCGTACGTGCCTGAATTGATTAATTATTAATAGTGAATTCATTATGATGCATAAAATAATGAGGCTGTATATTTTTATAGTGTAATCTAAGAGGATTTTATGGGCCTTTCTGCTCACATTTTAGAGTGATTGGTTTTTCACTTAGTGCTCAGTTGATTTTCTTTCTCATTCCACGCACCACTTAATCAATGAGGGCAAATGTAAAAAATGTACTTAAAATGTTCTTCAGAGAAAAACCCTGAAATCTTTCAATAAGTTCATTCAGTCAGGAGTGGAAAATTCCTAGAAATGAAGTGTTTCTGATAAGCTGACACTATGGCATTGTAAAAAAAAAGAAAAAAAATCCATGTGTTCAAAACACAGCATTGGTGCTGATTTATATTTTTTATCTAATCCATCTAATACAGAAAATGTGCGCGGCAAAGTTGCTACTTCTGAAATTTATACAACATGTCTCGCTTAAAACAATAATAATTTAAAATGCAAATAATTCATATATCTTTATCTGACTTGATACAGTACTAAACTTGATATAAGCGTCTAGAAGCATATGACCTGTAAAAACTGTTGCTTAAAATTGTTTTTGGTAAAAGCTTAAAAAGCAAAAGAATCTGTAGTGTCCGTAACCATGTCAGATTCATCCTGCAACATCTAAACAATTTAGCATTTTAGAATAATACACTTTTTCAGGTTTATGTCTTTCCATGTGAAATCTAAATTGGCCAAGTTTTATCTGAATGACAAATAAGATCATTGAAAGATTTGAATTAAAACGGTTATTCAGACATAAAAGACATAAAAGGACATGAAATTGTATTTATCAAATGTGTTTCTTTTTATCTTATAAAATATAAATGTGTATGCATATTTTTTTAAAGTATGATTGAGAGATAAGTAGCACTTTATACAGTTGTTAAGTCGTATCCGACTCTTCGTGACCTCATGGACCATACACGCCAGGCCTTCCTAGATGCTGTCAGTGGAGTTTTCTTGGCAAGGATACTGGAGTAGGCTGCCATTTCCTTCTGAAAAGGATCATCTACGTGCAATATGGAAACGCCAATTAGTCTAATCTGTATGTCTTTGGATGTTGGGAGGAAACCGGAGTAACCGGAGGAAACCCATAAAGCCTGGGGAGAACCTAGACCTGGTGGTGCAAGGCGACAGTGCTAGCCACCGTACCGCCATAAGAAGCTTTAAATATTATAAAACATGATGTTATACTATACAGTATGATTCTATCTGAAAATTCCATTTGTCCATCTAGGTGTGACGCTTTTTAGCACAAATACCATGTTTTGGCTGAAACAATTCATAACTGTTCTTGTTTGAGAGCAAGAGTTCAGTATGAACTTTATTTCTGCACTTCTATGCTAAATTTTAATATTAATAATGAGAATTACAGTACAATGTGAGGTTGATTGATCCACGACCCAGGCTTTATTCCACTTCCTTTCTTTTGTTAATATACATTTTATAACGTTGCTGAATAATAAATTGAACTTAATGCCTGATTGATGTGATTTTGTTATTTTAATTTTTTGAAGTAGTTAGTAGTTAGTAGTTATTTCAGGCAGCGTAGCTGGAGTGCACTTCATATAAAATTCTCTTCATGAGAGAATTACCTCATTGCCTCATACAGTTTTAATGGAACCACCTTTGAGTGAACGAACCTGCGGCAAAGTATTCGAAGTGTTTTTCATTTTTTTCGCTTTCGTTTTTAGCCGAATGAAAAAAAGGCGTCTCAAATAATCAGGATGGATTTGTTAGTGTAATATGGGTGATTGGTGGCTGTAATTACATACGTTTATTCAGCTCTGAAATCATTTGTATTCAACAACTGTGCCACAGGCATCGTAACAGGTTGTAATTTAATGAGTGTAATTACCATCTTTTGACCTGTATTTAATTTGGATCAAGCATTCATCGATTCAGTGCTTAGTCTGTCCAAATCCCTTGGTGCTTGGGACAGTTTTTTAATCACAGAGCTGCAGATTTTGGGGTGTAACTCAATACTGTTAAGTGTCAGTTATTGCACAATGGCTGACTTGCACCTCACCGAATCTTCATATGATCTAATAAATTCAGGCTTAGAGCGCTAGAGTGTGACATCGGGGTCATGGCCTTTAATACCCAGCTTTTCTGTGGAATAAGGAATGAGGTGATGGAGGTTTTGGGGGAATTAATGATATGGGTGCGATGTAGTAAAATCTGAAGTAAGAACCAAGATAGACTTAAAATTCCAAGCCTGGATATAGACAGAGATATAAAAAGCATCCCAGTAGCCTGGAGGAGGATTACTGCTTTTGGAGCAGGAACAGGGTTAGGGAAAGGTGTCAAAGGCTCTCAGAGGAACGGGTTAGTACACTTTTTGTGGGCAGATTTACAAGAGACTCAAAAGTATTCAGAGCTAGTCTGAAATGTTTCTGTATTTACTTTAATCTGTCTTTATCTGTATTTACCATTACCCGGTGGTTTAGTGGTTAACACTGTTTCCTTGAACTTCCAGGGTCAAGGGTTCGATTCCTACCTCAGGGTCTGTGTGCATGGAGTTTGCATGTTCTCCCTGTGCTTGGTGGGTTTCCTCCGGATGCTCCGGTTTCCTCCCACAGTCCAATGACATGCAAATTAGGCTAATTGGTGTTCCCAAATTGCCCGTAGCGTGTGAATGAGTGTGTGAACGTTTACCAGATGTCCTATCACAGTCATAAAAATGGGATTAAATACAATGATCACCATTGGCCTCCACACTCCCTAGTTGGACTACAGATGTTCCTAGATGGATAGATGGATGGACGGATTTCCATACTAACTTTGTAACAGTGAAAAGCTTCGTAATGTGGCTTTTTGCTTTTTGTTACCTTTTCTTTTTTTTTTTTGTTAAGATCTGTGTGTGTGTACAGACAAAGAGTGCTATGGTGCTGCTCTAATTATACACCCTGCTGAACTTTACCCTCCATAATGAATTTCAAAGGGAACGTTCGTTGTATTAAATATTCCAGTCATGTAAGACAAAGTGAATGTAGTGTCACAGATACTGGTCTTGTGTGGGTGATATATTTTTATTAGGATATACAGTAGATATGGAAATCCCTGCTCAAACGTGTTTTCGGATCTCTGTGCTAACCGGCAATTGCTGCTGAGAACAAGCTGCTGGCTCTTCCTTACTCCATTCGCCATACTTACTATAGAACATCATGGCAATGGGTGGTGTTTGGGTATATAGGTGCAGCTAGGTAGGTTATTGTTGTCCTATGCAGAACACAGTTAACCAATGCAACATGTAACCAGGCCAAAATGTATGCGATGCAACAAAAACTATCAACCACTGCCATTAATGAATGCCAGCTTATTTGCTGATAAGCCATTGGCAGTTAACAAGTCGATTGACAAGTCGATTAACAGCTGACACTGATCGGTGCATCGATAAAAAAAGAGCAGTGCCACATCATCTGCATTATATTACAAAATCAGCCTTTGTAAGAGCTGATACTTATTGTGTGGAGGTTTTCTTCAGTTGTAGCATTATGAATAGATATAATTGGGTAAAGTGCTACTAAAAAATTAATGTTCCCTTTGCTTATACCATTTAAAATTTTATATCAGTTGGATATAAGTAGCACCTCAATCACGGAATCAGGTTTTCTGTAGCGAGTATGTTGAATGTTCATTGCAGCTGTTTAAATTTGTTGCTTATAATGCATTACACAACAGTCGGCTGAAAAAAACCCATTCAGATGTGTCATAAGTAATTTCACCGAGCTGGACAAGCTTAATTGGAAATGAGGTGTCTGAATTGAGTTTCAAATGGAGAAGTTAATATCCGTGGGAGTCCTATTCCACTGCAGCACATCATTTCCCATTTCACAACTGCTTAAACAGTGGGGCGAAGAAGCGCAATCTTTCTTTAAGTACATGTTGAGTATGATGCTGACAATTTGCAGATTTCTTGTCAGGTTAATACCCCAGAATGTTATTTAGATTCAAACTCACAAGGATTTCTTTGGCATTTCAATGTGAGACAATATTATGAGTTTGTACAGTATAATGCATTGCCATTATCCTAGACAGTAGGCAGTGATTGCATGAAAGTTCAAAGTATACCTTTGTTTTGTTTTTTTCCTTTGCACACCTCATTGTTTAATTCTTACTTACTTTATATATACTACACATTATAAAAGAATACATTCAGTATACATTTTAAATACTGTAATTGTTCCCATGTTGTAAGATCTAATGCGAAAGAGAATTTAAGCTTAGCTATGTCTTACTCACTGCTTCTTTTTCCTTTTTTTTTCCCTTTTTCTTTTCTATTTGAGTTCATAGACACAAATATATAGTCTCATAGAGAATAACTATTTTTAGTGATCACCTAGATAATAGTGAGCCAATCTGTGGTATGTTGCTATGTTCATTATGTTTTATTTTCAGAAGAACACAAATTTAGTAGAAAAGTCCTTTTATATCAGTGACTGGCATTATAATTACAGTGAGTCCCCTACATATGAACATTCCAGTTACAAACTTTCGAAGATACGAATGAAAGAAGATCACATGTCCGGCGTACATAGTAACCTGTGTAATGTGCATTCTCTGCAAGAGGTTGGGTTGTAGTGTAGAGTTCAGTAGTGCAGCACAATCCCAGGATGCCTGCAAGCAAGCCTAAAAGCAGCACTGGTGATTAAGCTAAGAATCGCCAAGCAATAACAATGGAGACAAGTGAAAATAATTGAGAGAATGAAGCGAGGTGAAAAGATGGTGAAAAAATGTTCTTTTAACATGAATTGTTCAACCATCGGCCATGATTATAAAGAACAATATTATGGAACATGTGAAGTCTGCTGTGCTAAGCCAATTATTTTGTTTTATGTATAGCCAATTGTGTTAGTATCCTTGTACCTAGACAGTGTTTGTTGGACTTATGAACAAATTGGACTTACGAACGAGCTCTCGGAACAGAACGTATTCGTGTGTATGGGGACTTACTGTAGTTTATTTTGTAGCTTTTACCTAATGTATAACAGTGCGTGCAAATAAAGACCTCTAGCTTAAATACAGTTCTGAGCATAAACATTGTAATATGTCAGGAATAATCCACAATGAGCCATGCTGTTATAGAAAGAAAACAGTTTTAAGAAAATGGTAATGAATTGTCACAGTTGTGCAGTACTTTTAAGTTTATGGAACATCCTCTAGATCCTCTAGTTAGTTCCTGTTAGTTCCTATTAGAGAGTTAAAAGTTCTTCAATGTCCAAAAAATCATCAAAGTACCCTGTCCTGAATTGGTAAACAACAACATAAATCAAAATATTCAAACAACACCAAAGAATGTTATACATTTAATAATAATTTATAATTTGGTAATAAATAGTTATATTAATATATGCCAGTTAACCTGATCTGCATGTCTTTGGACTGTGGGAGGAAACCCACCAAGCACGGGGAGAACACGCAAACCGCATGCACACAGATGGGAATTGAACCCTCGACCCTCCAGGTGCAAGGCGACAGTGCTAACCAGTTGAAAGCATTTATGTCTTGAAAGAAGCTAACGCAAATAACAAGAAATTTACACTTAAAAATAAGTTGAAAGATTTTGTCCAGAAATAAGCTTAATGACCTTATACAGTATTCGGATTTTGGAAATGATGTACTAAGTAACTAAGAAACCAAAATATAAATTTGACTCGATATCACTGTATTTTGCAGTGTACTACATTGTAATTTAAGCTAAAGGGTGTTAAATGAAGTATTAGAGTGTGCGACTTTTTTTTGGCGAGGCAGTATTATAATAATAATAATATTAGTGATAAATGGAGAAATTGAGTTAATCACACTTAATTCTTGTATTTGACTAACCATAATTAGTTACATTTTGTTATAAAATGTCTCACAGTTTTATATGACTGAATTGATTTTTGTGGTCTATAAATAAAACACCATGTATACCACAAAGCATACAGGGTAAAATCTGAACAACTAGTGTTGGGAATCTTCACGTATCATCTGCTTGGCCTCCCATGTTTTATCATCTTTCAGATGGTTACAGTGCTTTTCCATTTGATAGCTGCCCTACTGCATGGGGTGATAGAGAGAAAGGGAGCACTCATGACAGGCTTGCCAACATACCTGCTGTTTTGATGATACTCGCCTGGAGAGGCTGGGCTCCCCTCCGGTTGCCCTTAAGCCGTTAACTGCGTGGGTAGGGATGAAAAAAAAAAACCTTGATAAGAATGCTGCTTCTCCCCCCACTCAGTATGTTCTGCTTTCTCAGGTCTCATAGCTGCCTGTTTACCCATCATGCCTCTGTTACATAATGAAAGATATGAGTTCCATCACTCACCACCTCCTGAGTGTTTTAGTAGCCTTGCCACAGACATCTCTACTCTAACATGCACTGAATAATTATTTGATCAACTGTTTCAGTTCTAAATTTATGGTAAGAAAAAAAAAGAAAAAAACGCTGTATTTGTTTGCACTAGAAAAGAAATGTTTCTTCAGGATTACCACATCCCAGGAGAGCACAGCAGAGAGAGGGAAAGAAAAAAGGACCATAAACTACACAAGTCCCAGTGCTGCAGTGCTTCAGCCTAGCTTAGAAAGAGTAATGGCCGTGAATGCAATTACTGTTGGGGGTCGTGTTTTTCTTCGCCCCTGAATCACACTTTTTTTTTCTCTCTCTCTTTCCTTCCTTAAATACTCTGTGATAAATTGGTAAGTCTCGAATGCCTCAAGCCATCTCTCTAGGTTAGGATTAGAGATTGAAAGGTCTAAAAAAATTCACTCAAATATAAAAAAGGAAATAAAATGATATCACTTTAAAAGATGGTTAAATGATATTAAAATGATTAAATGATATTTAATACTACATGATAGGTGGTCAGTATTTTTTTTACTGAGTACAAATTGATTGAATTTTAAAAAGCCAGGCTTAATCTATCTTCACACGTCCAAAAAAAAGGAAAACTGTGTTGGCGAGAGTAAAGTGGCTATTGTGTTGGCGAGAGTTGTAGGATTACAAATTTATAAAATGTTAAATCTATCTTCCAACGTATGAGCTATGTACATTGGGTTTTACATTTTGAGGTAAAGATGACATTTTAAGAAGATCAAGTCTGGTAGGCCAGGTGTCTGAGACATTAACCTCCACTGAGTCTCCACTATATGGCTGGCATGTCCACTGGAGCCATGGACACTGGTACTGTAGCAGCATGCCAGCAACGTGCGATGCAGAGCATAAGAAGGAAGTCTTCTACAGTATGTCCAGTTTGCCTCAAGATTCCATTTTGGCTCAGGCCATTGTCATGAGCATCACTGCATTTTACTGGTCTTACTGCATCACCCAATGATACTGAGGACGTCAATCCATATTTCCACCCATCTGCTGACATCCTTGCCTCACCTGATGCTGCAGAGGAGGTCCCTCTTGCATCTTCTTGCCCTGTGCCGATATTGCTGTGTCATCTGACACCCCTGTCTTCCTGCCTTCCAACCAATATAACTTAAGCATGTGATTGGAAGAATGATGTTCTGCCTAACCTGTCATGCTGAAATTGTCTCCTGACCTCCCTGCCCAGCTGAAACCCTTGCCTCCCTTGCATTGCTCATCCTTTCTGCTTCATGGGGATCAGTGCAGCGTTTACAAATAGCAGCCCGGGATCTCCTCCTGACTTAGTTTGGAGCCACGTCTTACTGTAGATGGAAAGCTCCAGAAAGGAGCTAGACACCAGCTTCCATCAACCAATGCAAGTCACATGTTGTAACCACGTGCATCTTGTTTTGAGTTGTTTTAGTTTGTCTTAGCTTTTGTCTTACAACTGTTGTGTTTTCACCATAATCACTATAAAAACTGTAAAAGATAATAGACCATTCCATATGCCTCACTTTGAGAATCGTGGAGCTGGAGCAGGTGGGCCGGTGACTTAGTGGTTAATACCGCCTTGCACCTCCGCGAATCGGGTCCGATTTCCGCCTGTGTGCATGGAGTTTGGATGTACTTGGTGGGTTTCCTCGTGGTACTCCAGTTTCCTCCCATAGTCCAAGGACATGCAGATTAGGCTAATTGGCGTTACCAAATTCCTACAGTAAGTCTCCTTGGATTGGCTCCAGGCCCCCTGCAACCCTGTATACAGGATAAAGCGGTATAGACAGTGAGTGAGTGAGCTGTAGCATAATCTTATCTATTTCAGATTTCCTGCAATATCTCTATTTCCTTATGATATTACTTAGAAAAAAAGAACACACTGAAATAGTTTGCACTGATTGAATCATTTAATGACAGCACATGGCAGTGTTTGGAAGTGCTGAAAATGGGCGGAGTTAAAGCACAGGTTAGACGAGAAGAACATTTTCCTTATGTTGAAAATCTGTGTCGCTTTCTGCAGCAGTCGGAAAAGCCAGATGGATGGTTTCTCTTTTCCCGCAGCCTTACAGAGCCGTCATCAGCCTAACAGGCAGCACTAAAATAACACGATTTGTGGCCAAATCCTGTATTAACAACTCGAAACAGATGCTCATTCGATCCCGACTTGCAATTTAAATGAAATGCTCGGTAAATGCTACATCACTGCATGTTGATAAAGCGTGAGCTTCGCATCGAGGAAAAGAGATGTGAAAAGCGTCGCCTTTGTTCAAATAAAGAAAGGGATTAAGAACACATGAAAGGATGAAGATGAAAGACCGTATATCCAGCCGAGGAAGAAAACAGCCTAGCACCGAAATGATTAATTATTTTGCATGAAAGGAGCAACATTTTGTTTTATTCATTATGTGTCGCAGACCAGGCCGCGGCGCATAAACAGAGTTCACAGGGTATTGCCGGAAGCGCGGCAATAAAACCTGGACGATCTAAGTAAAGCAGGTTGAGATTTTGAAGGCATTTCTGGAGATGTTTGTCTCCTGTTTTGCTCTTCTGAGAGCTCAGTGAAGACGGACTCGCTAAGTAACTCAATTCCCCAAAAGCTCATTAATCTCCCAGTTCAAATTTCTCTAACGTTGCTCTGCGCCTCTTTGTCTCTTTTATAAATGGCTTTATGAAGTCTCTGTCTCTCACCCCACTAATTAGTGAAAAAAAAAAGTTTATCCTTTGTTATTACTTCTTTTAAAACAAGATTGCTCTTTACTTACTCAATACGCTTAATTTAGTTACATGTCCTAGCACAAACGGTCCTCAGTGAATTATTCTTTGAATGAATGTAATATTTACAGCGTGTCCTTTTACAAAGAACAATGAGAGAGGGGCGTTTTTATTTTTATTTTTTATTTTTTACACAGTTCCAGATTATGCGGATCATTACTATCTGTAAATATAGCCTGTGATTTATACAGCCGTTGCCGAGGCTTCTCAATATACGCGCCGGCTAATCCAATCATGTCAGAGCATCATGAGTGCGCATCAATGCAAATCATTTGGCAACCAGCCATGAAATTAGGTGCATGCGGATAGGTGTCCTCCTGAGCTCCGGGTATTAGTGTGCTGTAATAATCATCCAGGCAAAACAGAGCCTAGCCATCTTATTGCTTTTGCAAATGTGGCTGTCTAGAGGAACAGGAGCAGCACGGAGGGGATGCCGCACCGGTGTAGTTGTCTTGGATCCAGTCACTTAGCTTTTTGTTGTTCGAGTCACAAATTAAGAATTTGTGTCACAACGTGTGCTGGAAGTTGAAACTCATACACTCAGACAATGAGACAGAGCCTTGCGTTCACAGAATTCACATCTCTGGTCTTTATGTATTAAATCTTACTTGACTGCATAGGTTTTGTTCATGAATAAAGCATGTAGAAGTAAATTACAGGTGGGAAGACCACAAAATCCCACTCTGATCATCTTTTCTTATATAAATATAGCGATCATTATTAATGATGAGGTGTATAATTTGACCTATGCATGAATAATACGGATTGGTATTTAAACCTAAATTTTGTGAGAGTTTTGCACAAAGTAATGTGAGTTTTGCACTCAGATTTAACTCTTTTTTTTTTTTTAAGACGTAATCCAGTGCCACTGCTTGAATGTTTGATATAAAAATTCAATTCTAAAATAAAATGAATGAGGAATGACCTCACGGTGACCTCGCCTCTTACAGCGTTCGAATCCCACCTTTGGGTCTGTGTGCTTGTACTGTAGTTTGCAATTTCCTCCCCATGCTTGGTGGATTTCCTCCGGATTCTCCGGTTTCCTCCCACAGTGCAAAACATGCATAGTTGGCTAACTGGCGTTTCCAATTTGCCTGTAGTGTGTGTGTACATGCTTGTGTGACCTGTGATGGATCCGCACCCCCGTCCAGGGTGCACCCTGCTTCATGCCCAGAGTCCACTGTAATAGGCTGCAGGTTTCTTACAACCCTGTACATGATAAGCAGTATAAAGAATGAGTGAGAGTGAGTGTCCTATGTAATGGACAGTTGCTTGTGTCAGTAAACAGGGCACTGACACAAGCAGAATGTCTATTGGTGGAGACGTCTAAATTTAAGACGTTGCTTATTACACACACCATATGATTTATGCATTCATACATCCATTAAAACTAAGCTGTAAATGTAGCTTATCTTTCAAAATGAGGAGCCGTATTGTTTATTTATTGCGTTCTCATCTATATATCATGATATATTCGTCTTTTAGTTTTTTAGTCAGTTTTCATATTTAAATTCTCTTGCTTTTATGTTGCAAATGGGGCTGCACACAAAACACTATTGATTTTTTTGGTTCTTATTTTCTTTCATAAAGGCAAGTGCTTGTATTTAAAAGTGGTGGTCTGTTGACCGTCCCGAACACATTTACACAAGAAAAGTCCACTAGAAACCTCAGAGGGATGAATTCCTCACAGGTCATTTGCAAAATCCGAAAGAAGAGGCGAGGAAGTCGATTTAAGCGCACATATAACCTGTGTAACTTTGACTGCATGAATAGTGATGGAACTTTTGGACACAAGTCTCCGACTCTGTATTTATGGCCATATACAGTATAGTATGTCAACAAATCACTATTTGAAATCTCGAGGAAGATTTGACGTTTCCGTGTTATGTTCAGACTGGACTGGACTAGTTTCCTGCTATACTGTACACATGCAGCTTATAACATCATCCACTTTTAAATGTTTTACATTTATAATGTTCATTGCCAGCGTTCTGCTATGAATGCAGTCTGTAGAGGCTGGCCACCCTGCTGAGCTCGATAAAGTTGCTTTCATTTTTGCCTTTTGTGCTTTGGTGATCGGAGCCAAGCCTGCTGTGCAGCTGTATTAACAAAAGCAAGCTTGTCCTGTCAGATACTAAATGCCCATTTCTGACCCCACAGCCCATCCATCTAAATCCTTCAGCGATATACAGTAACACAGGCGTGATAAGAGACAGGATAGGCAAAGGATGCTGGTTAAAACCTGCTTTTGGGTTTATAGAGAGTGCTATTAATTGTAGCTTAGTTGGGAAATCTGTCAGGTATGGTATGTATGTATGTATGTATGTATGTATGTATATGTACATGTATGTATGTATGTATGTATGTATGTATGTATGTATGTA
>JAQMYJ010000016.1:16331159-16348392 GCA_030014305.1 Clarias laeviceps | reverse complement strand
TATGTATGTATGTATGTATGTATATGTACATGTATGTATGTATGTATGTATGTATGTATGTATATGTACATGTATGTTTATATACCCTACATGGCCAAAAAAAAAATCACCATTTCAGAACAGTCAAATTATTGTGCATCATCAAGCAAAGTAAACAACTAAGGAGATTTGAAATTATCGGTACTGGGTTAAGAACCCTTCAGTGTATTATTAAATACTGGCAGGCTAGTGCTGAACAGTCAAGTTTGTTGAAGAAATGTGGCCGAAAAAAAAATAACCATGACTTGAGATATCTTCAACACTTGGTTGCATAAGTAGCATGGAAAAATATCAAGAGCAATGTTTAATAGAGAACGTAAGAGCATTTTCATTTGTGATGAGAACTCACAGGATTGGGACTAAACACCTGCATGGCCATAAGAAACCACTTGTTAGTAAGGCTAATCAGACAAAAAGTCTAGGGAGCATAAAGATTGTGCTTTGGAGCACTGGAAGAGGTCATGTGGTTTGATGAGTCCAGATTGACCCTCTTTCAGAGCGATGGGCTCGTCATGGTAAGAAGGCAATCTCAAGAAGAGACGCATCCATCATGCCCACTGTACAAGCCTCTTGAGACAGTGGGGTTCAGTTCAGGTCGGGTCTAGGCTCAGCCACGTTTGTGTGGCAGTAAAAGATGATGACCTGAATGTACTGAATGACCAGGTTATCACATCAGTGAAGTTGAGAGAGTGGTTCTGGGGGCATGAGGAATGTGCCAAATGAATTGGCCACCACACACATGAATTTGCCATCACATTGTTTATTTTAATCAAAGCTAAATTCTGTTATACTGAACTTACAGCTTCCTAACACTCAGTATTAATGCAGATCAATCCCTGCTATCCATTATCACCCAAATGAGGATGTGTTCCCTGTTGAGTCTGGTTCCTCTCAAGATTTTTTCATCTTGACATCTCAGGGAGTTTTTCCTTGCCACCATCACCCTCGGCTTGGTCATCAGGGCCAGGCAGTGTATTCTGTATGTACACAAAGTGAAAGTGACATCAAGAGCTGATGTAGTCGCGTGATTTTTCTTTAATCCAGCAAGAGATCATTGGACCAAGTGTCTAATGCCACTGTTATCTTTGTATTCTAGACTGCTCATGTCATTGGTCGGTTCTAGTTTAATTACATCCTTAATACTCCATCACCTTATGCAGTAAAGTTAAAATAAAAACCCAGAAAAGTCACAGAAGAATGATTTGTGTTAGTGTTCAGTCTGGAAATATGATACATACGTTCAGTAGAATATTAGAAATATTAGACATAGAGAAGAAAGTGTCAAAATAATCAACTCATGATATTGGCTCCAAAGTACCAATAAGAAACCTAAACTCGCAAGGAAAATAGCTTGAGCTTTTCTTTAAAATTCAATAAAATTGGGTGTATTTTTTTTATTTGAACAAGTCTGTGCTACTGAAAGTCAAACCACATCTTGTTCTGAAGCACTGCCTGGTTTCCACAGTAAAAAAAAAAAAGTACATGAAATATTATCTGCCCACACCTGCATGCCGAGGGTCCCAGGAGAATATGGAGCCTTGGTAAGTGTTGAAATATTAAATGTGATGTGGAATTTGTTGAAATGTGTCCATGTCCATGATTTTAATTAAACCATCACATGTAAACTGGACTGTGTGCATCATCTGCTCGCCTTTCCTTAATCTGCTAAATTGGCATACCAATGAAGATCATGTTGGCCAGGAAGCCAAAAAGCAGTTTCTGGCTCACAGATTTATTTATCACTTTAATTTAAGAATGATGCCTCATTTAAATCCACTGGGGAATCTGTGTGACATTTCTATAACCATTATCTAGCCTTGCTCTGTTTAACTCCTACGTACATCATGAAAGGATAGGTCTGTGAATCAGAACAATAAGAAAGAAACAATAAGAAAGTCATCACTGATAGAGAATTTTGGGTGTGTCAAGAATCCTAAAAAATATTATGGTCCAAAAGACATATTGTGTTTACCACTCTCTATCTTTTTTTCTAGCTGAAATTCGATTTAGAGTAGTATGTCAAGTCATTAAAGATGTGTGGCCTTCTGAAGAGCTGTCCTGCAGAGGTCATAGTGTTAATGATGATCGAGACCTGGGAGACTGGCCATTTCAACTATTTTTGGCAGTCGATAGTGAGCGGTTGGTTTCTGTTTTGTCACGATGTGATGGCAACTGGTGGCCAGCTGTGGTAGACTGAGCTTGACCTTTTTTTGAGCCAATCATTTAAGAGTCACTTATCGATCTTCCCGGTTTCTGTATTCGTCCTGTGGGACCACTGCCTCAGAGGACACAAAAACCATTGGCAGTCCATCAGCGGTATTGTCACACCAGTGCAACACTATTGAAAAGTGGATGAAAAATTTTTATGCTCAAAACACAGCAGGCAGTTCCCATTGTAACATAAGACCACTGTGTCATTCACTAGAGCCTGCAAGGTGGAAAAAGAGTATATTTTTAAAGAGCAATTCAGAATAATATCAGCAAGAAGGTTGGGTTTGCTTCTGTAGAGACAAACAGTACCGATCAGCCATAACATTAACACTACATAACATTAACATTGATTATATATCTAGTAACAGGATGTTGGGCACCAAGGCTCAACCATGCCAGCAGCAGCCAAAAGCCAGCCCATCTGTTCCAATCCCACATACATAAAAGCCAATGAAGCACAAATCTTTAAAAAAGTCAATATTGGCCATGATAGAAAGTCACCGGAACACCTAGTGCATTACAGCCTGCTGCTCACGTGGCCCAGCAGGAAAAGAGATCAAGAGCTGCTCACATGGCACAAGGGGAAAGAACACAATATTGGGCATAATGTTTTGCACTTTTGTTAAAAAGTGGCTTGTTACTGGAAAAGCTACATTACGTACTTCTTGTGCTACTCCTTTTTGGCTAGCGTCTTCCCAACACTTCTTACATGCTTACTGAAGTAACATGCTCCATCATAATGCTTCTTGTGGGATGGATTGTAAAAAACAAAATGTATTCTATAAAATCCTGTAAATGCACAGCTAGGTGTGAACAGTACACTGCAGACAAATGATGTCTTAGCAAGTGAAACTAGCTTGAATAGAGTTACATTTACTGTATCTACACCTTCTTAAAATAGGTGTAAAACACACCAAAAATAAGATTATTAAGCTGATTTTCTAATCAAATGTTATCATTTTAAGCAAAAAATTGTTGTTTTGTTGGCTGATACTTTTGCTATTTTTTAGGAATTTATCCCTTGTAAGAAGCAAAATTCTCTACCAAAAGTACCAGAAATTTTACTTACAATTTTAGAAAGATTTGTCTAGAAATAAGTTTAATAATCTTATATTTGCTATGTTATTTTAAGAAATTATACATAGGTTAACTAGATTGAAGCATATTTCATGTGTTAAGTTGTCGTTTTTATTGCAGTGTATTACTGTGTCTCTGCTTTAAGAATGTCTTTACCATCAAATTCAATATAGGGTTATACTGACACAGACCGTTATACAGTAACCTATGAATATCTCAGTAGACCTGACCTTTACCTGATGCATCACGAATAATCCCAGCCTGGGTGCTTCAGTTTTTTTCGTAACTAGCTTTTATATTGTGACCTTTTCTAAGGGTTTAGGATAAAACAGGTGTCATTGCATTCACACTGATTTGACATAGCAAGAAGACTTTTTCCATGCAAAAACCTTTCTTAGTATGGAAGCGTTTCATCTGAATAAGTTTCAGTCAAATGTATGTTTGAAGTAGCGGGCTGATAAGCAATCTTGATTTCCTGATAACCAGCCTTGGGAAATGAAAGCAAACATTTCAGTGTTTTACTTAAGAAGTCTGAAATTGGTACACGAGTGGCTGCCGCATGGTGATATTTGAAGATGTTCGAACATCTCGGTGAGGTGTCAGCAAGGTTTTCTATCCTCTCAAATTAAAACAAAGTCTCTGCCAAAACAGATTGGTGGTGGAGTTCGAGCATGGGCATGACCAACAGGGTTCCACTGAGCCTGCATCTGCCTTCATTTCTGCCGGAGGGTCCCAGTGGGAAACTTAGCCATCTGGAGGAAAGCAATGCTAATGAAATTGTTATGCAACTCGAGCAGGGACGGACAAGATTTGTTGACCCTGGAGGACTGTGTGCGCAAAGCGCCGGGCATCCAAGCGTTACATTATAAACTCCACTGCATGGTTTGTGGCTTTTATTGTCAGCCATCTTCCTGCCTAGAGTCACTCGGTATCCTTCTCCCGACTGATCTGAGTGCCGATATATAGAAGAACGAGGCACTACGAGATCGTTTTATGACCCTCACAAATGTAAAACAGGTGGTAAAATAACATTAGATAGCTTTTTTTCCGATTTCACAGTGGCAATAAAGAGAACCATGAAGCCATGGTGTATGTGATTTGTTCTTTAGACATGCTCAGGGAATACAGTCGGCTATGTGTGCATTTGGAAGAAGGTGTTATGCCTCACCATTGGACACCATTCTGTTACATCTGTTTAATTCTCACTTTGTAAGAGTTAACACGCTGCCTTGATTGCAGGGGGATCCCTGGGAAGAAGTGTGGAACCATCATCCTGTCAGCAGAAGAGCTGGGAAACTGCAGGGTATGTACTGTATACTTGTTTGCTTAAAGGTGGCACTATATGGATCTACATACTGTATGTACACCGTGTATAGTGTATGTTTGTGCCCTTACTAGTAGTTATACTGTTTGTAGTACTTGGTTACACAACTGTAGTACCACATTAACCAGCACTGATTTGCAGATTAATGAGAAGACCTCATGCTCTTTCTCTTTTAATGACAGGTTTTTCCTTGTTTATTAAATCCTTATAATTAACATGATTTTCAGTGGCATCCAAGATTTACAGTTTGTAATTAAATTCTGAGTTGACAGGTTTTCATCAGCAGGTCGGTCTGTTTTTTGTTTTCTTTTTTTTCTTAGTTAATGCTTTCATACATTCCACATCTCATTAGATGGTAGTTGGTGGTTCACTGCTAAGACCGGGGTTGCGGTGTGTTGTCTAATTAGCACGGAAACAGCATACCCTTTGGATTATACACACTAACTTTGATTATTACTCTCCCTTGTACCCTTCTTAATTTTTTTTAACTCAGTAAAAAAAGGAAAATTACAATACACAGAACATTTTCACAAAAAAAATAATAAAATGAAGCATAAGTACTCGTCTGACAGTAAATATATGCTGTCAGTGGTCAGTTTATTATGTACACCTGCATTATAGTTGTTTTTTGCCATTTTACCAGGTGCATCTACCATGTAAGTGCACTTGTCTTTATTTTTAAACTCCTCAACGTCAGTGCCGGGTTAAGAGACAATTTTGCTGACAAGAAACGTCCAGCCAGCAGTTGTGATACGGTCAAAAGCTGACACTAATGAGGGGTAGAAGGTGATTAACACAAAGTGCATAGAACAAAGAGATACTCTCAAATTTTACACAAGCTGACAGGCTGTTATTATTATATTTTTTTATCCCAGAAGGAGCTCATGCAAAGGAGGGTCTTGTCACTGCAACAAATGACATCAAGTAAAAAGAGACTTCTTGGGTTTCCTATTATAATATTGCAATTAAGGAAATCAAATATAATAATATTATAATGCATAAAATAATATTATACACTTATTTGTAATTATTGTTGTGGTGGCATGGTGGTTTAGTGATTAGCACTGTCGCCTGACACCTCCAGGTCCTGGTTTTGATTCCCGTGTCGGGTCTGTATGCATGGAGTTTTTATATGTTCTCCCCGTGCCTGGTGGGTTTCCTCGTGTGTGAATGTTGACTGGAGGTCCTACCGCGGTCATACGGTATGGGATGTCACGGCGTGCGCCTGTGATGGGCGTGCGCCCAAATCTATTATCGCTCCTCGCTCACTACGTAGGCTCCCTAGGTAGGCGGCACCCCCTTCTGCAGGTATGCACAGGGATGGGGCCGACTATTCGGGCCGGCTGGTGATAATTAACGTTAATAGGATCTCGGACTTGCTCTGCATTATAAAATCAAGGCGCGGAGTTTAGTCCGGGGTCCGGGAAGTATGTAATGCGGTGGCGTATGAGAGAGTGGCATGCGAGTGGGGCGATATGACGCGCCACAGGGACATTAAAAAGGACACTGGCACCTTCACTCCCGCGCCAAGCCCGCCTTTGCAGCCCCGCCGAAGAGGAAAAGGCCGCGAGGAGGAAAAGCCTGCGTTAAATCCCAGCCGGGAAAGCCACCCAGCCGACGGACGTCAGCGAGGACTCCTGGGAGCGTGCAGCAGCGCTGCCTCCGCATGTTCCGTTCTGCCACTCCGCCCACCGCCACGTTTCGCCAGCCATGTGCCTGCGTGCCAGCTAGGCACTGCCCCCGGACCTGCACGTGCACCTTTCACTTCTTTCACACTCAGATTGCAAGGCTTTCAAGTGGTTTTTGTCTGTTTTGGATATTATTTTTTCCTGAAACCTGGCAACCCTTCCTAATAGCAAAGGCAATACACTTGTTATATCAAAAAAAGGTGAACAAAATTGCTGGATTAATTAGATTTTAATTTCCAGCTTCACATTATAGATTTATTCAAAAAGTAATTACATAATGTGTTAGTTAGATTGAATCATTATAGAAATGAACATTTAATTTCTTTAACAATTTTAATAGAAGTGGCAAATTCCTTCTCATTTAGTGTTTAAATCCTGTATTGCTATCAGCACTTTATATGCTGCAATGTTTTGTCTTTAATGTCCAGATGAAAGGCGAAGTGACTCGATGTAAATGAGTTTTCATCAAATGTATATGAGTGACAGATATTGATAGGGTCTATACAGTAGGTCTATAAGGCGGTTCACATATGGTACTGTGTAAAAGTCTTGAGCCACCCCTCATTTCTTCATATTAAATTCAGTTCTGTAGAATAAATTAAAGAAATGGAACAAATGCTGTACTATAACAGGCCTCAAAGGGCCTAAAGATACAATTTAAAAATTGCTTGTTTATGTATCAACCTCAGCAGCAACCTCATTTCCCCTCTCATCCGTTCCAACCACCAGTATACTAATCACTGGCCTGATCATCGGTCATCATCTGCACCTCTTTCTCACTGGTTCATGCCTTAAGTTAGAGGATTTTTATACTTGAATGATTTGCAGCTCACTGTGTGGCTTAACAAGCAAAAAACATTCCTCTGAATCTGGCCAGGTACACGGACTGGACTGAAAATGAGAGGCAAACCCTTGCCAACACTGCGAGGTAAAAATGTCCTTTAGGAAGCCTGGAGAACTATTGCTTAAGACTTCGTTAAAAATACAAGAAGGTCTGACTCTTTGGAAGCAGAATATGAAGAAATGAGTGATGGCTCAAGACTTTTGCTCAGTACTCCACATCATTCGAATTATTAAGTCATTTTAAAAACTGATCAATCCAAATCTTGTGAATTTCAGGTTAATTTGATCACTTATGAGAGCGAACACAATCTAAATTAAATCGCAAATTAATTTAGCGACGTTCGTGGTGCAGTTGAAGTGTCCCTCTGTCTTTGAGCTACTCTCTGATATGAGGACGGGCACCGGACATCATTCTACTGAAACACCTTCATTACAATATCAAAAGGATTTCTATTGCCTGCCCGGTCTGTAGATCAATAAGAGGGCTCATTTGTAGTTTTTTTATTTTTTATTTTTTATTCTCTGCGCTTCCCATCTTTTACACACAAAAGCTTTCAGTCCATCTTAGGAACAAGGAGCTATCAAACAAACCATGTCACGAGTTAGACGGTTTCTCCTGATCCCCCGTCTGTGGCGCAGAGACCTCAGTGGTGCACAGAATATTCATCCCCCAGCTTGATCCACATGAAAGACACTAGTGTAAATGGGTTTAAAAATGGAACACCGGCTACCTGTTGTGTAAGGAATAAAACATGACAGGGCATGCTGTTATAGGAAAATAGTCGGTGATGGCGTGTGGCGACGTGTGTCAACATGAAGAGGACCTACTGTTACAATGCCAACATTGATTATTTCCATTAACAGCACATCCTAAATTGGTTTATTTAACACATCTTTGGATAATAAAGTGTTTATAGTTGCAAAACATTACTGTACAACAGTACAATAGTACTGTGTAAAAGTCCTGAGCCACCCCTCATTTCTTTATATTTGGCTAGGAAACCCAGACAATAAGTATAGTAATTTATTGCAACATACATACATTAAATATACATTAAATATAACACAAAGAGAGTTATTGATAATAATAATAATAATAATTCCAACAAGCCAATAGTCAATATTTGGAATGACCACTGCTATTCTTCAACACAGCCTGAACTCTCTCAACAAGCTTTCTTGTAGTCTTCAGGAATAGTTTCTAGTCCAGGCTTCTTGAAGGACATCCCAAAGCTCCTCTTTGGATGTTTCCTGCCTTTTGTTCTGTTCTCTGTCAAGATGATCCCACACCGCTTCAATAATGCTGAGATCTGGGCTTTGGGGACAGGACAGAAAATGAGAGCCAAAAACTTTGAAAGTCCTTCAGGAATCCTGGAGATCTATTGCTCAAGACTACATAAAAAAAGAAAGAAAAAAAACTAAGCACAATGTAAAGAAATGAGGGTTGGCTCTGGACTTTTGGAAAGTACTGTAGCTTGTTAGTTCCTGAAGAATTGCACATTACTAAAAGTGTCTAAAAGTTTTCTGTCTGCTACAAAGTGCTGACACTTAAGACTCCTTCCATACAGTAAGTGTAAAAACGATAAATAAACATCTTACAAAAAACCTCATCATATGAATGAGTCGACGTTCTTCTTCTTTGTTTAATGACACATTTATTATTCCTTTATGATCAGATTAGTCTTAGATTATGTACAGTAGAGCACACTGCATACAAGTCCTTGTTATTGAGATGTCACTATAGAAACAAAAACAGTGCTATAATATATAAACTTGTACAAGGGATGTTCAGGTCAAACTTTTGATTGTGCAGAATAATAGACATCTTTGTGTCTCCACTGCAACACTAATGCACTTATCCCAGCGTTTCACTAGTGCTTGAATACCATCAAGGTAGAAAGTTTTCTCAGTACCCCTGAGCCGTGATGAGACTGTCTGCATGATGTCTGAAACGCTGGCCTCCCAGGAACTCCTTGTCCCAAACATGTGGAAACTCCCAGCCGAGTTTCTATAATGTACAACTTGTGTTTGTGAATCGTTGTGTAAAGTTTCCACAGACAGATGTGTTTTTGGCGAGAAATTATCCATCCGTTTTCAAGAACGAGGCGTTCCACTCTCTGAATGTTCCTGGAAGCGACTGCATAGGGCTCCAAGCCACTTTGAACAGGATCGGATGTACGGCTTTCTTTAAAACGTTTGCACCATTCACATGTTATACTGCGGCTAAGAGTCTCGTCACCGTACTGCGCTTGCAGTCTTCTGTAACTGTCAATTGTTTTTTTTTTCTTTTACGCCAATTTCCTGGTTCGACTTGGACACCCCTCCCAGTTTTAATTACACACTATTGTCAAATCTGTTGTTATTGACACTTCATCATCACCTGTCCAATCAGATTTGAGAATTATAATGAGAGCTTTAGGAGAGCGAATATTGGTTTAGCACTTCAGCTCAAAACTAGTATTTGAGAATGTACTTTATAATGCTGTTGGATGTTCCTGATAAAAGTGGCTAGGTAAATATGCATGTATATGAAGTATGTGTGGGATGCAATGGGCATATTTTTGCATGAGAATGAGTGTGTGGATATTCGAAAAAAACATTTTGATGGCCCTGAGGGGTATAGACTTTGCTGTGAGAAAGGATCAAAGCACCTCCCTGGATGATAATCAGCCTTGTTTACGGGTGAAATGCTGCATGGATGTATTGGTTAATGTGAAGACAGATTTGTCATAGTGTCAAGACCGCCTTTTATCTGTTTGGGAGATTTTTTTTTCCTATACTTGGGGAAGTTCAGAAATTTAAAATTTGTGTTTTTGCGGACACTGTTAAATACTAAGTAAGTACTAAGTACTAAATACTAACTAATTATAAAAAGTTCCTAGATGGAAGTTTGGACAAAGCCAAACAAAGTTGTGTGTTCAAGCTTACCTTCGAAGGGAACTATTGTCACAATAATACAATAGATGTAATCTGTGGATGTGGTGGCTCAGATGGCTAAGGCTCTAGGTTGTTGTTTAAGATATCATAAAACTACATAATATAATATGTTTCCTCTAACCGGTTTGTCATGCATTTCTTCATTCCAATATTGCACGTTTATAATACAAGTCAATCTGAGTATTTTAAAATTGTGATAAATCATGATTAATCTGTGACTATATTAAAAATGAAAAACTAGATTTTAATCGATTGACAGCACTATTAAATATGGAAATGTGTAATAATGAAAACATGTTGAAAATTTGTATCTTAAGTGAATCAGAATTTGCTTAAAACAAAAGTAAAGTAAAACCATGTCTGTAATGTAGTCAAGTACGTGGGAGTAAAACATAAAAAAACTTCTCCTTGGCCGCTATCCACCCAAGTGCCTTAAACTGGGCTTTTGAAGTCTCTGGGAGCGAGAATTGATCACTTTCTTGGCTCTTTTGTGTGCAATGCAATGTGTACAGTACTGAGAGAGAGAGAGATGCATGATTATCTGAGCTCACCACGCAGCACGCTGAGGCTTAAGGGACTTACATGTTGAAAAAAATGGCCACACTGATAACAGTGATAGTATTGATTTCCTTTTCACAGCTGGATGGATGTCTAGATTTTCTCTAGCTATATTTCTCTAGCCCCCATTTGTATCTTTCATGTGAAGGATCCTAGGGCTCGGAACAGGCTTAACTGTAGCAACATCTCGACTGTTTCCTGAGAAAGGCCTGGCATGTGTCTGATTAATAATAAAGTGCAACCGCCTGCTAATCAATCAGCCGCAAATGCTATCATGCAGTCACCTTGGTCAAGCTGAATAATGATTTCAGCTGTGATATGTGAGATGAGATCGAGGTCTTGAAAGTAATATTTCTCATATAGAATATTCAGGACATATATCAGAGAGAAACTGGCCCTTGGGGATATTTTACCTGCTCCTATTGAAATTCCGCTGTGCATCCTCCCATTTACTGAGCCGGCGTGCTGATTCACAGGCCTATTTGGTATGCTGTTAACATTGATATTCAGAACAATGGATCACGCTGCACTGCTGATGAAGCAGATCTGATTCCTGCCCCAAAGACCATGCCATTTTTTTTTACTAACATCTGGTAGCGTAATCTGACATTTTCCATCATCAAGGGTGCATTGAAGTGGGTCACATGGGTCTACCATTGCCTATTAGAGGCAGAGATGGAATGTCAGCTTTCTGTTGCTTTTGCACCATGCAAGATGTTAAGAATAAATTTTTTAAAAAGCCGTTAGAGCAAAGCGAAGTGCAAATTGCACGATTTAGGTCAGTGCTTTTCAAACTGAGAGTGGTGATGGGCATCATATTTCATCATTCTAATTTTACCTGGGCCGCGTGCACGGTGGCTTAGTGGTTAGCGCTGTCGCCTTGCAACGCCATGGTGAGGGGTCGATTCCCGTCTCTCCCGACTCCTTGTGCTTGGCGGGTTTCCTCCCACAGTCCAAAGACATGCAGTAGGCTAATTGGCGTTCCCAAATTGCCCGTAGTGTGTGAATATGTGTGTATGTGCGTGTCCAGTAATTGATTGGCACCCCGTCCATGGTGTACCCTGCTTAAAGTCTCCTGGGATAGGCTCCAGGCCCACCGCGCCCCGGTATACAGGATTAAGCGGTGTAGACGATGAGTGAGTGAGTAATTTCACCTGTAAAACCATCATTAAAGATGACAGCTGTATATCAATCAGATTTATCTATTAGAATTTCTATTTTTTTATACAAAAAAAAACAAGTGTGAGTGAGTTATCGTGAATTAATAAAGATCTGTGGCTCTCACCTTTGGCTTGTTGCAGCCAAATCACAGCCATGATGTTATTCAGAATAACACGTGATCTCAAGCGTTATATTGCTTTCATATAATACAGTTTACAATATAAGGAAAAAGAAACCAAAATACACTATGAACTTTGATTCAAATTTATGGTTTTAATATCGTCCAATTCTTCCCATGATATAGTCCAACTTCAAGGGATTTTCCTATGCATTAGAGTAGAAGAACAATGAATAAATCAAATGGATATTAGCAGCTACTCTGTAATTGTACAAACAAAGGTGGCACAAGCAGTTCACTTTTAGGCTGATATCCTCATAGCAGAAGGGAAACAAAAAGCATAAATCTGGTCTTGTTCTGCAACAAATCTATCCTGAATGATCTCAGAATTGTGTAACATAATGCAAAGTGACATGAAGTAGGTAAAGTATTGGTAGCAATAAGAACCATGACAACAGGATTTCTTTTTTCTTTTTTTGTAAATCATGCCAATGTATTTCTTTTTGTAGTGTTACTTTAAAACTTGTAGTTTTACTTTAACACCTGAATTTTAAAACTTTAGAGAAAAAAAAGTATAATGCTCACTCACTTATTCACTCGCTCGTTCACCATCTATAGTATACCGCTATACCCATCTATACCAAGGCAGGGTACACCCTGTAATGCCAATTAGCCTAATCTGCTAATCTGTGGGTGGAAAACCAAAGGAAACCCACCAAGCACATGGAGACCATGCAACACAGACCCAATGTGGGAATCAACCCGGAGCCTAAAGGTGCATGGCGACAGTTCTACTGTAACCTTCACGTCACCATGCCGCATGGTATAATGCTTCTGTAGTTAAAGAAGTTTTAGAAACTAATTGCAACTCTATATACATAAATTAATCTTAATTCTCATCTTAATCTTAAGGAGTTAATGAATCTACTGATTAATTGCAGTTACCCCCGGTAATTGTAACTAGCTGTTCATATTAACAGGTTCTTGTTACAGATATACATAATACAGGCATAAGCAGCTCCTTCTGTAATCACGCTGCAGTACAGGTTAGGTAGGACTGCTTTCTTTACAATGCTACAGCTGTAATTGCGTTTTTTACATTGGTTTAGTTGCATTTCTTATTGTGTGCTGCGGGTGCTTTTATGATTGCTTATTTGACCTGTGAGTTATAAAAACCGTGGTCCAAACATCATCTTCCACTATAGAGTGGAATCTATGGAACTGCGAGTGTAAGGGGTAGAGGAGGTGGCGGAGGCGAAAGTGCAAAGCTTCATGTACTGTATGCTTTTGACCAGCTCTGATAATAGGATGGAGGTGTAATGACCAAAATGACTATTTTTATTAAAGAAAGAGGTGAGAGTCTGTGGGACTGATGTCTGCCAACACATTTTAGATAGAGCCATTTTTAAAAAAAGAAAAAATGATCACTCTTGTGGTTCTGCCAACTTTACTGAGCTTTATATTACACAGATGTAATAATACAGATGCAATCAAATATTCGTTATTTGGATATGCATTATTTGAAACAAACAGATAAACTATGTTGTGTTCTAAGCATATACAAAGATTATACAAAGTTTAAAACTAGGCGTGTGCGTAATGCAGAAAAAAGTCAAGCAAGGTAAGGATTTTTTACTTTCATGCGGTCATTTATGGTTATCAGAATCCATTAATTCATCCTTAGTAACTGACTTGTCATGACTTCTTGAAACCTAAATGTCCTCATATGAAGACATGATATTTTCTTCCAACGGCATAGATATACTTGTAGATATACTTGTATCTTTCTACAGTATGAGTATTATTTTGCCAAACATCTTCCTCTTTAAAGGCATTGATTAAATTCATAGCTATCAGGGGATAATAAAGAGAAACACTCACTATACCGCTTTATCTTGTGTACAGGGTCGCTGGGGGCCTGGAGCCTATCCCAAGAGAGCCTATCCCTATCACACACTATGAGCAATTTGGAAACGTCAATTAGCCTAATCTGCATGTCTTTGGACTATGGGAGAAAACACACAGAACCCGGATAATGGCGGCGCATGGCGACAGTGCTTACCACTAAGCCACAATAAGGACAAATTGCAATGTACACAAAAGTAGAGTCCAGGTCTCAGGAGGGTAATACTTTTAATAAGCTTTCTACTTTAGGCCATGGCCATTTAAGGATTAATAATAAAGCTATGAATATAAGTATGCAAAATATAGCTACTGTATGAATATAAGTATGAATGTTTGCATGGTGGGTTTCCTCCGGGGACTCCGGTTTCTCCCACAGTCAAAAGACATTCAGATTAAGCTAATTGGTCATGTACTGTATGATGGTCATCATTGGCCTCCACGGCCCCAAGTTGGACTACAGATTTTCCTAGATGGATGGATGGATAGATGGATGGATAGCTATGAATATTTGTAGTACTCAACAGGTATAGAAAAACATACAATGGGTGCAATTGCATTACATCCCTCCCTAATAAGCTCTATTTGTTCTTTGTTAATTTTTACAACCTTGTTGTCGAGGAACACTGGCCACAAAAGCACCCCAGTAATTGATGTTAAAAATAACCACAGTCTGCAACCTTAAAAACCACCAGCATGTCATCTGCAATCCGCAAGCCACCCAGGCACCAGCACCATTAACTCCTATCCCAGATAACAGACCTGGTATTCTAAGGATGTTTGATTAGATGTGCCAGTTCCTGTCCCACTAATCTCCTCTGCACTAAAAGGACACAGTGTGCAAAATCTGCTCTCCTCTTAAGAGCTACTGTATAATTTGTTGTACAATTGGGAAAATACTCCTGCAGTGGGGCTTTGCGGAAACATGTTTACTTAATGGATGCGAGAGAGAAACCTAGAGATTTAACAGAATTGGTTTATCCACAGGTAGCATAAATAAATAGGGAATGCATAAATCTTGCTAATACGTTTCCTGGGTCAGTCTGTGCCAGATCGTGCCATCCCTTAAGACCACTTACCTACGGTAACCTTCGTAGGTTAGCCAATTGACCAGTTGTACAGTATACTAAAGTAATCATCATAAAGCTGATAAATGTCCAAGTACAGGAATGAAAACATTTAACGCACATAATGCAACAGCCTTGAGTGTGATTGTGCCAATAAATCACTATTCATCTTTTCGCATTTCTTAAGTCATTTTTCGACCCTGGTTTTAGAGCCTCCATCTATGATTTTGTCTAAACTTTTAATAAATCTTTAGAAACGCTTCTTCAACAGGAAATCCAAAGACATGCAGGGTAGGCTAATTGGCGTTACCAAGTTCCCTGTATTGTGTGAATGCATCTGTGCTTGTGTATCGTCAAGTGCCCGCGTCCCCCAGGATAGGCTCCAGGCCTCCCCTGACGCCGTACAGAATGAGCGAGATAGAGAATGAGTGAGTGAGAGAGTACCTACTGTATATTGTACACATTCATGAGTGCTGCATAATGTTTTATAATGCAAGGCAGGAGAATTTGCCCGAAGGTTAAGGAAATATTTAACACAATAGAAGCAGGACTCAGTTATCATTAATTTGCATTTCTCCTGTGTTTTATTCATTGTGTCATTTTTATGATTGTAATTCAGTTGCTTTGTTTAAAACTAACAAGCTTTGTTCAGATGAAGGATGGCAGTCTAATTCTAGATTTAACATTTGACTTTCATGTCTCAAGCTTGCCAGATGTAGACTAAGCCACTTGACTGTAGGACTGGTTCATTCTGTTTAAATTTTCACTTTTTGGTGTCTCTCTAGTAAATCTCTAGATGCTCGCTCACTCACTTACTCAGTGTCCATACCGCTTTACCCTGTATATAGGGTTCGGGGGGGCCTGAAGCCTATCCCAGGAGTATTAGAGCACAAGGCGGGGTACACTCTGAACAGGGTGCCAATCCGTTGCAGGGCATACACACTCTCACACATTCTTTCATACACTACGGGCAAATTGGTAACGGAAATTAGCCCAATCTTCATGTCTTTGGACTGTGGGAGGAGGAAACCCACCAAGCACTGGGAGAACATCCAAACTCCATGCATAAATTAATTTTATTAATGTGTCCTTTTCCGCCTTGATGGCTGGCACCAATTAGATACTTTTCCACCAAAGTGACCCAAGTGCTAGTTCATGTCTGGTGCCAGGTCCAGTTCAGAGTCGGTTCAATAGCGAACCTCCTAAGAATTGCCTTTGTGTTTCCATTCGGCTAGAGAGTTATGTCATTACGTCACTGGATACGTCTGTACATACAGTAACAGCAAAAAAAATGCTAGTGGCAAGTACAACAAAAAAAAAAATGGCGATCTTCAACATAGCTTTGCGAGCAGTTTTTCTGGTATTATCATTACTAGAAAGTGTTTGAGCTGCACATTGCGTCTTTTTTAAAGATGGCAGTCACAAACTTTTAGTTGGTTGTGATAATCCCACCCCCAGCCTCTGAAATAAGGTGTTCTTAGTTTTAGCCCGGCAAAATGTTGGTGCCGCCATACAGTAGAACCATTGTTTTTGTTTGAGGGCCGTTGCTTTGGCGGTCTGAAAAAACAAAGAACTGGTTGGAAATCAGGCACCAGCTCCAGGACGTCTTGGTGGAAAAGGTGTATAGCTTTCTTAAACATAAACAGGAAACACCATTAATTCACTTAATTGAAAAAATTATTATACTTTCCAGTTGAATTTGAGCCAGGCTTCTGTTAGGGATCCCCGGCCTGATGATAACAGATGCTGTTAGAAGTAAATAAATGGGAAGAATGTCATGAACAGAAATGTGTCCTTGTCTCGGTAAGAAGCGTGTAAACGCAAGCTTTCTGGTGGTTCAAGAAATTTCTAAAAAAAGGGTTCAATGTTATGGGCACTGAGATGTTGCCAGATAAAAATTCACTCAGACAACACCGTCAAGTGGCTCTTGCACGGAATCTCCTGAGATGGACACTGATGGTCAATTTCACTGAGAGCAGCTCATCTACAGTACCAAAGGTGCGGCAGACAAACATTTGGGACCTTTTTTTTTAAACAATGTTTCTGAACATCTTCTTATGGCACAATATAATTATTGTTTTAATAGCATGGAATATCAAATATACAAAGGTCTAGAACAGGCTAACCATAATGAAAAGCATTGGTTGGCTGTTATTTCTTTATTAGCCCTTCTAATGATTAAAATGGTGGAATGGTGGCTTAGTGGTTAGAACTTTTGCCTTGCACCACCAGGCCAGTCGTGAATAGCTGGCACTCAGTGATAGCCAATCAAATTGAAGCATTTTTGCTGCTTTCCAAGGTGCTGAAC
>JAQMYJ010000016.1:16304220-16331059 GCA_030014305.1 Clarias laeviceps | reverse complement strand
AACGACGCCAGCGGCCACACAGCGCCACCGGCGGCCGAAAGTATAATTACATCGGTAGTGGTTTAGCACTACCATTGAAAATGAATGGGAAACGGTTTAGGGTTTTTTCTAAGGCGGATCGACCAATCATTTGCACTACCATTGAAAATGAATGGGAAACCGTTTAGGGAGTTTTAGCTAAAGAATCCCGGGTTCAATTCCCATGTTGGATGCCTGTAGTGTGGGAATGAATGTGTGACTGTTTTTTTTTAATAATATTTTTTCCCCGATTTTCTCCCTAATTTTAGTCGTAGCCAATTCCTCCCCGTCACTAGGGGGCTCCCACATTAAGGCTACTACTACCATTCAGAGGAGGGCCGAAGACTATCACGTGTTTCCTCCAAGCCACGTGATGCCAGCCGACCGCATCTTTTCGAACTGCTCGCTCACACACCGTTAGGGGCGGAGTAACACACTCGGAGGAAAGCGAGCTCACAGAAGCCCCTGACTGGCTGTAGAGCCGTGATTAATGCGGGAGCACAAAGTACCTCTCATCCCTCCCCTCTGAGAGAGCTCAGCCAATCAGCTCTCTCTAGGCCTCCGGCTGTGAGGTAACAGCATCACCCAGGGATCGAACCAGCGATCCCCAGATGATAGGGCGAGCACTTTACCACTGCGCCACTCGGAGGCCTCTGACTGTTGACCGGATGTCCTACCACAGTCGTACAAATGGAAATAAATACAAATGGAAATAAATACAATAGTCCCCATTGGTCTCTATGGTCCCTGGTTGGACAACAGAAGTTCCTGGATGGATGGAATGATTAATGATGTTTGTATTTGTCATAATTAATCTTTCATTGCTTTATAAATGTAAAAAAATGTGCTGACCTCTTCATAACCTGTAAGTATCTTCTTATTAAAAAATGTTACCAGAACTTCTATACCTTCTGTTTCATTGTAATTTTCATTGTAAATCTCTTGATGTTTTCACATACTCTTGTTGTCTGGGCATAGGAGCATATTACTCATAAAAATTAAATATTATTTCAAATAAATAATGTCCTTGAAACCCAGACACTGAGAAATTGGTAACCTTTAGCAGAACACTGTGAGAGGATGATTGTTCTGGAAAGCTGGCAAACCAGGGTATGTCAGACAGATTCTGTATTTCCAGGAAGCTGAACGCGTTAACAACAAGCAAGAAGCAAAAACAAAAAAATCATCAGCGGACAATTTGATTTTTCACACTCCCACGAGCAATTTTACCAATTTGCGCCTTATACTTCAAACAGGAAATAGTGTGACGGCTTTTACCGCATTTGTCACTCTTATGTTGACTCTCTATAGTAGTCATCAGAAGAAATGATTTCAGCCTTGTGTCCTTGAGGACACTGTATTGAAGGAAGAGAGAAGGATGATGAGTGAGCAGCGAGGTGTGTTTTCCTAGAAAATGTCTCATACATAAAGCTGTTGGCAGGCGCATTCTTCTAAAATGGAGAAACAACCTTCATATTTTCAAACCAAGTGCATGCAAGAGCAAATTACTATCAGAAAAACGTTATGCTATCTGGTCTCATGATTATCAGGATTATGTCTATCTCCATGTGTTAATTTTCCCTGCAGTGACGCTTTTATTTTCAAATCAACGTGAAGTCTGATTCATTTTGTAATCACTGTGGGGTTGTGATACAGAGGAGAAAAGGAAAGATCTACCTCGGTTATTATTGTATATATTGTTACAATGGCACCTGTAAAGGTTTGGCATTGAAGGTGGGTGTTCGCTATAAATATGCTACACTTATTTGTTCTGTTATGATAAATGTGAAAACAGTTTATGGCCAAGATTCTTGCAAATACCGTAAGAGCTGCTGCTGTACATACTGAATCTTCTTTCAGCACACTCAATGATGAGTTTAAAAGTTAGAATGAACATTTATCTTCTATACCGATTATCCTGTATTCAGGTTCGAGAGGGGCCTGGAGCCTATCCCAGAAGACTTAGGGCATGAGGTAGTGTACACACTGGACAGTGTGCCAATCCATGGCAGGGCACTCACATACACATACACATGCTCATTCACACACTACAGGCAATTTGGGAATGCCTAATTTGCATGTGGGATGAAACCGGAGTACCCGGAGGAAACCCACCAAGCACGGGGAGAACATGCAAACTCTAGGCACACAGACCAGATCCGGGAATCAAACCCAGACCCTGGAGATGCACGGCGACAGTGCTAACTTCTAGGCCACGGTGCTGCCTGAGACAGTGCAATACCTTGTGATTCCATGATCTGGTGTTACTCAGAAGGAAGTCTGATTCCTCTCAAGGAGAGATTTTTCCTTGCCACTGTTGCCTGTGGCTTGCTCATTAGGGGTCTAAGTCTCCTGCAAGTATGCTTTGTGAGGATGTCTGTTGTTAAAAGTGCTAAACATGAAAAGCGATTTTTCCATTTAGTTGTTTTCTTTGTTTTGATTGAGCTGTATTTTTGATAATTTTTGATAATTGTTTTTTTTTTTGGTATTATTTAGGTGAAATAAATGATGCAGAATATTAAAAAAACACAACAGTGTCGAAACCCATAATGTTGTTCTGAGTAATACTCTCTGATACAGCTTGAATCCTCATCAGTGCACACATATAGACAGGACAGGTTTTAGTGTGCAGTCTGTTTGCAGGCTCCCTTACACTCTGATATGTCAAAGAAAACACCAGGTTTACCGTAATGAGGCTCGGTTCCTCCTGGTGGGATTACACTAATGGGCTACAGATTTACTTTACTGCTGCGTTGCAGTCATTAAGATGCAAAGAACACAATGCAGTTTTCTAATAAACAAAGAATATGCATATCAACATCAGCTAAGATGTATTTTCTTTTTTCTTTCGACAGGATAGTGCAACCATGCAGTTTTGTGCCAATAAGCTGGACAAGAAGGACTTCTTCGGAAAGTCGGATCCTTTTATGGTGTTCTACAGAAGTAATGAAGATGGAACGTAAGTTTGCTGTTCTACCGCAGGCCCTTTTTTCCTGTTAACCCCCATAAGCCAGATTCATGCTAAAACTCTGAAACTCAAAGCAGCATTACGAAGCCTGTTTCCCCAACACGCTCTTATTCTGTGAAGTGCAAAATATCCTGTAGAGTCTGATGTAATGGATGTCCTTTTTTTCAGAAAGAAGCAAAACATGTTGTCCAGTCTGTACATTACCCAGCTGAGTGCACTTCATGGCTCTATCATGGTCTACTCTTACTGCGGTCCATCATTTGCAGGACACAGTCGAGTTTTATCATTTACAGAATTTCATCTTAAAATAAGAAGCGGAAAAAAAATCTCACTATCTCTGGTTTACTGAGATCCAAAATAACACATGCTAATTTGTGTGTGCAGTGGGATAAATTGTGCCATGTTTGAAATGGGATATAAATAAAAGTGTGTTCAAATAAGTCTGCATTATGTTAATAAGGAAATCTTTCCAAATATTCTACTAAGTAAGAAATGTATTTGTAATAAATAAATAATGCTGTTAGTATGTGCGTGAATGAATAGCACTATACAGTATAATATGAAACCAATGCTACCCTGGAAATATTAGGAAATAATTTTTAGAAACATGAACTACAGTATAGCTATAAATACACACACTCCCAATCAAAATATTGGACACACCTTCTAATTTCACGGTCTTTCCTGAGTTTTATTTCTTTCTACATTGTAAAACAATACTGAAGACGTCTCATTTGAACAGTTGATATTGAGATGTGTCTGCTACTTACGCTCTGTAAAGCCATTATAACGGCTCTAATCGGAGGTGCTGTTTGTTAATTGATCGTATCAGTGCAAAAATACCATAAATTGGCTTCCCATTTGTGTATGTCCTGAGCAGCATCTCCTTCAGATATGAAAAAACAATAGCATATGAACAGCAGTAACATTAGCTAATGGTAGCGAAATCCAAAAATATCATAAATATCATTAACATAAGAAAAACTGATCCAGTGTTTGTTAATTCGTTCTGGTCAATGGCATAACACTACACTCAAGGACAGTCTTCAAACATTGTCGTGAGTTTTCAAGTTACTACAGTACAACATACACACACAAACACACTCCTTTGCGAAATCTCAAAGGAAGTCAGTTGCAACCTTTGCGGTGTGTTATAAATATTGCATGAGATTTTAGACATGCAAAGCATTTGTAAATGAGGGCCACAGGCTAACTAAATACAGTAGGTGAAGGGAAATTCTTCAGCACACATCACTGTGAGACACTTCTATTTTAATTCTATGGCAAATTTGACTGAGCTATTGATGGAAAAGGAAATGTTAACACTAATAATAGGAGAAGCTATTAAAAGCTAATTAGTAATACAGAAAGGAGGTTCTTACTTTATATAACACTATCTAAAGCATGCACGTTTTCAGATAAAGTATTCAGGATGGAGACCTGAATACTCAATATACAGTACCATATGATGCTAATGTCAATTTCGCAACAATAAACTTTCAGCTACTTTCTTAAACATCCTAAATATTCATTAGACACTAATTTGTTGAATACATTCCCATATGATGTGTTACAGTAGGTGTCATCTTCTAAAGATAAATGCAGCCACTGGCTGATGTCCTCCTGTGTTGTGCTTTATTTCTGTGTATTAAAAAGACTCTACTGGCTTGTCACTTTCATTCTCTCTTTCAAGGTTCACCATCTGCCATAAGACGGAGGTGGTAAAGAACACCCTCAATCCAGTTTGGCAGTCTTTTAACATCCCAGTGAGAGCACTCTGCAATGGGGATTATGACCGGTAAGATTCCTGTACCACTGTACCACATGGAGGTGCTTCCTCAAGGTGAAGCCCCAGCTAGTCTTGAATAATCAGTGCAGCTTTCATGAGTATGGCCTTTAATCTCTGTAGAGCTGTTGATGAACAGCTGTGGCATCAGAGGCATTGCTGCCAGATGGATGCTTTTCTATGCAACTGGGCTTTATTTATTTGGATTTTGCAGGGAAAAGGATATGCTTGGGCAGGTTACAGTACCAGATTTCAGACTGTTTTGATATGGGTGCCTTCGGTCTGTACAATACATACAGTACATTGGTGTTCAAGTCAAACCAGGACTTGTAATCAATAACTGTGTAAAACTGATTGACGTTTACAGAAGACTGTCAAGTGATGATAAAGCATTTCAATGATGCAAACATTTAAAAGAAGCCTGTATGTTCATGCCTGACAATCCTAGCTGAGGTGGCTTTGAGTGAGTGGAATTCCTGATCCTTGGAATCGCTTGGAGCCTATTCCAGGGGACTCGGGCCAGAGGCATGGTACAGCCTAGATGGGATGCCAAGCAATTGTAGGGCACACAAGCGCACACACACTCACACACTACGGGTAATTTTGAAATGCCAGTTCATCTAATCTGCATGTCTTTGGACTGTGGGAGGAAATCTGAGTACCTAGAGGAAACCCACCAAGCACAGGGAGAATATGCAAACTCCACGCACACCAACCCGAGAAGGGAATTGAACCTCTGTAGCCTAGAGGTACAAGGCCCTGTGCTGCGTAAAAAGTTACTTTAAAAGATAATTATGATCCTTAAGACCTAAACCATTTAAGTGTGCACTATATCCACATTTCCAAGTGTTAGATAAATATTAGTTTTACAGAAAGTACTGGAAGAGAACGACCAACCTGACCAACTAGGTGAAGTATATTTAAGTACCATTTCTTGTGTCGCCAGCCTAACGAGGCTTGGCTAGACATTAATAAAGAAAACATCATCTTGCCTTCAACAAAGCAGAGACAAGATTCAAATTCCTCTCCCTGAGGTTACAGTGCTAACCACTTAGCCCCTGTCACACAAAAATGATATCTTTAACAAGTGAAAATATCTTAAATATAGGCAAATGTAATGTCAATGTTAGTGTTTTAGGATTGTTAAAGGTTTTCAATAAACTAACTGATTCTAACTAATTTCAAGCTTGAAATTGTCTTATTTTATTGAAATTATCTTATCTTATTATGATGTAGATGAAAAAAAAAAAAAGAAAAGAGAAAAAATGTTATACAATTAAAAAATTGCCTGTTTATGTAACAGGAAGGCATGGTGACTTAGTGGTTAGCACTGTCGCTTTGCACCTCCAGGTTCCGGGTTCAATTCCCGCCTCAGGGTCTGTGTGCGTGGAGTTTGCATGTTCTCCCCGTGCTAAGTGGGTTTCTTCCGGGTACTCCGGTTTTCTCCCACAATCCAAAGACATACAGATTAGGATAACTGGTGTTTCCAAATTGCTCGCAGTGTATGTGAATGAGCGTGTAAATGTGTAAATGTGTGTGTGCCCCCCGATGGATTGGCCCCCATCCAGGGTACACCCCGTCTCCAGGTATAGGCTCCAGGCTTCCAATGACCTTGTATACAGGATAAAGCGGTCTGTGACAACCACTCAGCATTCAGCATCACCATCACATATACTAATCACCAGCCTGATTATCTGTCATCATCTGTACCTGGTTCATGTGTTAATCTTTTAAAATCTTAAAAGATTCTAAAAAGACTGGGAATATACACCAACCGACTGGCTTTCACAGTTCTTTTTTAAATGACTACTCAAAAGCGGTGGATCATACACTTAATGGCTGTGCCAGATGAGGGATGGTAGAGTCTAGTTGAACGCACTAAACTCTCATGACAACTCTTGAAGAGTAAACTTTCAAGAAGAAGAAGAAAAGCAAACAAACAAGACAGGCAGCAGCAGTTTAATATGTGCCTCTGAGCTGAGAAAGAAAACTGGCACTGTTTCTACATGTTCAATTTTATCTATTTTATTTTATCTCACTTGCACGGTGGACTTTTCATGTATGAGTTTTTAAGTTAGTTTTTACACCTGTCATCACAACATAAACGAATGAATGAATGAATGAATGAATGAACAGAGACCCCCAAGCGTGGAGGAGTGAATGACCCTGCCTTCTCTATGCTCATTGGCTATTGATGGTGCACATTCCCCAGTCAGTTTGGTGACCACTGTACACTGTACACTGCGACAGCATCTATCGTTGCCATTCTCCCATCTTGCTTACATTTTGGCGGATGACCCTTATTCGGAGCAACTTACATTTACCTGGTTACACATACTGTATGAGCAGTTGAGGGTTAAGGACCTTGCTTAAGGGCCCAACAGTGGCATCTTTGTGGTGCTGGGGTTTGAATCTGGGACCTTCTGATCAGTACTCCACCACCTTAACCACTGAGTTACAACTACGCTGACGTGTTTGATACTGTATACTGCGACTTGTGTCAGTAGGAGTATGTTCTCAATCTGTTCTCCTCACACACTTGCAGGTTCTAGTCTGTAACACCTCAAACAGAGATGTGTCAACTTACCACGCCAACTGGCTGCAACTTGTGCTGACTGGTGCAGACCAAGAAAGACTCGGAACGATTTTAAACATAAGTCAACTCCGGTTCCTCACTGATAGCACCCTCCAAGCTTGTAGACTCCTCAACAGTGAAACTGCATGCCCACTGCGCCAGTAACAAATCCCAATCCAAGTCTCACTGATATTAGGTGGTGAGTATGGATAGCTGCATCGTCAGGATCTAGTTGACATGCTTCCACCAAGTCATCACACTGAGAATGAAAAGGAGTGGTGTATGTCTTTCTAGCCTCCAAGCAACAACCTATTGAACTTTAAGTTGTGACAAATATTACCAATGGGTGATTCTTTTTATGACTGGTGTATTACTGGTGCCTCTCAGCATCATCAGGATGTGTTGGTCCCTTCAGGAGCACGGGGCAGGAGTAACATTTGGTACCCGGTTCAAATAAAGTCTCAGTGCTGTTCTTCTTGTGCTGTTGAGTTAAATATAAAATGGATACAAATTGGGTGGCACAGTGGTGTAGTGATTAGGACTGTTGCCTTGCACCTCCAGCCTCCGGGTTTGATTCCCGGCCAGGTTTGATTCCCATCTCTGTGTGCATGGAGTTTGCATGTTCTCCCCGTGCATGGTGGGTTCCCTCCGGGGACCCCATTTTCCTCCCACAGTCCAAAGACCTGCAGATTATTTGCATTCCCTAATTGCCCATAGTGTGTGAATGAGTGTGTGAGTGTGTGTGCCCTGCAATGGATTGGCACCAGGTTGTACCCCACTTCGTGCCTCCTGGGATAGGCTCCAGGCCCCCCGCAGCGCTGTATGCAGGATAAAGCAGTATAGACGATGAGTGAGAGAGTGAGTGGATACAAATTGGAGTTGTGTAATTTTGTCACTAACATGTACATTCTTAGTGTGAACACTTGTTATTGTTGTCGTTTTTTTCCTTAATGCTGCTTATTGTGTTACATCGTTCTCACTTGCTGTTTTCTGCATCTCACACTTTGGGCAGCTTTTGGTACACTTGAGAAAGAATTACTGGGCTTGAAAATATTACACCAATCTGTTGTGATACACTTAACAAAGAGCCCAAGAGACTTCAGGATTGTTTTCCATTTTAGCTCTCACCACATGTCAGATTCGAAACAACTGCTAAAGAAATGTAACACTTTTTGCTTACATACTGTAGTTCAGGACAAATTTTGCCGAGAGGCTTCTGGAACAGTTTTGAGAAGATGACCTGGGTGACTTCCTACAGTATGGGATGAAGCTGTGCTCTTCAGTGTCATTTTCATAATATTCAATCTTTTGCAAAACTCATCACACTTACATTTGAAAAAAAAGGGTGAGAATGTATTAAGAGACATCTTGCGAGAAGTGTAACCCGACAAGCTTGTAGCAACAAACTGAGCAGATATTAAAGATGTTGGTGTGTTATCTGACACAAATGCTTCAGTAACTTAGCACTGTAGCAACGTGCCAGAACAGCTGGAAGGTGTGTGACTGTTATACTGTGTATAGGAAACTGATTATTTGTAGAAAAACTGTAGGTAGCAAACGTTCACTTACTTATCGCCTATATTATCCTGTATACAGGGTCATGGGTGCCTGGGGCCTATCCCAGGAGCCTTAGGGAACGAGGCACCCGGGACAGGTTGCTGATCCCACTAAGCCACCGTGCTTAAACACCAGCCATCCATTCATGTAGGAACGTCTGTAGTCCAGCTAGGGATCGTGGAAGCCAATGGTGACCATTGTATTTAATCCTATTTTTACAACCATAGTAAGACCCCCGAACAACATTCACACGCTATGGACAATTTGGGAACGCCAATCAGCAGACATGCATGTCTTTGGACTGTGGGAGGAAACCGGAGCACCCGGAGGAAACCCACCAAGCACTGGGAGAACATGCGGGAATCAAACCCAGACCCTGGAGATGCAAGGCGACAGTGCTAACCACTAAGCCACCGTGCTTAAACAGAAGCAGAGTAAACATTGGCAGAATAAGCAGGAATAAGAACACAGATGTACCTGTCAAATTTTACCTTGAAGACCCAAAATCTGATGAGCTACAGTATGATTAGCAAAATCCTTCCACATATGCTTACTTTATCACACTAGACCAAGCAGAGCTGCACCCTAGATATTCCACTGATAGCACTCCGGTCCCTGTTGTCAGTAGTAAGTGCAGTGTTGGCAAGGACTGTATTCTACTTTTTACTAGAAATAGAGTTAGTTATGCCATGAAAAACAGGAAAGGAGTGCACTCTGATCTCAGAAAAAAAAAAATAGCACCATGAGGGAGTAAGTGCGCCCGTCCTTAACAAACATACTAACACTACATCAGGTGCAAGCTGCATTTTCTAGTCTAATGGGAGTAAAAGCATTATTCATCAACCATTATCAGTGTCTCCATTATGTTTAGTTATGTCTTTTACCCATCAGAGCCGAAGTGATGGTGCTCCAAAACTCATCGTATCATTTTGGTTTGAGGTCAGAACACTAGTCTTCATAGTTAATATCCCAGCTCCCCTTTCCGCACTCCCACGCTACATATTTCTCATTCATTTTTTCCCCTCCCTCTTTCCCTCTGTTTCTTGTAAGATTGATGGGTCGAGAACATTGTCTATTTTTGTTCATCTGCTGGGATTGTTGATTGACAGCTGCCTCAGGGATCGCCCTGACAACAGTTCCCTGTTGGTGTCAGAAAACAAAGGGTTCGGGTGACTGAGGCGTTATAAAGGTGCTGACTCGATATCTTTGAAGATAAACATCGGAGGACGTGGCCACCCACGCATCTGGATGTGCCGGAGCGGATTTCCGGCTCCTTTCTTCTCCGCAGTCGTTGTGTGATCGTTCTTGTTTCTTGCTCAATGTGTGATTTTGCGATGTGCTGCTGTTTAGGATTGGTAAAAAAAAAATGTAAAAGTTTTGACAGTTCCTGGCATAAATCTAGTCTGGAAAGTTGGAAAGTAGAATAGAAAAATAAACAGACTTCATGAACCGTCCAGGAGCGTTTGTTTGTAGATGGAACAGAATTTAGTTTTTATTTTTGATTCAGCCAGAAATGGGTTTACAGTTCAGAGATCGCAAGAAATGTCATTAAGCTTACTCAGCAACTGCAGTTTAAAGACACTAGCAAAGTGTGCCAAGTCGATTTCACTAAGCCTACTCTTTCGCATTTCTGAAGAACTCATCGAAAACTTTTTTTGCAATCATCGACTTTGCAATAGAATGCATCCAACAATTAGCAATGTTTTAGGTAAACAATCTTAATGACTTGCCAGTGCGTTCTGTATCATCTGTGACGAGAAAAGCTTGAAATGAAACATAATGTAAATAAGCTGAGTTACTCCTTCTCTAAGACTCTCTCTTAAGCGGTGCATGAGTCTTGTTATACTAATGAGCTTATTTACAGGGATCTGCGTTTTACCCTCATTAATATGTGCAGGTGGCCACATTTTTCCCCACAATCTTGACAGTGTGAGCTGCAGAGCAGAAACACCCGCTGAGGGATGTAAGACCCCCGCGTTCCACACCCTTGACTATTAGTGTGAGTGTGACTGATGACTTAATTGAGGCCCTGTGATACAACAGGCCAATTAAAGTTGCTGCTGCTGACGATGACATTCCTTCCAAGTTTTTTGATTGTTAAAGTAAAATAAACGCGTAAGCATAATAACCAGCCAAGGCTGAAATGTGTTGTTTTAGCAGAATCGCCTCATTTACATCAAAATCCTTCTATGAATATTTTACAGGTCCAAGCACCTAGGACTTACAGCTTGATTGTGTTAGTTTTTTTATTCCATCAAATCTTTCATTAATATTCTGATTCTGTCTTGAAATGTTATGGTGACAAAAAAATATATTTCTTTAAAATCTTATACGAGTTTTTCTTTACCTAAATGTGTATACATTCTTTTGGCTGACTCTGTATAAAGTGGGTATACTGTAGAAAAGAATCCCCCCCCCCCTTTAAAATAAGCATATTTTGTTACTTTGCAGCCTGAAATGGAGACAGACACAGGTTTTCTGTTTTATTCAGTTGTATTTACTTAGTGCAACTTTTAATATCCAAGTGAAAGATATAATACCAATACGTCCGAAAAAACACACACAAAAAAAAAACAGAATCACTGATTTGGAAAAGGATCACCCCCTTCCTAAGTGACCTGCAACCCATACATTTGTTTCATCGTTTTACCATATTACACACACCTGTGCATTTTTACAGGCACAGTGCATATAAGAAGAGATCACTGTTTTGACTTTGACTGTTTAGATTTGTTTGCCTTTGGAAGAATTAAGAACCTTAATCTTCAGCTGTCACCATGTCTACCATAGGACAACAGTTTAAATTGCATCATATGCAAAATTTATAGCGAAAGTCTTGAACCACCCCACATTTCTTCATAATAAATTAAATGATGTAGACTAAATTAAAAGAAATGGGAACACATGTTTACTGTGACAGACTGCAAAGTGCCTAAAGATACTGTACAGTTGTAAAATTTTATCTTATTTATTTAACAACCTCAGCAGCGACCTCATTTCCCCTCTTGTCTCAGCATTCAGCATCAGCAGTATACTAATCACAGGCCTGATCATCTGCCATCATCTGCACCTGCTTCTCACTGGTTCATGTCTTAATGATTCATAGATCGCGATGTGGCTTAACAAATAAAAAACATTCCTCTGAAACCGGTCAGGTACAGGGACTGGGTTGAAAATGAGAAACCAGAAAAACACTTGCTGGAAATGAGAGCCAAAAATATCCTTCAGGAAGCCTGGAGAACTGTTCCTTAAGACTACATAGAAAAAATACAGGGAAATTTGGACCCTTCAAAGACGAATATAAAGAAATGAGTGGTGCCTCAAGACTTTTGCATAGTACTGTATCACAGTGTCTTTAATACTAAATGAAATACTAAAATCTGTTGTGTAGCCCCATAATTTTTACAATTTGTCTATGTTTCAGAACAATTAAGGTCGAGGTGTATGACTGGGATCGAGATGGAAGGTTAGGCACCATTTCATTTGTTCATACTATATAACCATAATAATTTGTCAAATTCAGTAGAAACATCTCTCGTGTTTAATGTCAATGGATCTAAAACGCTGATTAAATTTTCGTTTCTTTTTTCAGCCACGATTTCATTGGCGAATACACCACCAGCTATCGCGAGCTCGCCCGAGGTCAGAGCCAGTTCAACGTGTATGAGGTGAGCTCACTTACAAACGCCTCAAACCAACTCACCAGTAATGAAGAATTTAATTATATTTTATTCATGTTGCAGTTTTGCTAACTGGTTCATTAGCATTTCTGCAGGTGAAATCTCAATAAAGGATTGAGAATGATCCTATTATGTTAGGATTAAAAACCTTGGTGAGGATTTCACTGACTGCATTTAGATAACATTATCTATTGCGTAAAGAATTCTCTATAGCATTTTTAGTGCTGGTAATCTGGAACGATCTCTGAAATATAAAACACTGAAATGTATTTCTTACATTTTGAAGATGGCGCTAAGACATCAGCAGCAGATCCTTTAAGTCCTGTAAGTTGCGAGGATCAGACTTGTTTGCCCAGCACACACACAAACGCTCGATCCGATTGAGATCTGTGGAATCTGAAGGCCAAGTCAACGCTTCTCAAATCATTCCTGAACAATTGTTTGGAGCGTGTCAGAGCACATTATCCTATTGATAGAAACCACGGCCATTAGGGAATATCGCTGCCATGAAGGATTGTATTACTTGGTCTGTAACAGTGTTTAGGTAGGAGGTATGTGTCAACGGAACATCCACATGAGTGCCAGGACCCTGGGTTTCCCAGCAGAACATTGCCCAGAGCATCACACTGCCTCCTCCAGGAGACTATATATTTTTATACACAACTGCTTATGCACTTTTTGTGAAGCTCCTGAACATTACAAGTAAAGTCACGGAGAGAAAGTTCAGCTTGTCTATAGACAGACCTAACCTTGATTTAGGCATGAAAGAGCGCATTTTAATCATTGATTCATTCCGTGATAGAGAAACCCTGTGCATTAGTAATATTTTCTCCTTGGACGATGGATGTAAAAAGCTGGCAGGCGGTCGTTCCGCTGCTTTGTGTGGATTCCAGCGTTTAACCTCTGTTGCTCTTTGTGCATCTGCAGACATCCGGCCTCTGCCACATCCATCTTGCTAAATTGTCAATAATATAGATGACCTGGCCACTACTGGCCTAACTATCTCTCCCACCATTACCATTACTGCATATGCAGTCAAATACTGCGCGCGCCGCTTCCTCGCTCCCCTTTCATTATATAATCCTGCATGTGAAACAGAGACCGAGCGCTGAGGTGGGAAAACAAAGTTGTTAAAGTGTAGAGAGAGATAAAGGAAGAAAAATGCAGGCAGATTAGTCATTGTCTCACTGTAACTCTGCTCTCTTACTGTAGGACTGAATAATTCCCTATGATACCACTTTCACCTGAACTGTGGCATGATTCCGTAGGAGAGCCCTGAACTGGGCTTATATCATCATTTATTTTTAATTGCATAGTTTTAATATTATTATGTAATTATTATGAGTTATCGATTATTTTGTGCATGGCATCTCTTTATTTCCAATTCTGACATTGATTGAATATGACGTTCCTGTGGGCTCTTTTCCCAGGAGCCAGATGTCACTGTAATGGAATGTTTTTTTCAGAACTTGCTATTCAGGGCTTGTTCGTGATACATCATCAATATTTTCTGACAAATATACTGCACAAAAAAATAAAGGAACACTTAGTCCTGGTTTGACTAGAACCTTACATATACATATGAGGGGCGTTCAAATCAAACCGGGATTAAATGTTTCCCTTTTTTTTAGCAGTATATTAAACTCGGTGGCTTAGTGGTTAGCACTGTCACCTTGCACCTTCAGGGTCTGGGTTTGATTCCCAGCCAAGTTCGATTCCTGCCTTTGTGTGCATGGAGTTTCCATGTTCTCCCATTGATTAGTGGGTTTCCTCCGGGTACTCTGGTTTTCTCCCAAAGTCCAAAGACCTAAAGATTAAGCTAACTGGTGTTCCCAAATTGGCCATAGTGTGGATGGATTGGCACCCTATTCAGGGTGTACCCCACTCTTCTGGGATAGACTCCAGGCCCCCCCGCAACACTGTATACAGGATTAAGCGGTATAGACGACGACAGTACATTAAACCGCATAACAAAAATATCTTTTATATGTCGCTTGGACGTCTTTCACCCAATCTGATATGCGTGAGCGTGTTTAGACTTGGCTCTCAGATGGTTTCTACATCCTGGTTTGTTGTAGGTGGTGAATCCAAAGAAGAAGATGAAAAAGAAGAAATACGTCAATTCTGGCACGGTGAGTTGAATTTTGGAATACATACACATACACATACAAAGTCACACATTGTTTGCCTGCAAGCTTTTCACATATTTCGCTGTCTCCTTTCACACCCCCACTAATTAAAGGAGTAAAAATAAATAATGATCGGATGATTGCTTATGCAGATGCACGGAGACAATGCCTTTGACACATCCTTAGACAATGCAATATTCAACAATATTTAACAGATAGTAAAGGTTAGAGGTGATGAATGACCTGAGAAACGAGAGAGAGAGAGAGAGAGAGAGAGATCTGTGAGTGATTCTGATTGTAGACCCAAAAGCAGAAATTTGTGTCCTGAAAGAGTAAATGTGACATGAATCTGTTCCCCAGACTGATGACTGAACCACAGATGCCTCATTTCCTGTACTCTACATCACAAGCCCATCCAGGCAACATTACCTAACTTCATCTGCTTTTCTCATTCCCATCACTCACTGTCTTGCTCTTGGACGCACAATAGTAATATTGCGGGCGATTTTTGATATTAGAACATAATCTACTATCGAATTAGAGAAAAGACCCCAATAAGGAATTAAACTGGAAACACACAAGCATAAGGTTTTCAGGCACAGTGGATTCTAGTTGTGTGGATTTTTGGTGGTGTGATAATGTTACCACCATAAGGTCAATCTTTACAGTATTTATTTATTTATTTATTCAGTTATGATACTGTGTCAATTACTGTGTCAGTTTTAACCATGTTAATGCTTTTCAAAGCTATAAAGAGGTAATTGTTATTAATACTGGTATCAACACATTATTTTAAGATTCCAATATTAGACTAATCACTTTGGAGCATACAATAATAATATGGATACATAAAGTACAGGAACCATACAATTTCCCCCAATAAAACATTAATTAACATTATTATAGTTCGGTTTGTTCCTTTTCCTTAAGGTTTGGATTAAATATAGCTTTATTAATGGCGTTGTGATTTCCAGCACCCAGACAAGTTCAAGATATATTTTTTAAAAGACATATCAGAAGGATTAAATTTTTAGCTTGCATCAAGAAAAGAAAAGGAGATTGCCGAAAAACTGGATTAAGAATAGTCTAACGTGTTATAAAAACCTGGAAGGATAGTGCCGGACCGGGAACTTCACTGAAGAAATGTGGTTGGGAAAAATGTTAAAGTTGCATCATAAAAAAATCTACAGTAAAAATATAATTTAATAGAGAAGTTTAAAGCATTTCTAACAGACAATGTGACAAGATCTCACAGAATTGAGAAAACACTCATTTAAAGCTTCAGCTTTCTAGGGAGCATATTGGTCTCTCTAGCCCAATGATGAGTGATAAGTTCAGATTGTCCCTGTTCATATGCTTTATATGAAAACTACCAAAAGAATGAATGCAATAGGACAAAGATACAAATTCAATAGTATATACATTTATTTTTTCCTTATCTATGTCCATGTTTTTGTGATAAAAGCTGCTTACTATCTGATAGACATTCTTAAATATCTTTGCATCCATCATGATCAATAAAATGAAGTCAACTGATGACCTGAACGTACTGACCAGCTTATCACGTCTATGCATTATATGATGTTGCATAAGGTTACACACTTGGAATGCACACGGATTTTTTTCTTCCCTTATGGCACGGGCATCAATTTGTGAAAATTGTCAAAGAGTGGCCATGAAGCACGAGGAATCATATTACCTTTTACGACATTTGGCAGACACACTTATTCAGAGTTACTTATAGTTTATCTCATTATAAATTTGATCGGTTGAGGGTTAAGGCCTTGCACAAAGGCCAACAGTGGTAGGTTGGTGGTAATGTGGTTTGAATCTGGGACCTTCCGGGCAGCAGGCCAACACCTTAACCACTGAGTCCATGGCCTGGGTAATAATTTTCACACCTTATGAATTGTGTGCTGTAATTAAAGCAAAATGTGGTTGATTGAAATATTAAAGTGTGCAACCTTTTGGGGATAAGTAGTATACATATGTGAAAATGTATACTACTATACAAATGTTTAGTAAAACATTTGAATGGTGCAAATTTTTAAAGAAGACCAGTACATCTGTGAATGCCGGCCACGTGGCTCAGAGACCACTGTAGTCGTTTGTGTGAACATTTAGCGAATGGAACGCCTGTGCCTTAAAAAAATCGAAGGATTGTTTTTCACCAGCTTGCAGAAGAGACACATCTGTCTGTGGAAACTGTACACACAATTATTCACCAACACAACTTGTACATTACAGGAACTCATCTAGGAGTTATTTCCACATGTTCAATTCTTAAAGGAGCTCCTGGGAGGAGCTCCAGCACTTCAACATTAAGCAGGCAGTCCGATCATGGGTCCTGTGTACTGAGAAAACTTTCTACCTTGATGGTATCCAAGCACTAGTGAAACACTGGGATAAGTGCATTAGTGTAGCAGGGGATTATAGAAGAGAGAAATAAAGGGAGATTTTACTCTCATAACAATGTTCTGTTATTCTGCACAAAAGCATAAAAGTCCCAGTTTGACTTGAATGCCCAGTTTTGACTTGAATCCTTTATTTCAATAGTTTTGGTTGAAAAAGTCTCAGTGAACTGTGTGAGTTTATGAAAACAGGATACAACAATTCCGGCTCACGCTGTCCTCATTCAGCCTTACTTTTCATTATTCGCTTCAATTGTCCCTGTTACGTTCTCTGTCAGCATTTGAAAACAAACAAATTTTTATTTTTCAAAAGATGTAATCACTTAACTGCATACAACACAAAATAGTTATATATTATATTTGTTATATTAGTTTTCCTGCCTTGTCCTGTCATTCTACTGAACACCAATGTTTCAATTTTCTCACACAGGTGACACTGCTGTCTTTTTCCGTGGAGTCTGAATTCACTTTCCTCGATTACATCAAAGGAGGGTGAGTAGAGATAAAAAAGCCTGCAACTGTGTTGTTTTTCTTGAATCTCTGAGCAGTCGTCTGTGCTATGTTGTTATTTCAGTATTTATGTGGGAAAAGTTGGATTCAGGCGATTTTTCTAAGCACATCGTTCATGCAGATTATCTGTGTGAAGTCTTCCGGACAGGGCCTAGACTGATGTCTTTCAATAAAAGAACTTGCATTTAAACCCGAAAGCAATCAGGAATATAAAATGTGGAATAAAAGACTGGGGAAATAATGTGGTTTCTTTGCTGTCAAATGTAACGTGTAATGTGTAACACAAATCTCACTCACTCACTCTTTATCTATACCGCTTATCCTGTAGAGGTCTGGGGGGGCCTGGAGCCTATCCCAGGGGACTGGGGCATGAGTCGAGGTATACCCTGGATGTGCCAATCCATCACAGGGCACTCACTCACTCACACACTGTAGGAAATTTGGACTTACCAATTAGCCTTTGCAAGTCTTTGGACTGTGGGAGGAAACCCACCAAGCATAGAGAGAACACACAGACCTGAAAGTGGGACTCGAACTCTTGACCCGTGCGGTGAAAGACCACAGTGCTAACACCACTATGTCACCAAGTCGCCCGTGACACAAATGCGAAAGATAATTAAAAAATAATAATAATAAACTGATTAATATAATGATAAATTAATAAGAATATGCATGCATTGAAATCAACTAATGGGAGTGTTAATTGCATGATTAGTCCTAGATTGAATTATCAAATGAACTGTAATTAAATTAACGTAATGAAGTTATTAAATGTAGGCCATTATCATGATTTTCATTTTCCATGTTGAAATGGTTTAAGTAAAATTAATGTCAATGTTTTTTTGAGTGATCCTTGTAAAGAAACCTTCCCATAGCTTTTTTTTTTTTGTGGGTATTTAGACCAAAACATAAAGAACACTATGGTTACATCACAATGTCAGACAGTTGAGCTCAGGCTCATAATGTGGAAGAAATATGCACTTGAGTCCAAGGTCAGAATCCTGTGTAACTGAGACATGACTCTTTCCTCAGTGTGTAACTCACACAGTAAGTACGAGGACGATTTCTCATTTCTGTATGTGGCACATGTACTGTATATGTCTGGGGTTTTGGTTAAAAAGCTAAAGTGTGCCTCTATGGCTATGGCACCACTTCAGTGAGGAGGAACAATTCACCTTGTACTTTCATTTAAGACATAGTCAACATCTGGCTGTTTCTCTTTCTTCTGATCTATCACTTGTCAAAACAAGACAAGACAAGCAGATCTATTTTTTTCCTGAAAAACAACAACAAAAAAGCAGTCTGTATACGCAGAGTCTGATCGGCTTGTCTTTTAAATGCTCTGACATTTCACGGGTTAGACGGGGCGTTCCTCACTGTCATGCCTCTGAAAGAAACAGCCCAAAGCAGTGGTAGTGAACAGCAGACAACCCCCTCCCAAACTGAAATTTATTTTTCCAATTTTTTTTTTAGGGAACCATTCAGCCTGAATAATGCTCGGCAGATATGTTTTTCTAAATGGCCCCAGTGCTTTTAAGTGCTTGTTCAATCTGATATTCTGAAAAGAGTGAAAGAGGGGTCACCTTCAATCAGCTAGGCAGCATCCTTGGATAGAATACTTTTGATAGTTCTGCACAAGGACCATAGATATTTAAGAATGTCTAGTGGAGGGTGAGCAGCTTTTATCACAAAAACATAAATAAGGAAAAATATATATGTATAATAATTAGTGCTGTCAAGCGATTAAATTTTTTTCATCTAGTTAATCACAGTCATAGTCTGTGATTAATTACAATTAATCACAATTTTAATATTTTCAGATTTACTTGTTTTTATAAACGTGCAATGTCTGAATAAAGAAATGCATGACAAACCCGTTAGGGGAAACAGAAACAGTTAGGGGAATGCAGTTTTATTATATCTCGAACATTAACATTTAACAAATTTTAAATTAAAAACTCTCAAATGGCACAAGCACAAGTGGCAGGGTAGTATGGGGTGTGGCAACCCGCCGACGGCGGGACTCAAACCTGGATCCTCACCCGCCTGAGGCACCTCTCACACCTTACCTTTAATATAGTGTTGTAAAAATAGTTCCCCTTGATGGTAGCTCGAGCACACAACTTTGCTAATGAAACTTGCTGTTCAGCACACCTGATGATGTTTCCTCAGCCATTTTATTATCCAAACTAAATGTGCCATTATTAACATTATTATGTTAATGTTAACTTATTCAGTTTTCATTCGCCTCTATTTGTTGGTCACAAAGACTCAGTATAGTCAAAGAATCTCAAGTTTGGGAAATATCATGCAAGACCTCTGAAAGGGTGCTGTCTTATCTTGCACGAATAAATTAGCAGCAGATCCTTTTAATCCTTGTTCCAAGCGGGGTTTTCCAGCACATCCCACAGAACCTCAATCGAACTGAGATCTAGAGAATTTGGAGGTTAAGTCATCACCCCAAAAAAATTCCTGAACAATTTTTGTATTGTGGCAGGGCACATTCTTCTTCTTCTTCTTCTTCTTCCATTGCTCTACTGTATGGTACAGTTCAGATGCTCACATGGCCATTGTAGGCACTTTTGGTGGTGGACATGGGTAAGCATGGGAACTCTGACCAGTCAGTGGCTGTGCAGCCTTATACACAGCAAGCTGCAATGCACTGTGTGTTCTGTTCCTATCATAACCAGCATTAACATTTTCAGCAGCTTGTTCTACTGTAGCTCTACAATGGGACGGGACCAGGCAGGATAGCCTTCATGCCCCACATGTATTAGTAAGTCCCAAACCCATGCTCTTGACCCTGGGTCACCCCGAAGACCTGCTGTTTTGAAGATGCTCCAGATCCTGTCCGTTTGTCCTGCTTCCAACACATCAAGTTGGAAAGAATTCATTAACTGTTTAATGAATTCTTATGTCATTAACTGTTTAATGAATTCTTATGTCATCCTAATCCTAATGAATCCCTATGGCATAAGAAGATATGCAATGCTATTCACTTCACCCGTAGGTGGTTTTAATGTTGCCACTGTTCAGAAGTAATGGACTCTAACATGTTCCAGCATGAGGGTGTCCCTGTGCACAAAGCAAAGACCGACAGAAGAAGAACATGAGTGGGCTTTCAGAAGAGTGGAGAATAGTGAAGGTTACTGGAGAAGACTGGAGAATCAAAGTATCAAAGTTGGCATGCATATCTTAAATGGATGCATATATTAAAAGGTCAAATATTTCCCCCCGCAGTTCTAAACAAAAAACACAGAAGCCATGTCAGAGTGTGTGTTTGAGAAATTATAGTACTATTGATTACAGAGAATGAGTTATCTATCGATAGTTTCCTTTTAAGTGACATCAGTCATCACAGTCTGCCCATTCTGCTATAAGTGAACTGCATCTGACTTGCATTTAATTGTAACTGACATGGCATTTCATTGGTGTGTAGAGTCTGTATAACTGCAGTCTGTATAACTGCATCAACATAGTAATCGTGCATACAGTACTTACTGCTTCACACTGTGAGCTTTCCACCTACAGACAGAAAATGAGCACGTTTGAGATGTGAATAATCCTTGGTAAATAACCACAGCGAGTTAAGTTCTGAGGTATTCAGGAAATGTTTGATTTGCGATGCTGTCAATCATGCACTAGTCTTGCTTAGGTATATACTTAAGTTTCTATGTAAGTTAATATGTCACTCCTCATTTTCTTTCAACTGCCATCCCTACTTACAAATTACAGTGCATGGGTCGGACCACACCTACACCATTTAGCAATAAAGAGGGATAAAAACTGAATTTCTAAGTATACTTACTGTGAAGAATAAAATGCAAGATGTGTACCAAACTTTTTACCAATTTGGTGTTTCACAGGTACATCAGATAAATAGCACTTGCATAGAAAAACACCATGCTATAAATATCGCAGTACGAAACTAAAAGATAATTATATCATGTGAGTCAGGTATAAGAAACACATGCTATCCTCAAGTAAACACTTCATGCTTATTGCCAGTTCTAGTTCAGTGAATGCAGGGCTTTCAAAAATACATTAAATAACAAAGTATGGTAAAACAATTATTTGAAAAATGTGTTTATTATTTACTTAATTATTTGGTAATGAATTGCAGTTTGTTCATGTGGTTTGTTGGTGCTTTATCCGTTCTCAACCCAGATTAACTTTCGGATAAATGCTGATAAATGACCACGTTTAACAGGGTTATCGATGGGCATTGTTGTATAAAGTACTTGAAAGCAATACCTGTACGTGCAAAAGTATCTGACTAGAAAATTACTTTAAGAAGTTAAAGTCACCTTTTCGTGTAAAAATATCTGATATTTACTGTAATAAAAATATCAAATTTGATATTTCTTATATTAAATGTACGTAAGTATTGAAAGTAAAAGTAAATGTAATATCTAATAACTTTATTGTAGCTTGCTTATACTAAAGCACAATAGAGTCATGTGCAAAGGTTAATTTTCCTTTTTTTAATTTGATGTTTTTTTTGTGTGTGTGTGTATGTGTGAAAATATCTAAAAATCATCTGCTGGTCTTGGTATTAGACAAATACAATCTCAGACGAAGAACATATAGCTTTTTTTTTTACCATGCCATTATTTATTTAACGGAAATTAGGTCAAAAGGGGAAAAACATGCAGGCAATACTAAGTACACCCTCACTGCCTCCACAATATTTAAAGGGGAAAAGTGTATCCAGGTGCTGCTAATCATCAGCCATTAATTGTGCAGACCTCTATTAAAGCATAGGTTTTGGCAGTTTGCTGGTCTGGAGCGTTCAGGTGTGTGTTAACACAACGACAAGAGGGAAAGACATACAGTAAGCAATGGTCTGCTGTACATTGTTGTTGCACATTAATCAAACAATGTATAGTTCAACCTTTTATAGTCGGAAAAAATAAAAAGCATTCAAAATAGTTCCCAGGAGTGGACGTCTCAGCACATTCACCCCAAGGTCAGACAATGCAATGTGCAATGCTCAGAGAAAGGCAAAAAGAGCTTCATCTCAGACCCTACAGGCCTCACTGAACATTTTAAATGTTAAAGGCCATGACAGCACAATTAGAAGAAGACTGAACAAGTATGGTTTGCTTGAAAGGATTGCCAGGGGAAACCACTTCTGTCTAAAAAGAGCATGGAAGCATGACTGAGGTTCGCAAAACTGCCACAAGACTTCTGGAACTATGTCCTATGGACAGATTAGACCAAAGTGAAGTTCTTTAGCCATAATACCCAGCACCATGTTTGGGGAAAAAACAAACAGAATTTCAGCAGAAACACCTGATACCCACAATCAAGCACGGCGGTACTGGGGTGATGATTTGGGCTTATTTTGCAGCCATAGAACCTCGGCACATTTCAGTTATTGGGTCGACAATGAACTCTGTATATCAGAATATTCTGGTGGGAAATGTGAGGCCATATGTCTGACAGCTAACGCTTAGTCAAAATTTGGCAAAATCTAGTTGTGATTAGGTTGCACGAAAAGATGGAACTTTGTAACGAGTTACACCAAACACTGTAAATTACATATAAATTACATATTGTTTTTACACAAAATACATTAAAAGAGGGTGCATTAACTTTTACACATAATTGTATATAGAGTACACACATGTTAAACATTGAATTTTTAATTAATTTCAGTGAAAAAATTCTCTCAGTGGTGTAGTTAAAAATCTGCAAGTGGCCTTTTCAGTGAGGTTAGCCAGATGTCTCGAAAGCATTAAGTTTTTCAGGTTGAAATTTCCCAAAACAAGATGGGACACCTTTCCTCTGAAAAGACATTTTTAAACTCATAGTTTTGGCTTGTGGAAGCGCTGAATGTCTTCAGCAGGGTGAAGCAGGTGCGATGAAGGTATGAAGCATACAGCTGAGTGGGCTGATGAAAATTCATAAAATGGTCTTCACGAAATGAGAAAAAGGGTACACGTGTGTGTGTGTGTGTGTGTGTGTGTGTGTGAGCGTGCATGTGAATGTTCTCAATCATAGGCAGGATGAGTCAGATCAGCGAGGTAAATGGTACTATTGCACACAAGTGCAAAGCAATGCTGATACTTTTTAGTGTGTGCGTGCGTGTGTGCAATAGAAATGAGAAAGTGGGCTAGAGATACAATTTCTGATGATAGAAATCAATTATGAGTTTTCTTACATACCAGTGAACCAGAGAAGTGGAAAGAAAATGGAATAATAATTAAGGAAGTGAAGAAGTGACTGACACAGCTTCGGATTAGCTCAGTGTCAAATTGTTAAGTGGCCAGGGAGGTGGAGTACACACACACACACACACACACACACACACACACGATTAGAGTGGAAGCATACTGTTCTTCCCATTAACCATAGATACTGTTCAGCAGTATCTATGGTTAAATGTTCAATGTTGAACTTTTATATAAGAATTTGAATAAATTAATGTTTTATTGATTAAAGACAGGAAGCTAACTAGCAGTTCTTTGTCAGCTACTCTTAAGTTCTTAGCTTTTCATAACTACGCATCTACATGGCAATTCATAATAGTCACTGATCAATATGGCTTAAAATAAATAATTGAATATTTGAAAGACAGTAAGGATACACTTTGGTGTAATCAGAAATGCAAACTTGTTATGCCACAGCAGTCAGCCCAAGATAACATTGGCCCATCAGGCATTTTTTTGACCCTCCCAATTACCATTCCAATCCTGTGCACACACACACTCTCTCTCTCTCTCTCTCTCTCTCTCTCTCTCTCTCTCTTTCTCTGTGTCTCCTACACAAACATGTAGTAGTTTGAAATAAACCCATGCTGGGCGAGCATGGCTGTGCTCTGATTAAAAACTGACCTTCTGCTGTGCTCTCTGATGGTTGAGTGGCAGATAGCCAACACATGACCCATCCTGACAGTTTTATTAAACGCTGCTGTCCTAGCACTTACCATCATGGGGTGATAAGAAGAGGCAGTGGAAAAATAAAAGTGTATTAAACATGAATTTATCTCAATATTTTAGTAAAAACCAATGACTCCCTAGTGTACTTGGCATTCTGATTTTCCCTGGAATGCCACTCCATGTCAACGTCCCTTCACTCCATCCTCTATAATTAGACGACTGTAGTCATCATCCTGCCTACTGCAGCATTGCAGACATGCTCCCCCTATTCTGCCTGACAAATGAGTGGCCAATGCATAGTGACAAGAGTTTCTATCTGCCCAATGATCAATGCCTGGCCTTGTGTACATTCTCAGCAGGCTCCTGCACAGTGCTGTCTAGGGTCACTACACTGCATTAACTCCAACCTGACAAATTTGGATCTTCCTTGTGAATAACTGGGCCATGGGCAAGCACATGCAGAGACCATTTCCTTGCACAGTAATATAACATTGTGCCAATAACAGTTCAGAATTCCTTAATAAAATAGTATATTTTTTATATAGTAGGGATTTAACTGAATATAATTCCCACTACAAAAAAAATAAAATAATCATCTCAAGAAGTGAAAGTGTGCGATTTTGAGACATTCGCACATCCTGTGGGACAAAATAATAAAGTTGCACGAGTCTGTTTTTACGTTAATGCGGTCATTTAATATGTTGCTTTTTGCATTCACTGCAGAGTTTGTTAATTCATCCATAGTTTAAATTAGGCAAGCCGTTGGCTTATCTTTTCAGTTAATTTGTTCGACAATATTGCAGACGGGGGTAATCAAAAAAAATAACTGGGTGAACGCAATTAAAAAATGATTTCCAGTGCATCATCAGGTGAGACCGATTATAAAAGATGAGGCTGTGGATCAGCCAGAGCATGCTGGCATTGCTGGCATTTCTACCTTAGAATTTTCTCCCATAGTGGTATGTTTAAAAAACAACAACAAAAAAAAAGGTTTAGACCACACCCACTTTGGGTTTAAATCCAAATGCATATATTGAGAAACACTGGAGTACATTTGGAGAATTCTGTTACACCCCTAACATACAGGGACATTAGTAATTCTACCACCAAACCTGTTTGAAGGTTATATCACCATCCCGCCTGCCTTTGTACAGTTAATCATCAAAATATTGAGTTGTTTTGTAATTCATGCTTAAATGCAGAACATGACCATTCATGAATTAATAAAGGGGATATCTACAATCCAGGTTACAAATGGGCAAGAGGCTTAGTAGTTGCTAGGGATTTTAAAGGTTAATGTACTTTTCAGCTCTTTTCATTACAAATGTATTAGTCCTTATCCCTTTTAAATCCCTTAAAGTGCTCTGTATTATGCTTATTTTTCCCCTTAAGTTGTGTAGTGCATAACTAATTCGAATGATTAATGCTGCATAAATTCAGTCTTTTAGAAAATTGGATTATGTTTTTTTAATGTTCTATCACTTTAATGGATAGGAATAAGTGTCTCCTAAAATGAGAACAATACGGCCAGTTTGACAGCAAAATTGACATTTTTGGACTTTTACCCTTTTCGCAATTTAGTCTCCACTGGCACACAAAGTTGGCTATAACAAAAAGATTTCATTTGAAAACCACTGTGTATCATTTAGAGGCTTTGATCTGCTACGCTTTAAGCAAATCACAATACGAAGCGGTCAGATTTCATACCAAATGTTGAGAAGTTGTGAAAAGGGAATCCCACTGCGTCCTTCTGTCACGTGATCAGCGAAGTGAAACTATCTAGCTAGCTTTGCAGAATAGCGGTTGCAGTGAGTGTACGAAATGTGTTTAGTGGATTTGTGGAGAATGTTGAAGCCAAGTAAAAGGACATTTACACTCTTGTCATTGCATGCATTAATGGAGTACATGTAGGCATCATTTACCATCGTTACACAATTTGGCTGTTCTGTGCACACCAATATCAGAAAATTAACTAATCTATGTTGGATACTCTAGTGTAATCTTTTGTTTTACTTCCAAATCAAGACTTAGCTTTTTTCCTCTTGTTCCTGCTATCACTAGCACTGGTTGTACTGCAGTTAGGAGCCATAATGCACATCACAGTAATACATTCCAAAGACAATTGAACAGAAAGATAACACTGCAAAGACGCATAAACTTTGTGTCACGCATGAAGACATGATGTAAGATACAGAAGAGGCATGCAGGAAGATGTTGTGTTTGTAGTGTCCAGTTGGATTTTTGATTATTACGCAAATTATATCTTTCCCTGATTTTCATAATTAGTCAATGCAAATGACAGTCAGTATAATTTTCAAGTC
>JAQMYJ010000016.1:16291063-16301883 GCA_030014305.1 Clarias laeviceps | reverse complement strand
TAGCCTTAATGTGGGAGCCCTTACTTACTAGCCCCCTAGTGACGAGGAGGAATTGGACACGACTACATTAGGGAGAAAATCGGGGAAAAATCCAAAAAAAATAATTTAAAAAAATAGTTAATGTGTCTTATCTTATGTGTCTAGCCTTAATGTGTCTAGCCTTAATGTGGGAGCCCTTACTTACTAGCCCCCTAGTGACGAGGAGGAATTGGACACGACTACATTAGGGAGAAAATCGGGGAAAAATCCAAAAAAAATAATTAAAAAAAATAGTTAATGTGTCTTATCTTCGATCCTTGCTTAGTTTTTTTTTTAATATACAAATACAAATGTATATTTTTATCAGATAAAAAGAAACACATTTAGTAAATACAATTTCATGCTTTTTTATGTAGTGTCTGTGACTTTTTTGAATTCAAATCTTTTAATGATCTAAATAGTCCTTCAGATGAAACTTGGCCAATTCGGATTTCACATGAAAAGACATAAATCTGAAAATGTGTATTATCTTAACAATGCAAAATTGTTAAGATATTACAGCATGAATTTGACATGGTTATGGACACTAAAGATTTTAAGCTTTTACCAAAAAAATATTTAAGCAACAATTTTTTACAGGTCATATGCTTTTTTTAGTATCAATACTCATAAGGAAGTATGAATAATTTTAAATTATTATTGTTGAGACAGTGTAGTGCTGAAAAATGGCCATTTGGGGGGCACCTACGTATAAAATCGTCTCTCTAAAACGGCTGAAATTTTTATGGAAGCAAGATTGGTCACTTCTATGTTGCATAAACTTCAGAAGTAGCTTCTTTGACACATTTTCTGTATTATATGTTTAACAGAAAAAAAATAAATCAGCACTAATACTGTTCTGGCTGTATATATAAAAATAGCTTCTAAACGTTTTATTAGATTCTCCAAAGTCCAGAACCGGTCTTTCTTTCTTAAACACCATGTCTCTTATGTTTAATAGATTAAAGTATTATATATTTAACAAAAGACACCCCATTGCAATGGGGATGTGAAATGAATGCTACGTCTTGCCCACAGGGGAACTGGGTATAGAATAAGCTGGTGATATAGTATAGCTAGGCTGCACCTGCTGATGATAAATGGCGCACTCCTGTTCTTACAGCAATTACTAATAATTGCTCGGCTTCTGAAAGTAGCTGCAGAAGAAAAGTCTATTAATAATCAAGAGCTAATGTGGACCAGCTAAGAAAATGGTGCTCGAGAACATATGAGGATGTAAAGTATGAAAAAAAAATGTAGTTGGGCTTAGTGGGATTTTCTGTGGAAGGCTGCCTGCAGTGCTTCTTGCTATTCAGAGTTTGTGAATAACAACTAAATAACATGAACAACAGCTGCTCAGAGACCCTTCAACAACAAACACCCTTCAAACTCAACAACACAGTAAGGAGCCCCGTGAATAGCTTTTCAGCAGCCTTGAAGTGTTTGTATATACTAGTTTCTGAATAAAGACAGTATCGCATTAAGAATGAACGATTTTTACAAAAAAAAAAAAAAAAAAAGACCCCCTGCTGAAAACCGCTAAATAATACTTAGCCTTCTGGTTATTTTGTATACTTTAATATAATAGTACACCCTCTAGCATGGTTTAATATTGTCCTCCGATGTTTTTTTCTTTTTTCTTTTCCGAAGCTAATCTCTATCCTACATCTGTCGTGTTTGGGTGACTGCCAAGAATATCAAACCTGAACTGAGAACAGAATGTAAACTCTTTTCTTTAATTAAAGTTACTACTTGTACAGCATTTTAAACAAAACATATCATCTTAAAGCAGCTTTACAAAGATTCAATTATTTGTATGAGTAAGCCAGTGTCACATGTCACTCAAGAGCAATGTACATACTGTATATGTTTGTTCCCGTTGCCACCCATTTCCTCTCGCAGGTTTGTTACCCAGTTGTGTTAGTTCTTTATTAATTTGTCAATGTACAACCGTTTGCTTCTTTTCAAATGCTTGCCATGTCGTTTCACAGCGTTAATCCCGTTTTTATTTCACTTTCTCATGTTTCTGTCAAAGTCTTAATAAATAGCAATTCTTAAGTACTTATCTGCAGAATGATAGATATTCAAGAAACAAGAGCAAGACTTGGATATAAACTAATGATGGAACGTGTAAATCATCAGAGTGAGACAAGTCACAATTGTAGAGGCAGAAGAGGTATCAAGATGAATCAGGAAGGTGACGCTGATCTACAACTAAAATCCTGACGAAACATCAATCTGCTAATTTTCGCTGAGCTCAACTCAGTGTTCAAGTCAACAGTTTTTAAAGTAATGCAGCTAAATGGCTAAAATACATAAGTAGAGTATATATACTATGTCAACGCCTAGACCCCAGTCGCTGGACGCCGGTGGCAAGGCTGGATGAAATGGAAGGATTGCGTCAGGAAAGACATCTGGCATAAAACCAATGCTAAGTCTTGTGTGGATTAGATGGGCGCTGTGGCGACACCTTGACGGGAGTAGCCGAGGTATCAGGGCAAGTGGCTGACCAGCAAGAACAGATGCTCCATTAAAGGAATACACTGGACAACAGTTTGTAAGACTTTCTTTGCCTTTTATGAAAGCTACCAATTATTATGTGGTACTTTCATGGGCTGAATTAAAAAAGGACACGTAAAACTACTGATACAGTTACAGTTTTCATACTGTATATACTACTATACATATAAAAACCCAAATAGCTTTCACCAATCAGTAGTTTTAATTGCCCATTTCAATTCAGCCCATCATAATACATAATAATTAATAGCTTTCATCTCAAAGAAAGCCTAAAATTGCTGTGCCTTACGATAGAAGCCACAGCAGTAGACGTGTGTCATCACACCATGCAAAAGTAGAACTTGTAGCTCTACAGAGAGCGAGAACAGATTAGTATGCATGCCCTTATCCTACAGTGGTTTAAAAGGTTGTGCATTGTGATTAGAGTGCAGTCTGTGACTCGGTCAGGTCTAGCTGTGAAGCATTGTAATGGAAGTCTAAGTTCTGTCAATAAAGGTTTATGCAAATCTTTTTATCTCATTTGTGCACTGAAATGTTAATTAAGCTTTAAATAGACATAAAATTAATTTCTGCCAGAGACCCGGAAGAGATAAAACTTGTGGTTATGCATGCTGAGGGAAAACTTCATTTAAAATTTGTGGCATTAACACTTTGGATAAACACCCTTATCTAGAGCAACTTATACTGTATATATGTTATTACACATCTGAGGATTAAGGGCCTTGCTCAAGGGCCCAACAGTGGCAGCTTGATGGTGCTGGGGTTTGAACCTCAGACCTGCTTGTACCCACTAAGCCACCTCTGTTGAATATATAAATCACTGGAATTGCCTTTTACACTACGTATTCAAATATTTAGTGTATGTCGGAATGTAACAAAGGCAGTTTTAAATTACAGTATATAGCTGTTGATTTATCCATGTACTGTAATCATGGGTTTTTATGATCTGTCCTCTGGCTTCCATTCCATTTCGTCCTTTTCTCAGTTCAGGTAAACGCATTCTATAGTACTCATGCATATACCATATCGAGGGTAGATCACAGTAAATTGTCCCTATGCTGTAGCTTTTTGTTCACTGCATAACCCAATGCTAATGCTGATGTCTAGGTAACCCTTCCCAGTCCACGTCCCTCCACTATATGAACCCCTACCAGATGAATGCCTATGCCATGGCACTGAAGGCTGTAGGAGAGATCATCCAGGACTACGACAGTGACAAGATGTTCCCCGCACTGGGATTTGGGGCAAAATTACCCCCGGATGGACGTGTGTCCCATGAGTTTCCCCTGGTGAGTTATGAAGCAAACATATCTGCATCTTTTCCTTATCGATTAGAACGAGAGCAGATACTAGGGATTCCTCTCTCTGAGCAAAGAGCATGTGTAATACATTATCTTACTTTTTTAAAATTAAAAGTAAACTTTGTCATTAGCCCTCCTCCTAGGTTAAATGATCAAAAAGTTACAGTAGATCCCTGCTAATGATGGATGTGGTGTACCTGAACGTATATATGCTAGGGTGTAGAAATGCAACCTATCCCAGTTTTCTCGAGGAAGGATTATGGATTTGTGCTGTCCTTGTGGACCGATGCGGGCTCAAAGCAAGCTAAATTGATCAGAGCCTCTGTTTCCACGCTCTCTCTCTCTCTCTCTCTCTCTCTCTCTGTGAACTGCATCTAGAAGTTCCAATGTGTCAGCTTATGATAAACGCCTACAGAGAGGCGGAGAAGCGGTGGACCTAATGTTATAGCTGGAGACTATGTTTTATTGTTGTGGGCCTGTGATTCCTATACGGTTCACCTAACGAGGTCTTGCACAACCTAAATTCTTTCCTTTAATCTCATAATCGTTTCCTATGAACTCCAGTGTGCTGGAATGTAATTCAAATGTGTCACATTTCAGTACGATGAAGAGCACTTTTAATGATTTGTTTCTTTCATGATTAATAGTGAAATTTAACTATATGGATACTTTTACATTTACCTCTTAACCAGATAAACATACCCTGCATTTGTCTTGTGTTGCAGAATGGTAATATTGAAAACCCCTATTGTAATGGGATTGAGGGGATCTTGGAGGCGTACCACCAGAGCTTAAAGACTGTCCAGCTTTATGGACCAACAAACTTCGCACCTGTGGTTAACCACGTAGCCAGGCATGTATGCACATATATACTGTGTTGCATTTGATCGGTCCAAGGTCTTTTATTTATGACTACTACAATGCTAACTAGTTTCCAACACAAACCTGAATCCTAAATCCCTCTCTAAACCCTAATCAAGGGCACTTCTTGGTATGTGGAACAAGGGATTTTTCACTCTAGTGCACTAGCTTTTCATTTACCGCTATTTGGGATTCAACAACGCAACCTGAAATTTAACTGAGCTGATATTTCAAAGTGGAAAAATAAAAAGAAACCTAAAGAGTTTTAAAGAACATTCCACCACCTCTATGGTTAATTCTCCTCACCATTTGGCTACATATTACCGGTAAGAATTTAAACCTACTTTCAACCCCAGTTAATTACACTAACTATTGGTCGCCAACTCCACCAGTCATGCTTAGTTAGTTCCACCAGTCATGGAAAGATATGTTGTTGGAGCAAAATAACTGGTTAAATAAGCAAACAAATCATAATCAGTTGATAATAATTGGTGTTGTGGAATTGTTGTATGATATCGGACATGATGAATATCAGCACGGCTCTGATGTCTTCGTCACTCATCACTCATAGCCGGGCTGATATCCAGCACAACAACATGAACTCCAGTGTGATATTGCTTAAGTATACCTTTTGAGTTAATATCATAGCCCAGCAGATAGTATTAACTGGCTTCAAATAATTAAAGAATTCATGTTTTCCTGTATCTAAGTGTGGATTTGCGATAGAAACGAACTGCATCTTTGATAGCTAATCTCTAATGGCTTTTGCATAATTAAAATGACAGTTTTATTATAAAGTAAAATACTTTAGACAGTCAGCTAAGCTGGTTTGATGTGTTTAATCAATGCATGAGTAAAAGAACAACTCATTATTTTATTATTCAGTCACCTGTGCTGTGCTTTCAAAGCCATCTGATATCTTGTATCAGAGTAAACAATGCTTGTCTGTACTTGACTATGATATCACAAGATCACAATAGTAGAAGGTGTTTGAAATGTTTTCACAAGCCTCCTTTTGTGATTTCTCGCCCTGTGACATTCCATCATAGACTACGCTTAACCTGTCTCGCATACATTCTTCACATTGTATGATGTTTTTACTGTTCTTGCTGACATGCACGATACCTTGGAATCATGCTCAGTGCATGAAACCACCTCACATTTAAAGGTTCGTATAAGGTTTTGCACTGTTTGAATAAGTCTACATGAAATATCTGTAAACAGGAAGGAAAAATAATGACCAACGTGAACACATTTAGAAATAACTGCTACAAACCTGTCAGCTACATTTATTGCGTTCATTCAGAAAGCAGCGCCTGTTGCATTAGCATACAGGTGTTTTAGCTGTGGCAACTCATGTCTACTTTACTTCTTGTAATTTGATTCCATGCACGTTAGCGTGACCACCGAACAGAAAACCATGTGTGTATCCATTAAAGCAGAAAGGCATAAATAACTGTCTGAAGGCTCTCCACACCCTCCTCTCATTCCGTTGGCATCATGTGAGCAAATCTTCATTCTAACTATGAGGTCTCTGTGCTGTAATTAAAAAAGCCATCTTGATAAGCTTGAATTAGACTTCCTTAATTAATGCATGACGTGCCACCCAGAAGCCTGGCGCTGCGAGACACACATACCCACGGAGCATGGTTATTCTTAAGCAAATACACCCACAGAGCAGGATTATTTTTAGAGCCTCACATGGATGGTGGAGATCCATATAATTCATACAAGTCATTTGCATTCTATGATGGTTTGTTAAAACGAACGAGGCAGAAGGTGAAATCTAGCTAAAGAGCTGGAATATCCGTAATAAAATTAATAATAATAAAAAATAAACAGCTTTTTTATGAATCATGAGATGTTACCATACTTAAAGCAATAGTGTGTGTATATGACCAGCAGCATGGACAAACCTGACCTTTTTCTTTTTCCCTCTTTTCTTTATTTTCTTTGTATGAAGGTATGCGGCAGCTGTCCAGGACGGATCACAGTACTTTGTCCTCCTTATCATCACAGATGGAGTCATATCAGACATGTCCCAGACCAAAGAGGCCATTGTGAATGTGAGTACAGACCACAGTAAAAAAAAAAAAAAAAAAAAGGTGGCTTTTCTTATTATCATATATTATTTCATTGATGTAGGAATTTTGACAATAATAAAATTTATTTAAAAATATATTTAACTTCATTATGAAACCCTCAGGCTCCTATTAAATGTAGCTATTTATACACGATATGAGCGCAAATACTGTATGGAAGTAATATGACCTTTTAAGTTTTAATTTATTTTTTTAACTATTAAGGACTTGTAAATCTAACTTTTTAAACATTGTGGTAATATGGCAAATATCCATATTATGCTCAAATCAAGTGTGCAGATTATTTTTCTTTTCTCTTAAAAAACTCATTTTTTAAACCTACCTACAGTCCCAACAGAAGTATTTTATGCGACTATAATTGCCCAAGAACAATCTGCACTGTCTGGCCAAAAACATTTTATCAACAAAATGAGTGTCACATATGCTAGTATTTTATTCTAGCATTTTCATTCTAGTACAGTCTTTGGCCTAGTTTTGCTAACATTCATGTATGAAAATGATTGCTTATGCTCCCAAACCCACTTTTTCACAGTTTGTGTTAAGAAAAAATAATAAATAATTAATTCAGGTCATCAACTGACGTTTTCTTTGCTTGATGAAGACCAGTAATTTTACCTTTCTGAAATGGTTTTGAGTTTTTTGGCCAAGCAGTGCATATTCAAAGGAAGATGCCATTTTTCCTGGTACAAGCAATGATCAACCACATTGCTTGAAACAATTTCAAGCAAAACTTTAATAACTTTTAAAGATGTGCTTTACCAAAAAGTTCATTTTGTTCAAATTTGTTTTCATGAAATGTGTTTTTTGAAAATAGCTCCATCCACATGAAAATGGAAAATTGACTTGAAAACGTTCACATCTGCTCATCAGCCCCCTAAAAAAAACTAGACATCTAATATCTAGAAAATGTCTAAATTTCTTTTTTAAAAATTAGTTTTAATTTTGACTCTTTCATTTGCAAGGTTTTCTTTTCACTAACTCTTGTATGTCATAAAACACCTTATGAGAAAACGTATGCAAAAAGAATGCATATACAAGGTGAAATGCAGGAAAATACCAACTTGCACAACAAATACATCAGAAAAATTATCAGGTGGAAGTACTTTTTAAAGTTTCCTTGGGTATCTAAGAGTATCCACATTTACAGTTTGACACGGCTGGAGTGGTAATTTCAGAAGTACTGTAGTGTATACAAATTTTTTAAAAATGTGGTAATTTTACAAGTCTTACAAGTCAATACTAGTCTTATTGTCCACTTGGTAAAATTCCTATACCAGGGACTTTTCAAAAAGCTTAAAATGCTGTTTGCGTGTGGATACCATCCAACCAAAAACATCACTATAGACTTGGACCAAGACTATTTTGACCCAAATTTAACAGTACTTTCACAACATCCACTCCCTACATGTATGTACACTGTGTTTATTTTTGCTGTTGTCTTAATGAGCTTCAGACATTATATTCAGGTAAGTGTTCAGCTTGTTTCTCCAGCTGAAATGGTAGCAGTGGAACATCACCGTCATCTGGGCATCACCAAGGCCTGATTCCCAGCAGACTGGATTTAAAGGGAATTTGCGACTGTTAATGGAAGCATTAGAACAGCCACACCTTCCTTTTAAGATCTTGCCTGCTGCTGTGTCTCAAGTGGCTGGCCTCCACATCAGGAGTCAACGGATCCCTACTACTACAGAGTGTATAATCTTTTTTTTTTAATATCGAATGAAAATGTTTGCATTTATTTACTTCAGGCATGATCATGTACTTTTACAGCACAAGCTGTTTCTTTTCTTTTAATTAGAGGTGTTGGTGCTTTAATTAGGAACCGTGCCGAATGCGAGATGCAAAATTTAGTCCGAAAAAAAAAAAATACTAGTACAGATATTAATAATAGAGCAAGGTAGGTCAGATTTAATTGCGTGAAATAAGCATAATGATATATTTTTTTAAAACTATGATTAGTCCAGTTTGCAAGTGCACGATTTGAATTTTAGCACTGCTGAAAATATCCAGACTCCCACTGAGTGCTCACATGAAGGTGTCAGAACTGAAAACCATAGCTAAAGCCCCAAACTGATTTTTTTCACTTCGCTTTCAAGCTCGAACCATGACAGATATCTGCTGGTGCTGGAACTGTGCCCGAAAGTGGAGCACTATTTGAGGTTGGAAATTAGCATTGCACATCAGATAACACACCAAGATAGAGTAGTTCAATAGCTCACACAGCAGCATGTTAAAGGAGGTGTGTGCTGTGCTTCACCATGTCCTGAGGGATCATTTTGCAGGCCTGCTGACCTATTTCTGCCATTTAGGTTCTGGGATTAGTGTAGAGAACTGCATCTATCATTTATAAGAAATTCAGTTATCATAAGCTACTCTCTGACCAACAAAAGGAGGTCACCAATGGGCTTTTGTATTTCTCAACCACTAATACAATTAGAGTAGCAGTTTCCAGCAGGTACTTGATGGAAAAAATAGCAAGGGGAAGAAAACCTCTTAATCTATTACGCGATAGGTAGAAATTATTTGATATACACTGATCAGCCAAGACTATAACGCCACCACTTGGTGAATTGAAGAACAGTGATTATTAATTATATACTAGTAAACTGGTGACAGGATCATGGGCACCCAAGGCTCATCTCTGCCTGTTTGAACCAAATGCTAGCCTGTCTGGTCTGATCCCACAGAAAATCCAGTATTGCACAACCTGCTTAAAAAATTCAACGTGGGCTATGATTGTCATCTCAGGGAGTTTTTTTCGCTCCACCGTTACCCTCAGTCTGCTCATCAGGGATAAACTGATCATTATATTCTGTACTTTTTTCCATAATTTTCTAATTTATTGCCATAGTTTTTAATTCTGTGAAGCCGCTTTGAGACAATGACCACTGTTAAAGAAGCTATACAAATAAAATTGAATTGAATAAAATTGAATTGAGTGGTGGCACTGTTGTCTTGCACCTCCCCGTGATTGGTGGGTTTCCTCCAGGTACTCCGGTTTCCTTCCACAGTCCAATGACTTGCAACTTAGGCTAATTAGTGTTCCCAAATTGCCCGTAATGTGTGAATGAGCATGTGAGTGTGTGTACAGTGTGTGTGTGCCCTGTGATGGATTGGCACCCAGTCCAGGGTGTACTCCGCCTCGTGCACTAAGTCTCCTGTGATAGTCTTTAGGTATCCGCGACCCTGCATAAAGGATAAAGTGGTAGAGATGATGAATGAGTGAGAATTTAATTGATAGGACAGTATCAGAACGCAGTGCATCAAAGCTTGCTGTATATGCGACTTAGCAAGGAAAGAGTTCAAGGTCGTTGATCTGGCCTCCAAATTCCCCAGCTCTCAATCCGAAAGGTTCAGTAGAGTCATGCCTCAAGGGGTCAGAGCTCCCGGATGTGTACAAAGGGAACCTAAAGACTGCCTGTTATGACTGATCATTGTCACATACTGTATAACATTGCACATTCAGGTGCATCTTCCCCAAACTATTGCTAAAAAGGTGGAAGCACACGATTTATAGGGAATTATTGGTAGGCATGTTTGCTAAGGTTAGAGTAGAAGGACTTGAGTCTCCAGGAGTCCTGACTTCAACCTGAAATAAACACCTTTTCAGTCTAGTTATCATTGTGTGCATCACTATGTACAGTACAGTACACTTCATGCCCTGTGTTTCTGTGATAGGATGTGGACCCACTGTGAATCTCTGTTCTTGACAAAGCAGCTATTTATTAATATTGATTAATAATTTAATTGCTTGAAAAATACCCAAATAATTTTACACATGCCATTTATATCATATTTTTTTAACTTCTACCCAAAGAAAGACATCAATATAACATAATATATTACACATACAGTGGGGGAAATAAGTATTTGATCCCCTACAGATTTTCTAAGTTTGCCCACTTACAAAGAAATGAAGAGTCTATAATTTTTATCATAGATTTATGGTAAAGGATTGAGACAGAATATCAACCAAAAATCTAGAAAAAGCACATGATACAAATGTTATGAATTAAGT
>JAQMYJ010000016.1:16275512-16287277 GCA_030014305.1 Clarias laeviceps | reverse complement strand
GCCACAAACAGGAAGTTAATATCACCAACCATTCCCATTTTATTAAGGTGTATCCATATATATGGCCCACCCTGTAGTTTTGATATCAAAATTTTTAAGTAATTGTTCCTGCATATGAACAGTGAAACTGAATGTTGTTGCCCTGAGGTAAGTAAATATCCTTTTTTCCTGCAGGGTGCCAAGCTTCCCATGTCAATCATCATTGTTGGAGTGGGCCAAGCAGAGTTCGATGGTAAGCACACGCAATTTCTTCTTTCATAATTTTTTTTAAAACAAGCTCTTAACCGCTGTAAGGAAAGGAGAATATTGTCTTTACTTCTGACTTGTTTACAAGAGCACCCCCCTCCTCTCACCCAAGTTAATTATTAGAAAACACATCAATAACACTGTGATTGAATTTTTAAAAACACAGGTAAGCGCTGCTACCTCTTTGCAATTAGCCAGACAGATGCTCCGAAAGCAATTACCAACTCATTTCCTTGATCAGTGCTAATGTAGGGAAGATGGGTCATGGGGAGCATTGATTAAAGGAGCACAGTCTAATCACTAAGTGTGCTGTAATTAACATACTACCTCCAGTAAATGGGCACAAATTGTCACATCTGCCATTCGTGGTCAAAGAAGTGGCTGGAGTTAGACGCTGTGGTCAAATAATAAGCCTAAACCTCCCACGCTTTTCTATCCCACTGAGACCCTGTACAAAGTCTGGGCCAAGAATAGTGATGTGGATTTCAAACATAGATGGAATGATTTTTTTTTCCCATGTTCATGTGGACAAGTAGTGCTGTACACAATACCAGTAATACACTTCAGTGCACTGCGTCATTATATGGGCCAATGACTTTCAGTAGAAGTGCCAAAGCAGAAAGCAGGGATTAAAGCAGTAATGAGCTCTAAGTCTCAAGTTACCAGTCATTCTAACAGCTGAAGGCAGAGGTTTATATACATCATAGCCAAATAGATTTAAACTCAAATCCTGACATTTAATCCTAGTAAACATTCCCTGTCTTAGGTCAGTTTGGATCACTACTTTATTTAAAGAATGTGAAATGTCAGAATAATAGCAGAGATAAAGATTTATTTCAGTTTTTATTTCTTTCCTCACATTCCCAGAGGGTCAGAAGTTTACATGCACTTAATATTTTTTTGGCACTGCCTTAAAATTCTTTAACTGGGTCAATTGTTTCGGGTAGCCTCCCAAAATCATCTAACAAATAACTTGGTGTAATTTTACCCCATTCCTCCCAACAGAACTCGTATAACTGAGTCAGGTTTGCAGCCATCATTGCTTGAACACGATTGTTCAGTTTTTCACACAAAATTTCTCTTGGATTGAGATCATGATGCTGCCACCCCCATGCTTCACCCATGTTGGGATGGTGTTCTTTGGCTTGCAAGCCTCCTCCTTTTTCCTTCAGACAACGATGATTATTAAGGCCAAACAGTTAAAATATTGTTACTTTAGAAACAACAGGGTCCGGGTTCGATTCCCGTCTCTGTGTGCATGGAGTTTGCATGTTCTCCCCGTGCTGGGTGGGTTTCCTCCGGGAACTCCGATTTCCTCCCACAGTCCAAAGACATGTAGGTTAGGTTAATTGGCGTTCCTAAATTGCCCATTGTGTAAGAATGGGGGTGTGTGTATATGTGTGCCCTGCGATGGATTGGCACCCTGTCCAGGGTGTACCCCGCCTCGTGCCCTAAGTCTCCTGGAATAGGCTCCTGAATACAGTATAAAGCGGTATAGAAGATGAGTGAGTGAGAAACAACAGGACATTTCTTTCAAAAAGTAAAATCTTTGTCGCCATGTGCAGTTTCAAACCGTAGTCTGGCTTTTTTTTATGGTGGTTTTGGAGCAGTGGATTCTTCCTTGCTGAAGCAGCTTTCAGATTAGGTTGATATAGGACTCGTTTTACATAGTTACTTCTGTATGTTTCCTCCAGGGACTTCACATTTGCTGTTGTCCTGGGATTGAGTTGTACTTTTCGTAGCAAAGTATGTTCATCCCCAGGAGGCTTGCTGAGCGGCATGATGGCTGTGTGGTCCCATGATGTATACTTGCAAATTATTCATTTTGTACAGATGAACATGGTACACTCATGCATTTGCAAAGTGCTCCCAAGCATGAGCCAGACTTGTGAAGGACGACACTGTTTTCTGAGGTCTTCACTGATTTGTTTTGATTTCAAACCTGATGATGTCAAATAAAGAGGCACTGAGTTTAATGGCAGGCCTTAAAATATATCCATAGGTACACCTCCAATTGACTCAAACAATGTCAAGTAGCCTGTCAGAAGCTTCTAAGCCACAATATAATTTTTGTAATATAAAGTTCTTTAAATACACATCTAACTGAGTGTTTTTTTATTTTATTTTTTATTATTATTAAAAGTGTGTCTTATTATGGTGTTGGGGTACAGATTGTACAGGAATTGGAGCATGGAGATATTTCCTTAGTGTATTGATGTTTGTGTAACCCGACTTTCTTGACTTGTTTAGTATTCTCCTGTCTTTCTGGCTGTGGGTAATAAGCGGGCTACAGTTGAGTTGCAGCAATTTATTTTATTCAGCCAAACGGCAAGCCATTATACAAACTTCTGCCATGAGCTTCTCTCACAGCATGTCAGGCCCTAACCTGTCACCCGGGAAAACCAGGGCAAGTAACTTGTTAGTTCCTTTTAACATAAGCAACACAACCAACAAATCACATGTCACATGCTGCCTGCGATACAGACAAAATAACAATGTGCTGTAATAATTTAATTATATTCTATTCTAAATTAAAATATATAAATAAATACCTTTTGGGTGTACTGCATATCATAAAAAAAATCCCATAAATCATTGCAGTAAATTTACAATAATCCAAAAATATAGTGTGTGTGCAGCCACTTAGGTTCATTTGCTTGCATAGTCGTACAGTATATACCTCTGATGCTGCCATGCAGAGAAAAATACGACCCACACACAAAACATTTGTATAAAAAGCTGTTGAGGACCAGTTTGACCAGCTACAGGTACACTTGACTCTCCTAATAGTATTGCGGTTTTATATTCTTTAAAAACCCAAAGCACATGTCAGAACTACCCAATTTTAGTTCCAACCACAGATAATCCTTCCTAGCAACATTAGCTGTGAGCTCAACAAGCTGTGATAATTGAGCAATCATCCATTAAATCTTCTTAGCATAGAGTTGCTGCCAAGGCTAGCACTCTAATGCAAACCAGCTAAAGGCAGAGCAGCTGCTATCTCATTGTGCATTTCTGCTCAAATAGTGTCAGCCAAGTAAAAATGCTGAACTTTGGCCAGTTGGTTTATATGTGTTGAACCGTATTCACATAGTGATGAAGAGAGGGTTTGTGGGAAAATGTAGCATGCAGAGATGCACTGAACATTCCAACAATGTTTTGTGCACATCTACTAGGTGCAGCTTCGGTTGAGGCAAGAAAGTGTGTGCACTTACATACCTAGAAACACACTCATTCACACCTAGGTGGGAGTCTACAGACATCAAACCACACATGGGCAAGAATTCGGCAGGCGGAACGAAGCCGAAGACCCTGTGAAAACCCCTGCCCACTCGGCCGCGAGATCACATGAAACTCCACACGGACAATAAATCCAAGCTCTTGATTCCTACATCAAAGTGCGGAAATGTACTTGCTGTTAAAACATGCGTTCGTTTAGTCAACCTGCAACACTGTGAGCATATTTGTTAATATACAGTACTTGCCTAAATACTACAGTACCTGTGTTATCAGATGTTTCAACTGGAGAATTCAGTCAATTCAAAACAAACATGGCGACACTTGAGGAGCTTAGTTTCCATATTGTCGATATTCAAGATATTTAAGTACTGACATGCATATTTGTCACTGTGCAGCAGTAAAGGTATATCATAAAGGAGGGGTAATTACAGACTTCCTCCTCGAAATTTTCCACCATATTTCCATGCACGTTGACTACATTGTTCCTACAGTACATGCGTTTATCCGTTTATATGCGTATTGCATCTTGCAGGCACCTCACAATAATATCCGAGGATGTGCACAAGCTACACACCAAACGAATGTAGCATACATGAGGCAGTCGTTAACAGCAAGTATATTTCTGCCTTAAAGGAACCCAAACTGAGTGCAAAATGCTTAGCATTAGTATAAGGAAACAATCCGATTTGTCATTTACCTGTATTTGCCATTCTAAGATCATTGTTTGATGTTTTTTCCTCTCAGCCATGGTGGAGTTGGACGGTGATGACATAAGGATTTCTTCACGAGGGAAACTAGCAGAACGTGACATTGTTCAGGTGACACTCGAAAAAAAAAAGTTCTAAAACTCTTTTCTTTATGTTTATGTTAAAATCATGTTATATTAAATGCTCATCTTTTGGAATTGCTGTGACAACCTCCTCTTTCACCCTCTCTCTCTTAAATTGATCTCTTTTCAAGAGATGAAAACCAACCAAGCATCAACTCATCAGCATTTTTCATTACTGATTTAACAAATGCCCTTATTAGTTAAGCTTTAGGTAGCTGATCCATGAACCATAACCCATTTTCTAATTATTAATGTAGATCCCGAATGAATTTCTGAATTTCCCAGAGGCATTTTCCTTTGTGTTTTCTGTTCTCTGCAGGGAACATTAGTAATGATAATGTCTAAGCATACGGGATTATACTCATTAATTATATTTCATTAGCAGCTTAAATTCAACCCAGTCTCTGACTTGAATGCAACTCCCATCACAGTTGCATTCAGTTAGCAAATGATTACAGAAATGAAATAAACGAACACTTCTTGGTCTTTGCAGTTTGTGCCGTTCCGGGACTACATGGACCGGACTGGTAATCACGTGTTAAGCATGGCTCGGCTGGCCAAAGATGTCCTGGCAGAAATCCCTGACCAATTTATTTCATACATGAAGAGCCGAGGCATCAAGCCTAACCCAGCGCCGCCTCCTTACACGCCCTCAGGACACACACACCACACACAGATATGAGGTAAGCCTTTCCCGGAGTGTGTTTCAAGGTGTGATCAGCCTCACATCGCAACTCCTTGGAATCATGGGATTGGACTGATGGAGGAGCAGCAGGCCACTGGCTCCGTGGATGACTCTGTATACAGTCTCTCTGGGACACTCTGAGATGCCAAGGCATTTCCGTTACAGCTTTTGTTTTCTCTGGGACAACAGCATGATCAATGAAGCACACTTCAGTGACGTTTTTTTTTTGTTGTCAAAACAAAACAGAAAAATCTCGGCTCATGACTGTTTCTCTTTTGGGGAAGTGAGTTGAGAAGGGAGGAAGAGGATGATATTTGTGGATTCAATTCGTGCCTGTCCGTTGTTGTCTCAGTGTACCTGGACAGGTGTTTCCTGCTCTGACCGTTGACCTTACTCCACATTGGTGTACTATGTGCATTCAGGTGAAGTTTTCTGATACTTTTCTTAGTGGCATTTTCAACAAGTGAGACATGTTCGTGTGGCACTTTTGCGCACCACTTGAGTGAAGTGTTGCTTTTTAGTCTTTACATTCCTTCTCAGTAGATTTTGTTTCTCGTCTGTTCAAAGCATGCTGCTAAGATGATACACAGTGGAGTGTTTCTAGACAGAATAAAGTCACATAATGCGTAAATTTAAACTTATATCAGTTAAGAAGCACAGCAGTAAAAAAAATATTCCTAATTATATGCTTAAGGGTGAAATTAAACTTTTAAGGACAGGGTAAATTAGATTATAATCTATAAGGTTATTGCACACTGCAATACAACTGATTTGTTTTTTTTTTCCTGTTTGTTCTGTGTTATGATAAATGGTCATATCTGCTATTCTGAAAATCACTTCAATTTCTTTGCTGTTTTTTTCCCCACCTCTCTCTCTCTCTCTCTCTCTCTCTTTCTCTTCTCCAACAGTAAATGAATAGTACTCTGAATATTGTGGTCCACAGAAACCAATTTGAGTTCGTCAAAACACTTGTAATCAAATGAGACCAGACCTCGGCGATCAACTAAATTACAGTCCTGGGTGATTACAAGATCGATAAGGATCGGCACAGCTTTATTTTCACTTTACAGCATATTTCATTTTACACGTCTAGTGAGTCACAGAGAACTTAAAGATGTGTCATTCCTGGTGACCTTTCAAACTGGGCACTCGGTAATGCTGCAGCGATGAGTAGATGACAAGTGAATTATTGATTGTAACTAATTAAAGCACACAAAATAATAAGAAGTATTATTTAATCTGTGTTGCACATTTAGTTAGAGTGAACGCTCCAACAATTCAACTGTTGCTGCTGGATTGATCATGATCTCTAACTCAATATAAGGAAAAGCAAATTGGTACATAAGCTCTATTTAATTATTTATTAATTAAATTGGAATTAATTGGAATGCCGAATGTGCACTAGGCCTCCTCACTAGTACTGCCTGACCTCACTATTCCTGTGGCTGCATGGACAAAACCGCATGGCTACGCTCCAAAATCTAGACTTCCTAGAACATTCATGGCATTTGGCATACTGTTATACACCTGAGCCCTTTCCCAAAGGCCAAACATTTGTAGCTTGGCGGTGCTGGATTTGTATCTGTGACTTTCTGATCTGTACTCCAACATCTTGTCCACTGAGCTAATGGAGGTCATTATGATAGGAATAATATTACTGCCCAGGGTTTTTTGAATCGTCACACGTCAGTGTTGTGGTCGGGTGTCCACATACTTTTGGCCATATGGCATGTGGCCCTCAATAAACTATTGCTTAATTATAATAGGATCATTGCATTGGGTTTTAGATTATAGTTTTAACACACCACTGATGCCTTTCTTTTCATTACATTCATGCGTTCCTGACGATCTTGGAAAATTGTACGGTTCTTTTTAATTATCCAACATGATGTCTGATTGCCTTCCAGCAAGAAGAGTACAATAAAAGAAACACAGAATACAACTGTGATCTATAGAAGGACCACTTAGTCCAATTTGAATGCATCAACTCTTACAGTATGTGACATATTGACAAGTGTGTGTTAATAAGAATTTTGTAACAAAATCACCTTGCTGCAGGACAAACACTTCGGGGACACAATCAAAATCCCATGTCTCCCCCCATATCTACGCAGATTTTTTTCAAAGAAGGCTTACGGAGACCTATTTGTCATCCTCATAACAATCCTTAATCTGTTCTTTGTAACTTACTCAGTGTGCAACATCGCCTTTTCCAGACAGCTCATTGTACAATGAATTACAGATCAGAGATGCAACATATCGACCTGGATCAAAAATCCAAAATACGCAAGGAGTACACAAAAGAGGTTTACTCGTAATGTCGTATCTCTTCAAGCACGTCTGACTGCAACGTGTCAGGGGGGATGTACAGATACATGTTCCGTGCCACCTACTGTAACATACCGTAGAGACAGTTTCAGTTTCAGCCAATCAAGTGTGCATGTAATTGCCAAATATAGCAGCAGGATTAGTTAGCTGATTTGATTTTATTGATGTTGTTTTCCTTTTTTGTGCTATTTGTTTAGGTTGTAAACTGACAGCCACAGCATGTCACATAGTCTGTTTTTAAGATTTTATTTTTATTTATTAATTTATTTTTCTAAAATATTTTCTTTAAAAAAAACATTTTTCCATTATTTTCACTGGCATGTTTGTTTTTCACCTCAAATTAATTATATTGTACATGATTGTTGTTATAACGGTGGGTTGTGAAATGCTTTGTATTGGATTGCCTTAAATGAAAACTAATAAAGGAAATTCTTTTAGAAATTTTGCTCCAGTGTGTGGATTTGCCATGAGACAAGCTTATTTTATTAGATTATCATTATATTAGTCATTATAACAGTTGACTGCATAAAAAGTCTGAACCAGGGCTGCTGAACTCTCGAATCAGATTAGTTGGAAGGTGGTGACTAAATTTCGATAACAACAGCTCCTAGTCATTCTAATATATTTTCATTTTGATACAATAACTCACAGGGACTTGTACTGTAGATGATCTACATAATACAAAAACTAATGAATGGATTATTAAAAGTTATGTTTAACAACAACAACAAAATAAATAAAATTGTTCATATTGTAAGGGGGTGCTCACAGGAAAGACAAGGATGAAGGAATAGACACTTTTTATTCAGTATCATGACAAACTGCTGGGTTTCCTCTGGGTACTCCGGTTTCTTCCCACATTCCAAAGACACGTAGGTTAGGTTAATTGATGTCCCCAAATTGCCCATAGGGGGTGAATGAGTGTGTGAGTGTGTATTCCCTGCGATGGATTGTCACCCTGTCCAGGCTGTACCCTGCCTCGTGCCCTAAGTCTCCTGGGATAGGCTCCAGGTCCCTGCGACCCTGAATACAGAATAAAGCGGTATAGAAGATGAGTGAGTGAGTGAGAGTAATTTACAGAGTAAAAAAAATATGACTTGTTTATAGCATTTTTTTCAAAAATATAATTATTTGGTATTTATTCATAACCAATTTCCACCAAATTCCATCATTCGGACACTCCCCCATCAAGTCTACCTCCAAATTATATGACGCAGGCCGACTGCATCTTTTTAAATTGCTACGTAACACACTCAGAGGATAGCCCTTTCCACTACTTTCATTTCACAGATGCACAGGATTGCCTAGAGTCGCAGTTGATCCGAAAAGCCCTAGAGTCCCTCCCATTCCTCCACTCTGAGAGAGCTAGGCCAATCAGCCATCAAGGTTCCCAGTTTCTTTACGGTTCGACATGTTGCGTGTTCAGAAATGCTCTTCAGCATACCTCGGGAGACAAGTCTCTATAAACCCTCGAGGATCAGCGGTGTCAGAAAGACTCAGACCAACCCATCTGGGATCCACAGCCACTCTCGCTGATCACTTCTCTAACCACATCTCTCAACCTGTCCATCACCACTGCAAAAACAAAAAGACTAAGAACAGATCCCTGGTGGAGTCCTACCTCCACCTTAAACCAGTCGGTAAATATCTTGTACCACCTTCACATAGGTCTCTACCACTGTCGACTTCCTCATGCCATACCACAGTTCATCTCCGGGCAACCGGTCATATGTGGCACAACCATGCTACAAGTTTAGCTCAGTCACTTTACCTCCTCACCCTGATGCTTGGTTTGAACTCGTCTGGACATTGTCAACATACCTAAATGCACAGTTTCTTGCTGTGTGTTATTTGCGTTAATGAGTAGTGCAGTGGTAAAGTGTTCGCCCTATTATCCGGAGATCACTAGTTCGATTCTTGGGTGATGCTTTAGCCTCTCGCAGTCAGAGGCCTAGAGAGAATTGATAAATCAATCTCATCAATCATGGCTCTACAGCCAATCAAACTCAAGCAAACAGAGGAGCGGATGGCGCAGAGTGTGTAACGCCGCCCCCAACGGTGTGTGAGCGAGCAGTTCAAAAAGATGGAGTTGGCTGGCATCACATGATTCAAAGGAAACACGTGGTAGTCTTCAGCCCTTCCTGATTAAGTAGAAGTCTTGATGTGGGAGACCCCTAGTGACGAGTTAGGAAATGGATATGACCAAATCAGGGGCGGGGTGGGAATTATTATATAGTTTCAAAGATTAATTTTATGCAAATATATGCGAAATTGGGTGGGAATTATTATATTGGTGGGAATTATTATATAGTTTCAAAGATTAATTTTATGCAAATATATGCGAAATGCATACAATTCACACTTGTTTGGTTAAAAATGCTTGGTGCCACTCTCTCACTCACTCATTCTCCATACAGTTTATCCTGTACAGGATCTGGAGCTTATCCCAGGGGACTCGGGGCACCAGGTGGGGGACACCCTGAATGGGATGCCAATCCATCGCAGGGCTGTTTGGTGCAACATTACGTCTCTGCTTTGCAAAATCTATTACTATTGCTTGAAGACCTTTCTCAGCTGTTAGAATGATTATTTGAAAAATTCTATAAGATACACCAAACACATCTATAAACATTATAGAACAATAAAGCATGATTTCTACAGTTCTCTCAGACCCACAACCACACATAATAAATGTTTATTCAATTAAAGTACATGAAATAAAATTTAATTACACAGCTGACTCTTTACTTTAAAGTAGTTTGCTTTGAGTGCTGGAGTGTGTCACACTGTGCGATAATAAACAGAGCTAAAAGAGCACAAGTGTTTCTGGGAATCACAGACATCTTTTCCAGGAACTTTGTTTTAGTGAGGCTGCTTAATTAAAAAACCATTAATTCCACTGTAGGGCTAAATGGAAACACCAAAGCAAATGTATCGGAGCTCTAAAAAGTAAACGAGTGGAACAAACTGCTTTACGAATGAATAGTGAAATGATATACAAACATGATAAATGGCTTTGGCTTAATGTTTTTCAACAGCAAAATCAAGTCACTGCCACAAGTCATTGTGAAGAATTTATTATTGAAGTATTTTTAATTTTATAATTTTTTTATGTAGCCTATGAATCAATGTGTAATCGCGAATCAGTGCATATATGATCACAACACGATTTAACAAGTCATTGACAATGCGTAAGCAGAAACCCTTAGTGACTTATTGCTTAGAGCTTCTTGTATTGTATACAGAAGGCCTGGGGTTCACAGCCCACCCAGTGACCTCACACGTTACCACTGGGGTTGCAGGAAACCCTTAGTACTCATCACACACCTGGATAAAAAAAAATGTATATATATATTTAAAGGTTTGTCACAAAAAAACGTCAGGATGAATCCATGCCTTCATGTTGGTTACACCAAAATCTGAGACTTGGATCAGATGAGCCGCTGTGGTGACAACTATTGAGCAGCACAAAGTACAGCATTTTAAGAGGAGTTTTACCATCCGCTTTATTCAATTAACTTTGATTTATAGCACTTTTAACATCTACCATGTGAACACTACTAGGCCTGGACAATAGAACAATGACAATATATACTGTGATAGACACGTCATCAATACCAATAAAAAAAATTGTTAATTAGGATGGCTGGATAAAAGCAGAGCAAATCAAATTAAAATTTTATTTGTCACATACACAACCATATACAATAAACAGTACGAGATGCAATAAAATGCTTACATGACTGTTTGTAACCTAAAAGGAATTAATAAGAGACAAAAACCAATAAAAAATAATGTAAAATATAAAAATTACAATATGAAGAAATAAGTATAAAATATAGGTATATAAAAATGTAAGAGTATAAACTGTATAAATAAACTGTATAAAGATGTATGGGTGGCCATGGAGTGTGAACTGAAATGAAGAGCAGCAGCGGTGGTATTGTCCATCATTAAAGTGAACAGCGATCCTTCTTTTTGTGTAAACAGGACCAGAAATGTGCAACATGTGTCCTGTGCAATGTGTGCTTGGTATTGTGCTCAAACATGTTTAAAGAGAACCTAATAAGTCCAATTAGTTGAGTCCTATGTAGAGATCTGATTGAGAGCCTGTATAGCCTGCAGGAAGAAGCTCTTTCCTCAGTCTCTATGCTGTATGTTGGCCTTCAGGGAGCGGAAGCGGGAGAGAGAGAGAGAACAATCCATTGTTGGTGTGGCTGAGGTCCTTCACAATCTTCCTGGACTTGGTCCGGCACTGCTTGCTGTAGATTGAGTGCAGCTCATGGAGCCTGGTACGGATGATGCGCCTAGATGATCGCACCAATTCAATTCAATTTTATTTGTATAGCACTTTTAACAGTTGTCATTGTCGCAAAGCAGCTTAACACAATCAAAAGAATTATTTAAGTTTGTATGGAATGTGAATGTGTATGAATC
>JAQMYJ010000016.1:16245008-16259013 GCA_030014305.1 Clarias laeviceps | reverse complement strand
TAATTTAAAAACTAAACATTTAATGTTTATGACACTTAAATCCAATTTGCATAATAATTTGGAACGTAGTGTAGTTTGCATGAATATACTGCTTTGATGTGTATTCGAGATCTTTTCGCATCAAGGTCGTTTTGCATTTGCACCTGTCACCATTTCCACTTTTAACCATCATTACACTTGTGGATAATTATATGTAACATCTATGAATTGTATTAATATGAATTAATATGAAAATTAATGACATTGTTATTTGGGTGTAAACGTCATACATTAAAAAACACTATTCTGCCCACACCTAAATCGGAGTTCTACAGTTTAAGCAAAACTTAAAAAGAAGACATTATTCTAAGCAGAGTTGAATAACAGTGCCGTGTTTTGTTTTCCATACTTGTCACACTTAAATTATTCAGATCACCAACAAATTTAATATTACACAAAGATTGCCAGAGTAAAAATACAAAATGCTGTTTTTGAATGATTTCCTTTACTAAGGAAAAAAAATCTGTCCAAACCTGCCTGGCCTTACTGGGAAAAGGTTAAAAAAGGAAAAACTGGTTCTGCAATAAGACTTTCATGTCACTGTGAAGGTATTTTTGCTCACTTTTCTATGCTGAATTGTTTTAATTCATTCACATTGGTGTTATTTTTAAGCATTTTCGAGGATCTCTATCAGATCTAATTCCAGACTTTGTCTGAGCCACTCCAAAACCATAACTTTTGTATTTTTTGAGCCATTCAGAGGTGGACCTGCTGATGTGTTTTTGTCCTGCTGCAAAACCCAAGTGCATTCTTTTGCAGAATCCATCAATTATTAGACCATCACAGTACCATCACGTTTGACAGTTGGTATGATGTTTTTTTTTTCCGGCTAAAAGTCTTGGGGATAATCAAGATATATATATATTTTTTTGGCAATTGTGAAATAGTATGGGTAAAGAGTGTTTTCACTGTGGTTTGCAGGTGTCTCAATTTAGAGTTATATTAAGGGGATTTAAAAGGTCTGGCAGTAATCAGGCATGGGTGTGGCAAGTGAAATTTCCAATGTAAATCACAGTTTATTCATGATTTACCGAGGGGGCAGTTACTTTTTCACATAGGGACTGGTAGGTTTGCATAGCTTTTTCTCTTAATGAATAAAATAATCGTTTAAAAACTGCATTTTGTTATTATTTAGGTTATATTTGTGTTATGTTAAATTTGTTAGATGATCTGAACCATGTCAAAAAAAACAAGTGTGACAAAAAAACAAAAAAACAAACAAAAAAAAAACCCACACATTTCATGCCACTCTATACATCCTGCGAAACCAAAAACCAAAACTCTTGCCAGAGGTTATGAAGAGCAAACATGAACATCGCAGTTTGCATGAGTGGTTACTATGGTCTCTCTCTCTCTCTCTCTCACACACTTTTTTTTTTATCAGCTATCTTGAAATAGATGGGGCTTTCCGGCCGGGGCTGCGTTTCTTGATGAACTTCTTAAAGCACATTTGCATGGACCTTTCCTATATGTTAAAGGGAGTATATTTGGGCATAACTACATACACAAGATTAAGTCTAATAAGTGAGCATTTTTAGTGTGTTTTTCCTTAATATGCAATTCAGAAAGACATGTTAACTGTGGGAAAAAAAAATTATGTGATGGTAAATATCAAAGGAAACACAGAAGTGCATCACAGTACCAGAATTATTACTAAAAACACTATCAGGGCTTTATTAATATGTTTCAAACCAGAATAATTTATGGTTATGTTTTGCCTGTTATCGAACAGTTAAATTATGTTCTCCTGCTCAAAGCGCTGTAGATATCAGAAATCAAGTGGGTGGTCTACACTTTCATATCAGAAGTTCACATTAATTTTCCGGTGGTTGCCATAACACGTTGAGATGAGTAACTTGTAAAAACAATTAAATCCAAATTATATAACAGTACGCGTTAAGACAGTTAAGACTTGACTCACATTTTATCTATTCAAATTTGCCCTTCTTCAAGGAAACATAATCCCAATTCATACACGTACACTCTTCCGCATGATTGATGCTGAAGTGTCATTTCTTTAAAGATTAAATACGGACCCATGTCCTGATCTGCGCAAGACCTGGTGTGACTATAAGCACTTTAAAGTTGATGTTCTTATAAAGCTTGGAAATCTCATTTAAAACTGGGGAATCACAGACAAACACGATCGACAGATGCCAGTGCTGTACAGCATGTAGTTTCTCCACCAACACAAGCAGTTATGGACTCGTGGCACTTTTTCCCCTCTGTGTAATGTGAATATTTTTCGCCACACTTTTAGACAATAAGCTGCTTCATCTGAATATCCTCATGCGAGGAAATATAAGTCATGGCATCACAGGATCTCGGAGCTGGATGTTAAAAGTTATTGTACATAAGTATTTCACTAGAATAATCCACATGGCCAGGTATGTTCGATTTCCTACTGTCGCTTAGTCAAATGTCATTGTTTCGTCGCATGATCTCCGGACAGTCCTTTCGTCTGGTGGCTTTACTGGGCAACCGGTTCCTTTTCTTGCAGCACACATAGTGCTCCCAGATCCTGATGAAAGCAACACGAAATTTCTTGATGCGGAAAGCGTATATGACCGGGTTGACGGCCGAGTTGCCATGGGTAAGCAAGATAGCCACGAAGATAAGGTCCAGAGTTTTATGTTCGGGAAAAAACAGAGTGATGCAGTTCAGTATGTGCAGGGGTAACCAGCTAATGGCAAAGAAAAAAAGCACCAGAGCGAGAGATTTGGCCAGTTTGAGCTCTTTTCCGTAATAACGTCTGGGATCAGCTTGGCTGGCTGCCTTATTGAGATTCTTGTTGAGCTGCTTGTGGATCATGTAGAAAATCTCGAAGTAGATGACGAGCATGAGGATGAGCGGAGGCAGCATCCAGCCGAAAAAGTTGAAGTAGACCATGTACTCCATGCTGACAACTTTCTCGAACTCACAGGTGACCAAGTCGGGTCCCTGAGAGTTGTTGGTTTGGTTGAGTTTCCCCAGGTTGTTCCAGCCGAGCATGGGAATCAAGCCAACGATGAGGGCCACCAGCCAGCAAGCAATTACCGCTGTCCCAGCTCGCTTCGGTGTCACCACTCGCTTGTAGCTAAAGAGCGGGACAGAGAATGAAAAAGAAATCAGATTAAATTTTCAACTTTTATCAGTGCAACATGTTCAATACGAAAAAAAAAAAAAGTTTAATTGTTTAAAACAAAAGAAAATCTCTGGAGGCATTTTCCAGCATTGCAAATTTCTGTGGAAGTCGCATAAAATGTTCTACTATGCAACAGAACCTGTTCGGACACCTCCGTGTGACGTATAAGATAAAAAGGTTTCTTCCCATCAATGATCATGAAAACAATTTGTGAAGGTGTTCACGTGTATCAGCCATAAAATTACAACCACCTGACTAATATGGTGGAGGTCCAACCTTGTGATGCCATGGTGGGCCTCCATGAATTGGGCTGGATAGAAATCTGAGGAATTTGATGGCTTGAACTTTTTGATATATTTCTCAAGCAATTCTTCACGGTGTAGCAGGGTGCTCTATACAGCTGAAACAGGTCATCAGGCAATACCGTTGCCATATAGGGTGCACTTGGTCATTATCCAGAGAATCACGGTGATTCTACTTCTATTCACATGATGCAAAAGAAAACATATATGTTTTTATTTCTTTTTTTGTTATTTTACCAGGAAGTTTCATTGAAATCAAGAATCTCTTTTACAAGACCTAGGCAAGATGTCAACCATACAAATTCTCAAAATTAAAAAACAACAAATTAAAAATAAGATTTTTCATTCCAGAATCCAATTACAATAAAATTTCACATGCATTCACGTGGGTCTGCATGAATCCATAACGTTATTTAAATACAACATCCTGCCGCCTTGAACACATTCTTTATGAAACTCTTTAGTGGATATTAACATGTCCAAAAATTTGGAAGCGTTAATATCTTTGTTCAAGGTGCACTGCAAGAAAATGCAATTTTCCCCGGATCTGTAAAAGCTCGAGATATATTAAAAAGCAACCACCTGGAGGAGAACAGCTGGTATCCGAAAATGGTACAAAGATAAGCTGGAAGTGTGCGTGATTTTGCTTCACAGATAATAATATATCAATGTAAGACGTTACGTTTGTAATGTAAACTAAAGGAAGCAATCACTGAATAAATGGTACCTTTCACAATTCGGCTCTTAAAAAGCCAATACAGTATTAACATTAAACTTCCTAACTCTTTTAGCAATATATACATTCAATAAGAAAGATATGATTTCAAAAGTGTATATACAAGGGGTGTTCAAGTCAAACCAGGACTTTCGATCGAACTGCCTGCTTCACTTCTTCATCGATGCTGAAATGGTGACCTCCTATAAACTCCTTTAATAGCCCTTTCCTTTAATGGCAAAAAAAAAAACAGCTTAGTTTGATCACCAAAGGTGTTCTGTTTTTGGAGGACAATGCATGACGTCACTTGCACGTCAAAGGAGTTCGGCTCATCTCCCGTAAAGTCCCGACCTTGTTCCTAGTGATTTCCCCAAGTTTTAGATGTGAAACTCTGGGATGAGTGTATTAGTGTAGCAGGGAATTATATGGAGAAATCAAGGTTATGAGTTTTTACTCACATACATGTGTTCTGTTACTCAGCAGTCAAAAGTCCTGGTTTGACTTGAACACCCCTCATACAGTATGTTCCAATTTCGAAGAACAGTTCATGAAAAAATTTGCACGCCTTCGTTTCACGGCTTATTATTATTATTATTATTATCTCTCTTACAGAAACATTGAGATCATGGGTCATTACAAGCAACTGCTGTAGCTCAGGGCTTTTAAAGACTAAATCAGCACATTTCCTGCTTGGGCATATAACAGGAAACTGTCACCAAAAACCGGTCACAAAAATGATGACTGCTTATATGTAATGATGACTGCTTATATGTAATGATGACTGCTTATATGCACTATATATGTCTCAACCTCACTTAAGAATGCATTATATATCCAGTGTTATAGAACCACTCTACTCTGACTACCTTACATACTGTATAGCAACTCTGTTACTGTGGAACTGATATGGAACATTTTATTTCTTATTATTATTTCAAATTATTTCTTAGAAAAGAGGATGCAAAGACCATCAAAGTCTCAGTTGCGTTAGAGGGATAATACCTCTTCTATATCACACTCTGCTGGAAAACATCAATAACAACAATATTTAAAATTCATGTCTCACTGTTTTTTTAATGTAAGGACAAGAAGGAAAAGAGAAAAAAAAACTATTTAGCAATTTGCCAAAACACAACACTCTGACAACCTCTTTTTCAGTCTTGAAAACTGAAAATCCTAAATTATTTCCAACACAGCAAGCATCAAGTACAAGGATCTCAAGGACCCCAGGGAAATTACCTTGAAGCAACTTATGGAAGAGTAAATAAATTCTGATATTGAATAGGGTGTAGTAAACAAATTCAGGTATTAGTGGAAATGTTTTATTATTACAAAGTCAAGCATAAGCTGCTAACAATGGAGACATAATTTCCTACAATAAATAACGTTTCTCATGTTATACATATTCATGCCATGAAATGATCATTTGTTTAGTTTGAAATTAACAAAAGATTTAAACAACTATCCATCTACAGTCCTAAGACTTGCCAAACCTGCACATGTAAATTTAAGTAAATATATATAATCATGTAAAAATAAATGAGCCATCAGAACAACAATATATTACGCATATAAGCTGGAAGCATATAAGCCAGGGGTAGCTCAGTGGTTAAGGCATTGGACTACGATTCGGAAGATCCAAGGTTCAAACCCCACAACCACCAAGTTGCCACTGTTGGGCCCTTGAGCAAGGCCCTTAACCCTCAACTGCTCAGATGTGTAATGAGATAAAAAAAATTTTTTTAAATGTAAGTCGCTCTGGATAAGAGCGTCTGCCAAATGCCTAAATGTAAATGTAAGCCTGATTGTTGGTCTTTCGGTTCCTCCCATCGAGGGGACGCCACAGCCGACCAAAGCGAAACCTACCACTGAGCCACCAATGCTGCATATAAATCTGAATCAAATTTTAAAACAGAGTTCTGTGACTGGAAAGTTCATAAGTCAAAAGCTTTAAGGCTTCAATAATAATAATAATAAAAATAATAACGGCGACACAATGGCTTAGTGGTTAGCACTGTCACTTTGCACCTAAACGTTCCGGGTTCGGTTCCTTCCTCGGGTCTGCATGCTTGTTTGAGTTTGCATGTTCTCCCCGTGCTTGGTGGGATTCCTCCGGGTACTCCGGTTTCCTCCCACAGTCCAAAGATATCCTGGTTAGGGAGAGCTCCCAAATAGCCTGTGGTGTTGAATGAACATGTGAGTGTGTGTGTGTGTATGTGTGTGTGTGTGTGTGTGCCCTGCAATGGATTGGCACCCTGTCCAGGGTGTACCCCACCTCATGCCCCAAGTCTCCCTGGATAGGCTCCAGGCCCCCCGTGACCCTGAATACAGGATAAGCAGTATAGACAGTGAGTAAGTGAGTGATAATAAGAATAAAAATAATAATAGTAATAATAATAATAATAATATGATTACAATTTAAAATACAGATCCCTGGCTGCAAATAGTTTATCTTCTCTAAAGAAGATTTTTCTGAGCTCTCTAGGCTATATTCAGCTACACCTGATTAATATTCAGACATATTGAATAATAAGAAAAAGAACAAATAAAAAATTCCATTCCAGAATCCAATTACAGTAAAATGAAATTCCATACTTATTCATATACTGTAAGTCCATATAAATCAATCAATATCATAATTTAAATACCACTGTATGTCCCTCCTTCACATGCTTTATGACGCCCTTTAATTCTTCAATGGATATTAATGAGTGCAATTTTAACTTTTTCTCTCACGTCCGAGGTGCACTGTAAGAAAATGCAGTTTTCCCCAGATGTGTAAAAACTCGGGATATATTAAAAAAACAACCACCTGGAGGAGAGCAGCTGATATCATCCTCTTTGTACTGTTTTTGAGGACAAAAACAGTACAAAGATAAGGTGAAGGTTTGCACGATACTGCTTTAAAGATAACAATATATCACTATACTGTAAGAGACTTTGCATTTGTTATGAAACATAAATGGTGCATGGTACGCTAAATCAAGGCTCTGTTAATTAAAGGAAGATGCATTAAATTTACATTAATATATAAATTAAATATACGTTAAATAATAGCTCATCTGTCCATTTCTCCAAATGTTACTAAGGATACACTTGATGTAAAAATAATAAAATTTATATGCATATTGTAAAAAAAGTGAAGAAAGATCCTGTTGCTTTTAGAGTAAAAACAAAATGCTGGTTGTGGTTGCGAGATTAATTCTGTTTTAAAAATGGCAGAAATTTAAACATCTTCACAAATCACACTGTCAGTTTTTCAGTTTAAAGCTGTTGCTGTAAATAAGCCTTTATGAAAAGCACACACAGATTCATTGTCCAGTTCTAATGTTCGTTCCACTGTAAGCACTTCTGGCATGGGACAGGGGTCAGCATGGGGTCACTAGCTACCTAATATATCAAGCCCTTGGACAGGTGCCATTGTAACAGGGTAATCATTGTTATTCATGTCACCTGTCAGTGGTTGTCAGTGTTATGGCTGATTGATATATATGTGTATACAAGGGTGTTCAAGTCAAATTGGGACTTTTGCGCAGAATAATAGAACACCATTATCAGGGTTAAAAATTGTAATCTCCTGCTACACTAATGCACTTATCCCAGCATTTTAGGAGCACTTGGATACCATCAAGAGAGAAAGATTTCTCAGTCCACCGGAACCATAATTGGACTGCCTGCTTCACGTCATCATCACTGCTGAAATGGCACTGCTGACCTCTAATGATTGCCATTCCCTTTAATGGGAAAAATGGCTTATTTTGATTACCAAAAGCATTCTATTTTTGCAGGACAATGTACAACGTCATACTGCCCCTTTGCCACATCCACATTACTGGAACTAGACTAGGGGTTATTGCAACATCCTCATACAGTCCTGATCTCACTCTAAGCAATTTCCACAATGAATAAGGCATTAAAGGAATTCCTGGGAGGTCAGGGTTTCAGATCTGAGGCAGGCAGTCTGATCACAACTCTGATCACCCAAACACTAGTCAAATGCTGGGATAGGAGCGATAGTGTAGCAGTTTTTATATAGAAAAATAAATGAGAGAGTTTTTGCTCTCATAACTTTGTTCTGTTATTCTGACAATCAAAATCTGGTAACTCTAAACACACATTTTAGCTTTGGTTTTGCAAATGCACTTGACAATACTGTTCTTACAAGATGTATTAAAGGACAGGTGACTTTCATGTCTCAAAATAATAACTGACTGTTGTTGTTGTTATTTAACTAATTCCAAATGTGTTGCTTCATAGGAAACACACACCCTATACTCGTTCACAGCTTTTATTTTATAACTATTATTTCTCTCAGAGAAACACTGAGAGCATGAGCCATTTCAACCAAACTATTTAGGTTTTTTAATATAATAAATCTGCAATTTTGTTGCACAAGTATGGAACTAGAATCTGTCATCAAAAAAACGGTAAAAACAACAAACCAAAAAAAACAAAAGTCTACTTATATGTAAAAACTGTCTCAACCTCACTTAAGAATGCACTATATATATATCCAGTGTTATAGAAACACTTTACTCTGACTACATATAGCACCACTTTTATTGTGGAATTGAAATGGAACATTGACTGATATGAGTTATTTCTCAGGAAAGAGCATGTTAGAAAACCACACTGTAATAGCATATACACTATTAAAGTCTCAGTTAAGTTAAAGGGATAATAAAGTTTCTACCGTATATCACACCTCGCTAGAGAAAGAAATAGCACAGATGCACATGATTACAGTACATCAACAACAAAATCTCAAAATCTTCATGATTCACTGAGTTTCCTTTTTTTCATCAGAGGAAAAAGAGCCAAATATTTAAAGATTTGCCTTGGTCTTGAAAACTCTACATGCTTCTATTTCGAACACAACATTTGATGTTATATGTATTCATTGTATAAAATGCTCAATAAAAAAAAATGAACATGTGAATTTAAGTAATCATATAACGTCATGTAAAAATAAATGAGTCAACTGAATACCTACACTACCAGTCAAAGTTTAAACACACTGTCTTACTCCATGATTTTCCCTAATTTTTATTTCTTTCCACAAAAACAATACTGAAGGTGTCCAAAATATGCAATAATCTCATTTGAACAGCTGATATTGAGATGTGCCTGTACTTATTATACTTGCTGTTTGTTATTTGGCACTTTTTGAGGCTGGTAACTCTAAATAAACTTCTCCTCTGCAGCAGAGGTAAGTTTTGGTCTTGCTTTCCTGGGATGGTCTTCATGAGAGACAGTTTCATCATTGTGCTTGATGGGTTTTGTAAATGCAGTTTACTGACAATACTGCTCTTGCAAGAACTGTTCCAGAACAGCTGACCTTTATATTAGACTGTTAGACTTCAAAACCGTTGTTGTTACTTAATTACCTAATGCCATACATGTTATTTCAAAGTTTTTAATTCTCCAGTATTGTTCTAGAATGTAGAAAATAAATCACTAAACAAAAACATTGAATTAGAAAGTGTGTCCAAACTTTTGACTGGTATTGTATGTTGAGGCATATAAGCTTGAATCTAATATAATTGTTATATTATTATTTATTATTTATTAATATTAATAATAATAACAATTGTTATATTATTATTATTATTAATAATAATAATAATAATAATAATTTATATAATATTATATAATATATTATATAATATATAATATTATTATTATTATTATTATTAATAATAATAATCATAATATAGTTTTTAAAATACAGATCAAATCTCCCATTTGATCAATATTCAGCCACTTCTTAAAATGGCTTGTTCATTAGTAGTCCAGTGCAACCTTGAAAATTTTAGCTCTGTGGTTAAAACCCTTAAAACCCAAGCGGTACAGATTTGTGCCAGCAACACAGTGTAGGTCATTGATGATTTTATATACATGTTTATATGGAAGCCTTGCCAGTGTATGTTAACGAGGAGGCATCAGACATCAAACTGTGCATTTGGGTTTTCAGATACGTCAGGCAGAATTAAACTTATCATTACTTTTATAATGTGTAAATTTTACCACTAAAGGAATATGAGAAATTATGTCACAAAAATCTAGAACTCTCAAAATAAGCATTTTTTGGGTCATAGGAACTACTTGAAAAACAACCATAAGAAAAACATGTAATCATGTGCATCTGTGCTATTTTTTTTGCCTATGTGACCCATTTTCTAGTTTTTTTGCTCAGTCATGTCTGTATAGTTGGTCAAAATGAAATACAATTCAGTTCATCATATTGCCTAGGTTGTGACGGAAAAAAAAGGGACATGCCATTCTATATTGCACGTTCCTGAGCCCTATACGTGTTTATTAAAAAAGAAAAAACAGCAAAACAAACCAAAATAAAAAGGCTAAAATTCTCTGAGTTTTAAGTGATATGTTATCAGTTTTCATCCAAAAACAAGCTTCTCTTGAGCAAGGCCCTTAACCCTCAGTTGTATAAATTTGATTTGATTGATGTAAAATGTAATGCTCTGGATAAGGATGACTGTCAAATGCATAAAAAGGAACGAAGGATATAGGGTATGTGTCAGCAGTGTACGCACTGTCATTGGAAATGCAAGTGTGCAATAAACTTAGAGGTCACTGCAGAGGCTGTTTGGAAAGTTAGAGCATGGCTAAGGAAAAATAATGACAGTGTGCGTTGTTGGATGCAGCCTGCATGTGTATGATCTATGGTATTGTCACCGGCAGCCGCCTGGAGGGACATTACAGTACATCCTGGTGCACGGGACACTACATGGTGCGCGGGACATTACCTAGGAAGGGACACTATTAGGCCTACATGGTGTGCAGGAGATTACCTGAGTGGGATCTTGACCCTCAGGTAGCGGTCGATGGCGATGGCGAGGAGAGCCAGGATTGAGCTCTGAGTGAGGACGAGCATAATGCAGGCGACCATCAGGCAGCTGTAAAAGTGCGTCTTCAGTCCGGTGCTGATCGTTATCGCCAGGGGGATGGCAAGAGCCCCGACAGCGATGTCCGCCAGCGCCAAGCTGACCACGAAGTAAAAAGTCGTGTCCCTTAACGACCTGTTTATCTTCACCGCCCAAACCACCATCACATTCCCTAAGACGGAGGCGAGAGCGATCACCACTTCCATGCCGATATAATACGCAGGAGGAAGATCACTTTCATTCGTCATCGTCGCGAGTAAGTTGAAGAAAAACAACAACAACCGTGGGATGAGAGGATAAACAGCTCGACCTTCAGAAGTTGTCCCGATCAAAGCAGCATGCCGGATTCTCAGATCTTCAAAGAGAGGCGAGTGGAAACAAAATGACACCCAGAAGCCCAGCGTGTCCAACACGCGTGTGCGTAACCATGGCAGGCTGAGGGTGTGCTCTCAGGGTGCCCACAAATAAACATCCATCCTTCCGATAATAATCACAAACATAATAATGATAATACGATAATAATGTTCCCGTAAAACAAAAAATCACCAAGCGCGCTAATTCCTCACAAGCGCATCCACGCCATGACCACAGCCGACTGACGCGTGCTCCGAGCAGACTCCACACACTCACACACACTCACACCACGCAGCACCAGCTCAAGTTCCACAGAAAGTGAACCAGTAAGCCGAGACCTTCGTGCTGCGCTCTTAAGCGCCGCGTTCTTCAGATTCACGCCGGTCACGTGACCATTTCCGCTTTTCCGATCCAATCGAATCGCCCGAAGGTGCGCGCTAAGGAATCCCGCGTAGGTGCGCTGGACAAATACAACACACAATATACTGTGCATGTGGTCTATATAGACTAATATGACAATAGCACATTGCTGAAATTGGTTGGGACCCTCTGTTTGTCCCGTACATGCGTAATATAGGGAGCCGTTCAAAGGGAGTACCCTTAAAAGCACACCCTTTACCCTTTACCTTCTCAGACATATTGTGTACCTGCAAAGCTTTCCTCAGAAAATCGATTAAATCAATGCATGCATGTGTTGCTGCACAATATTAACATTAATATTTGTAAAGTCGGGGCCAGCCGTATTTGAAGAACAGTGCCATTATTATTATTATTATTATTATTATTATTTTGGCTTTGTAGACCAAAACAATGGATTTGAAATGAAGCCATCACATGAGACAGAAGAATACATTCCCAGGTTTATTTCTTAAGGTTCAACACCTGCAGACAGACAGACAGACAAAAAGCATTATCCATTTAGGAATTACAAACATTTTTGTAAATAGTCATTTTATTTTTCAAGCCACAATAAAAATAATAATGAAAAAAATAACTGTGGAATGAGGGCAAATAAAGCTCGGATAAAATGGAGGGTTTGTGTCATGAAGGGCATCCGGCATAAAACCTGTGCGGATCGGATGGTCTGCTGTGGTGACCACTCGACTGGAGCAGTCAAAAACTAGCAACAATTTTTTAACATCTATTTCAATCGTTCAAATTGTACTTTATAGCTATTCAAGGGAACTCTCTATATGGGGTCCAAAGAGGTGTCAATGAAAGTGAAGTTCAATAGAACAGAAAATATCTTTAAGTTAATATGGAGTCCAGTAGACTGTAGGAAATTCCAGTCCTGAGCTATTGAGAGACTGCAATCACAAGTCCTCAAAGAACAGCTGTCTGCATCAGCCAAGGCCAGGACCGTCTTCATGGTAAACTGGAACCATCCCCAGTCACTACACGCATCCCAAGCAGACCGCACAGGCCTCTATGTGCCAAGATCTCCAACCAGAAATGGGGCACCAGGCTAAGTCAGACAGGTGCATAGGAGGTCTGAATCATTGGAAGCTCAGGAGTAGCATGCGTGGCTCCAAATCATCACAAAGCAAAATCCAGCTGGAGCTGGTCCTTCTCTGGGTGCCTCAGGATCCTCACAGGGTTGGTCTCTGTCTACTGGAGTTGGCACAATCTTCAGATGCATCGGGATGGGTAGAAAAAAGAACAGGTGGAAAGAATTAGCATACAGTAATTGCCGTTCATGATGTTAGATGATAATGTGCATGATGCATAGGAAAAGTTGTTCAGCTCAACGGGATTTTAATTGTATACTGGCTTTCAAATGTATTTGTGTAAGAGTGTATGAGCTTTGCAGCAAAATCTTACCACGCCAACCTGTGTGCTGCTTCTCATGACATTTTGAGCATGTTAAGACCCCCAAAAAGACCTGGATGCTGAAAAAATTTTGTTTTTAGAAAAACAAGAGGGCCCTTCACACATTATGAAGCAGGGCTGTTGTCATAGTGCTTTGGCCCTTACAAAACAGACCTATCAGAGAGACAGAATACGAAAAGCATCTAAAGTGGATGATCATAGAATTCTTTCCTTGGGGAAGAACAACCCCTCAACAACACCTACCCAAGTCAAGAATACTCTGGAGGAGGTAGGAGTATCATTGTCAAAGTCTACAATCAAACGATGCCTTCATGATTGAAAATGGGGATACCTTTAGATGCAAACCACTGGGAACACTAAAGAGCAGAGAAACCAGACTATGCTAGAGAACTTGTAAACTATCTTGTACAGGAATGATTGTAAGAGAAGGGTTTGGTGGCCTACCACATCATCTGTCAACCATGGTGTAGGCAGTACACCATGTGCACCAACAAAAGCTATGGCATGAGCATGTGTGGCTGCTAGTGGAAATGGGTCACTGGTGTTTAGAAGTAGCAGGATGAATTCTGAATTGTATAGAACTATACTGTACATTCTGCTCAGACTCAGCCAAATGTTTTAAAAATGTTAGGTGCTTCACAGTACAGATGGATGATGAGTCCAGTACATCTATCCTGAATGGCAACTACGCTAATTCTTTCCACCTGTTCTTTATTTTTCTACCCATCCCGAGGCA
>JAQMYJ010000016.1:16228341-16244908 GCA_030014305.1 Clarias laeviceps | reverse complement strand
ATTTTTGTGAAGCTGCTTTGAGACAATGACCATTGTTAAAAGCTCTATATAAATAAAATTGAATTGAATTGAATTGATGACTGAAACATGAACCATGTTAAGGTTAACTTCTTAAGGCAAAAAATAGCATTTTTTATTAAATGGCTGAGTCAGTCAAATAAAGGCCTGGAAAAGCATCTCAAAGGGGGAAACTCAGCATTTAGTTATGTTCATGGGTTCCAAACTTTAGGCAGCCAGTGACTGCAAATGATTTGCATCCAAGCATTAAAATACTCCTTATATTTAAAATCATGCTAGTTTGTCTGATTATTTGAGCTGCTTGTAAATAAGACAGTTTGTATAAAAAGCTGAAAGGCTATACTTCAGTCATGTTTTGATTGCTTTATGTCGGTTCTATGGTGGTGTGTGACTGCTCAAATCTGTATGGACTTGACTGTATCTATATATACTCAAGGTCAGAGAATAAATGGATACAGAACAAAGGTAAACAGTTAAAAAATAACAATAAACTTATAAGGTTTTCCCATGCTGCAAAATCACAATTGTCCTAACTGTTGTTTATTACTTTCTACCTCTGTGTATGAATAAAAGCATACACAGCTTTTATTCATTTTATTCAAGCATACACAGCTAACATAAAAAACAAACTGTTAACACATCCTCTATGTCAGTTTTGGACAAAAAAAAGCAACAAACAAAGGAAGACAAACTGACCATTAATAACCATAATTATTGAATGTGAAGGTCCTTCCTTGAGGGGAATTGAAAAGAAAGCCAGGGTTTTAATAAGTACAGTGTCCTAAAGTGTCATAAGGCGTTTGGAAACATTGACAGGAAGTGGTAAATGAGACCCAAAGCTACAGCAGTCATCAGATTGTGTGATAAGCATTTAACTACAGTGGTTGATGTCAGCAAGTTTCTCATTTAACTGTAAAGAAAAAGCTTTCAGTGGTGAGTTTTCCAGGACCAGTGGCAGGACCTGTAAGGCTCATCTAAGCAATGTACTGTAGCACCGCCACTGTAGCCAGCAAATAAGACTCATAGACTGAGAAAAGACATTTTTAAAATTCATCACACAGAGTTTCCTTACACATCATTTAACAGGCAAAAGGATGGTTTCACACCGAGTAAACATGAAGGAGAAAGCTATATATATATTCCTGCTCTGGAAAATATATCAACATTGTTGTTTAAAATAAAATAAAGTCGTAAATTGGGGCACGATGGCTTAGTGGTTAACACTGTTGCTTCACTCACTCCTCCAGGGTTGGGGGATTGAATAATGCCTCCACTTTGTATGTGTAAAGTTTAAACACACATGCTATAGGCTTACTGGTGCTTGTAGTGAAAGATTTGGTGTATAAGTGTATGTGCCTGCCTGTGCCCAGTGATGGGTTGGCCAGAATGGCAATCCAGGGTGTGTTCCATCTTGTGTTTTGAGTTCCCTGGGACAGGTTTCAGGCGTGCTGTGAATACTTCAAGAAGTTCACTGATGACCAAAGTTAAAGAACAAAGTCCTGTTATCCACTACGTAGGATATGTTGTAAAACTGAAAAATTATTGGTGTTCAAATCAAACCAGGACTTTTGATGCAGCATAACAAAACACAGATATTTCTGTATATAAGCCCCTAATACGTTATTGCATTTATTCCAGTGTTTCACTAGTGCTTGGATACCATGATTGGATGCCAGAGCCATGATCGGACACATCTGAAATACTGGCCTCTCAAGAACTCCTTTAATGGCTCAAACATGTGAAAAGGTCAGGACTGTATGGGAGATGTGGCAATAACTCTCAGCTGTGTTCTTGTAATGTGCAAGTGCTGTTGATGAATGATTTGTATACAGTTCCCACAGACAGATGCATCTCTTCTGCAAGATGGTGACAAGTTAATAATATATTTCTAAAGATCAGGTGTTACACTTGCTAAATGTTAAAGGGAATGACTGCAGTGGGCTCCGAGACACCACAGCCAGGATCGTCATTCACTGACGTACGTTTGCACCATTCAATTGTTTTTTACTCTGTCTAAGAGTCTCATCACCGTACTGTGCTTTATAAATGTCAATTGGTTTTATGCCTTTATTCATGAGACATTTCATCACAAGTCCCAGTTTGGCTTAAATGTCCCTCGTAAAAAAAATATGAGTTTTTTTTGCCATTTGTTTTGCTTTGCAATGTGCTCTTCACCATTCCAACACTTTATTTATGCAATACTCCTAAGTCAAAGAATAACCATGTAATGGCTAATGGAAGATGTACCATCTGCGGTACCATCACTGTTGGGATGCTACAGTTGCATTGGTCTTATGTTTTAGATTCATAAAAACATATACCTGATTTATTGAAGCAGTACAGTGGATTAGATTTTCAGACTCCTAGGACAATGTAGTGTGCCCTAAAACAGGATATATTTTATATTTTATAAAATTCAGAAGATTTTTCTATATATCTATCGATAAAACCAATATTCCAGGCCAAGTAAGTTATCATTATGTTAATTGCTGCCTGTATCTTTACACCTTTATATCTTTATGCTTAATTAAGTCTTTGGCCAGTCAGACACAAATCTTCCCCGTTTCGAAAACACTACTATTTTACATTAAGAGCAAAATATCCATCAGCTGCCTCATTTAAAAAGAGTGCTTAATTTAAACTGCCTGCCATGAGCATTTCTCATGCCCTTTCTAAGTGTCCAAGTCTGGTTTCAGTTCTTTTGTTTGGGTTTCACTATAAAATATGCAAAGCATGGCGGCCTCATTTTGCAATAATGAAACAAACAAGACCCTTTAAAAACATTTAAAAACTTGTCCTAATATGGAGAATAATGAGCACAGACACGGGTTTCCTTCAGATAGTCAAATTTGATCCTACTTCTCAAAAATAAAGGCTATTAAAAAATACACATGAGTGTAAATGTATGCATGTTTGTTTTATGGACAAAGTACATTTGCATGAAATGCAGTGATTTGGACATGAAAACAATGCATTTTTATTTTCACATCACTACTGCAATATAATGCAGCAATACCTCATTAGGGCTCAAAAGTGGCAACTTGGTGGTGCTGGGGCTCAAAACCCCAATATAATAATAATAATAATAATAATAATAATTGCTAATAACTGCTAATAATAGAATAACCTAATTAGGATAATAGCTACTGCAGTACAGGACGTCAGGACTTCAGTGCAGGACAACTGGAATTACTGCAGTTAATTAACTTGATAAAGGGCTATTTTAGCAATGAACTGTTCAATAAACTATAAAGTTACAGAATCATATTTCAATACAACCGCATTGTACTGCATCGGACTTCACAAAACTGCAGTAGTAAAACTGCAGTTTTTATTACAGAAGCTGCAGTTATTTTTTATAAGGATTAAGACGGAGAGATGGATTTCTAGGATGCATATCTCACATCTCACATCTAGACTACTGACTTCTCAAATGTCTTGATTGAGATACAAAATACTATGGATTCTGTGAAGCTCCATAGTAAATGTCAGAACCCAGAGGAAAAGAAGATGAGGGGAAAAAAAACTCTCTCAAAAATGTATCATTTATGTCTCCTAGGCAGCAATGAGATCTGCATGAAACCAACACGAAAATTCTTCCTGTCACTCATTTTTTCCATCTAAAATTAGCCCCCTTTTAAGTTAACAAAGACCTCTCTTCAAGCTCTAAAATAATTTAAAATAACTTTTTCACCTCTCCCCCCCAAGGTCTGGCTCTTGGAGGAGTTGTGGGGGTGCAGCAGTGGGGAATGTTCAACAAGCTATTGAGTTAAACCAGATTTCCAACCGCTTTGACCTCAACACCTTTACTCCTGGCAGCCCACCTACCACCACCCTGAGCTATGACATTTAAACACTCTCACATCCACAACAACCCCCCTCTGATCCCTGCAAAAGACACCACTGTGCACTATCCTTGTTATCTCCATGGCCCCTATTGTCAGACTCTGCCTCTTCCACCACCAGCCAGACTGAATTTTTTATTATAGCTAATCAGGTGATGAGGCGACCTGGAGAGGTTGATTCAGAGAAAGCCTGCTGGACCGGATGGCATGAGCCCTTGCCTGCTAAAGACCAGTGCTTTCCTTATAGACTGTTTAATCATTTCTTCAACCTGAGCCCCTACCTTCAGAAGGTCCCAGTGCTATGGAAAAGTTCCATATAGTAAAAATACCAATAGTATTAATCTCCCACATAATGACGATCATAGAAAGACTGGTCTTGGCACACCTCAGACAACAAGTGTGCTCATCACAAGATCCTATTCAGTTCTGAAATCAGATCCATGAGGGTGTGGAGGATGCAATAATATATCTACCCCAGAAGGCATAATCCTCCCTGATTAGACCTAACACCACAGTTCATATCATGTTCTTTGATTTTTCCAGCAACTTCAATACCAGCGAGCTTAGATTGCTGAGGGCAAAACTAGAGGATATGCAGGTGGAATCTCCCCTCCCCCCGGTTTAAATAGATCGAGGATTATCTGACAGGCAGACCACCGTTTGTGAAACCACAGAGCTGTGAGTCTAAGCATCTGATAAGTACCAATGGAGCTCCCCAGGGAACCGTGCTATCTCCATCTATTTTTACTACTTATACTGCAGACTTTAAGTGCTGCACTGAGATGTGTCATCTGCAGCTTTTGGGTTTGTTGAGAGCGGACAGGATGATGAGTATAGGGACCTGAGTGACCGTGATGTGGGAAGAATCATTTACAGCGGAACATGGCGAAGACAAAAGAGATCGTGGTGGATTTCAGCAGGAATAATTTACCACACATCTTATGTGAAATTTATGACAGGCTATAAGGACCTAGATGGATGGTAAGCTTGAAGAGTCTGTTAACAGAGAGGTTATCTATAAGGAAGACCTGAGCCAGCTTTACCTCCTGAGGAGTCTCACATCCTCAATGTATGCAACAGGATGCTCCAGAGGTTTTATCAGTAGGTTGTTGAAACAACCATCTTTTTCGCTGTCCTGTGTTGAGATGTTCAGGCATCAAAACAAAGGATGGCAGCTTACTCAACAAAATGCCTGAATCTGTTGTCTGGCACAAGCTTGTTACCTTGGACTAAGAGGTTTGAGACAGAATGCTGGCAAAACTGCTTTGTAGCTTCAGTAACAGACTCATTCATCCACACTGTTTAAGGTAATGACATAGGAAATCGTTCTTGCCCGGTCTCATCAGACTCTATAACTCATCTGCTCACGTCAGACCCGTCGTCACTGAACAGAACTAAATCACTTCTGAGCACAATGATTGTCCTTCACCCATTCATGTTATTTACGCTACAGTTTTATTATTATTATTATTATTATTATTATTATTATTACTAATGCTATATTCAGTTATATATAGTTTGTCTATTTTTGTGTGGTCTATTTTAGTATTTTGTTTATTTTGAGGGGTTTATTTTAGCTTTATGCTTTTAGCTGCTGTGGCAAATGGTTCCATATCGACATGTGAGTGGTGACAAAGTTACCAGAAGAACTCATATTCTCCAGCAAGCTCAGTAAAACCTAACAACTGTTTTCTTATAAAACTGCACAAATCTGTGTCTAAAACTCCTGATTTAAGCAATCAGTTTTCACTCCAAATATTGACTGTTTATTTTATTACTCTTTATTGCTCTTTATAGAAGTTTCTTTTATGCAGAAATGCTTTCAAAAGAATCTTTTCCTTGTGCCACATTTTTGTATGTGCCCAAGACTTTTGCACAGTACTATAAATAAAACAGTTGTTAGGTTTTACTGAGCTTGCTGGAGAATCTTTTGGTAACTTTGTTACACTCTCTCCTTTCTATTTTTATGCAAATCCCAGGAGCGTACATTAGGTTTTTTGTTTCCATCTGAAAACTGGTATGTCTTGTACTTTTTCTTTACAGCCAATCATATATTCTCCTGTAATGTTATTTATTTATTAATTTTTAAGTTATATATGGAAATACTGAATGATTTTGTACATAATTATGCAGACATGATAAACATATATAACAAAATTGGTACAGCATATAATATGGTGCCTAAGATTTTTGCACAGTACTGTATGTATAAAACGTATAGCAATACATACAGTACTTAAAATATTTATATAAGAAAATATCTATTATTTTCTGATGTATTTATAATTTGTTTTTGGCTGACTCTCTCTCTCTCTCTCTCTCTCTCTCTCTCTATGTATATATATTTTGTATACTGTATATATTCTCATTCCACCATCATTCATGCAGAGTTTAGAAAAAACAAATAAACAGCTCTCCACAAGCCCTGAATTCTCATCTAGACTTAATTGTTTTTCCCTTCAGCAAAATCTGGCTTCACCACTATCTGTGCAATTAATCTATTAATGATTAATTTTGTATTATATTTGTAGACTAAATGAATAGATCGAGAATGCTTGATTGTAGGACGAGCCCTTACAGGTATTGCCAAAATTAATCCAATATTCAGTTTAGAATCATGTACCACTAAATAAAACTTTATTATGATCGCATATTTATGATTGATTTATGTCTATAAATTCTAAAATATAAACAAAAGTGATTTATTGATTACTGTAGCGCAATAAAGTTACTATTTATTCTGCACTATTTCAAAACAAAACCCTTTCTTATCATGTTTTTTTAATCTGCAGGCCGGCTATTTTGAAATAGTTTTCTGTATAAAATTTTCAACCTTCACACAACATAGGTCTATTATGCTATTGTTAAGAACAACAAGAAGACCTTTTCAGTTTTCAGTTACTTTACTTTTTAAGAACTTTTCTGAGCATTATGGGTGATAGGAATTTTGCAGCTTGCCAGCTGTATGAGGCAAACCCTGGTAGTATGTAAAACTAAATCAGGCAGAGGTAGCTCTGTGATTAAGGTATTGGACAGCTGATCAAGAGCTCCCTGGTTGAGCTGCCGAGCTGCCAACGTTGCACTCTTGAGCAAGGTCCTTCATCCACAGTGGCACAGATACGATCAGGTGTTGTGCTCGCACCCCGACCCTGTAAGAAACTGTCCTACTCTTTCATACACTACGAGCAATTAGCAAACACCAATTAGCCTAATCTGCAAATCTTTGAACTGTTGGAAGAAACTGAATTACCCAGAGGAAACCAACCAAGCACAGAGAGAACATGCAAACTCCATGCACACAGACCCAAGGCGGAAATCAAATCCGGATCCTGGAGGTGCACAGTGACCACTAAGCCACCGTGCCACGTATTATAATATATTGGATTTAAATTAATTAATAAATCTAAAAATCTCTATCTATTTTCCCTGTCTTTATATCACTCTGACCTGTCCCTCATGATCGTTAGATACATTTGGACAAATTCAGCTTTAAGATGTGGAATGTCTGCAATCCAGATGTCTCGATGTTTACCTACTAAGGCAGCCGGTGTTGACAGCATGTGGCCTGCATACCATCCCAGCGATTATTTATGTTATCAGCATGCACACTTCGAAGCTGCTCTTCGCCCCCCGTTCAGTTTCTCGTCAAGGATAAAAGAGCAACAGTAACAGCATTTCTTTATGGAGAAAGGTTCACTTGTAATTTCCATTCTCCACAGTTTGCATGCATTATGGTAGTTATTATGGTGGTGAAACCAGGCAAAAATGCAATAGAAAAAAAAGTGACAGAAATTTAGAATCAACTAAATGGAACTCAATACGTAAATGTTGGTGCTTTTTGAACGTCACATTCTCACTATTGTGTGGAAAAGAATGACACTTTTTCAAATTGTTATCTAACATAGCAAAAATTATTTGATGCATTACATATAATAATATAATGAGGGACGGCACATGGGCTTAGGCGTTAGAACTGTGGCCTCGCACCTCCAGGATACGGATTTGATTCCCAACTCGGGTCTGTGCGTGTGGAATGTGCATGTCCTCCCCGTGCTTGGTGGGTTTCCTCAGAGTAAAATGGTCAATTCCCAGAATTTCCAAAGACATGCAGATTAGGCTAATTGCCGTTCCCAAATTGCCTGTAGTGTGTGTGTGTGTGTGTGTGCGTGTGTGTGTACTCCGGCTCATGCCCAAAATCTCCTGGGATAGGCTTCAGACCCTCCATGACACAGTACATGATAAACAGTATAGAACACATAGTATAAATGAATAAATTACAGTGAGAAATCTTTTTTTTCTTCTGAATAACACGGCTTCCTGTAAGTAGAAGTTCAGCATTCCTACTCACTGATATCATTTTGGATGACTATTTTGTATATAAAAGACTGATTATATACAGTACGCTTTTGGGGAAAAAAGGCTGTCCTGTCCTGTCCAGTCCCACAGAAAAGCCAATGCAACACAACTCGATTAAAAAAAAAAAAAACTTAATAGAAAGACACCGGAACACCCAGTGCACCACAGCCTGCAGACCTGGCCTCCCTAGATCCCAATCTGACTGAACACCTGTGCTGTTCAAACAAGTCAGATCCATGAAGGCAACCCAGAGCACCCAAAGGATTTGCCTTAAAGTCACGGTCACAGACATCACATTAAACCATTAGAGATCTTGTGGATTCACACCCAGAGGGGGCAGAGCTGCTCTGGTGGGGCAAGCGAAACTTACACAATATTGGGCGTAATGTTTTGCATTGTAATGTTATGGCTGATCGGTGTATTTTATCACACCAACACTATTCTAACTCACATTACAGGCATGCTTTAAAGTGTTTTAACCTACATGGCTCATGCAGTATAGCTAACTGTGTTAATACAATCTGCAGACACTGTTAGGTGACAGAAAAACTTGCAGTATGTAGAAAAGGCAGACTACCTATTATACATCCTAAGAGGTCTGTGGGACACATTTGTCCCTGGGACTGGATTTTGCCATAAAGGGAAACACAGTCAGCGATAATAGTCTGATAGGCAGTGGCATTCAAGTCATGCTCGACTGGTATTAAGACCTTGATGTGTAACAGGAAAATGTTCCCTACACCACCACCAGCATGCACTGCTGACATAAAGCAGGTTGGGTCAACAGATTAATGATGTTGACACCAAATTCTGACCCTGAACTGCTTGTTGCAGTTCTAGACATTCATCATGCCATGCAGCATCCTTAACTGGCTATTTTGGTGAGCCTGTGCCTAGTGTAGCTTCAATTTACTGCTCTTGAACCAACAAACACTCCACACACACACATGCATGTGTGTGTGTGTGTGTGTGTGTGTGTGTATGTGTGAGTGTTTGTTGGTTCAAGACACACACACACACACACACACACAAAAGGAAAAAAAGTGTTTTTCTAACAAACAATTCACTCAACTTACTTCTTGGTAATTTCTAAAATAATATCTCAGTTTCCATTCAAAGATGGGTCTCTTCCTTTTTCCTCTTCTTCTTCCCCTTTTTTTTCGTTCTTTGTAATGTAATTCCTATATGGAAGACCACACTGAGTGATAGTACTTTGTAGAGTTAACTAACTAACTAACTAACTAACTAACTAACTAACTAACAGGCTACCATGAGCATCACTGCATTCCCATAAGCAGTTCTGCAACTTTACCGTAACAGTACTTATCCATCATTAACAGAGAGTGTGTGTGCTTTGCCAGCCAACATAAACTCACTGTGTACAATCATAAATAGTCAAGCATTATTGTGCACTTTGGGAACGCCAATTGGCCGAATCTCGAGAAGTGAGCTGTTTGGGAATATATTCACACGTTGATGAGACTGTTCTTTATCTTGATCTTGATCTTTAAGATGCGACAATGGACAGGAATTTTTTTTTAAACATATTTAAAATATTTTTTCCTCCGAGACAGAGCATAGTAGTGTATGAGTGTAGCTCAGACTCAGGAGTTACACATAAGTGTAAAATTCTCACTAGCCTAAATAATCCCAAAGGTGTTCAGTGGGGGCTGGGGTCACGACTCTTGAGTTCTTCCAATCCACAGTTTCATCCTAGGGCACGGCTTTTGCTTGTAGTTTGCTATGAAGTGATAAGATTTTCATGTCAGGGATATAAGTAATGTGAATGGGTGTTCGTGCCATAGTTAGATGACTCTAGTCTATAAGAAGGAGGCAAAGAGCTCAAGGAAACCAGGAACCAGTCATCAGAGGGTTGTGAAAGAAAGAACACAAACATGAAAGCAGAACCAGAAAAAACAGAAAAAAGATAAAGAGCACGTCATTGTGTTTCATGAAATTTTCCTGTTTATCCTTTAGAGTAAAATAGTATTTTAAATACTGTCCTGTTTATCATTTTACATCTTTAACTTCTTGGTGAAAATGTTTTATGAAATATTGCCAAATATTTGTGGACACCTGATAATCATTTACATTTTGCAGACACCCTTATCCAGAACGACTTACATTTTGATCTTATTATACATCTGAGCAGTTGAGGGTTAAGGGCCTTGCTCAAGGGCCCAACAGGGACCCAACTTGGTGGTTGTAGGATTTGAACCTGGGACCTTCCAAACCATAGTCCAATGCTTTAAAAAATTTGAATCACATAACTGTATAGGACGTATTTGTATGCTGGAGCATTACAATTCCCCTTTACCGGAACTAAAAAGCCCAACCTTGTTCCACTATAACAATAATCCACATGCACAAATCAGAGTCCATGAAGACATGCTTTGCCAAAGTTGAAGTAGAAGAATTTGACCTGTATGGAGCCATGACCTCAACCCCAACTGAAGACCTTTGGGATAATTTAGAATACTGATTGCACCTCAGACCTCCGCACCCCACATCACTGCCTGACCTCACTAATGCTTCGCTGCAGCCACATTCCAAAAGTTATGGAAAAGCCTTCTCAGACTTCTCACCCTTTTTGCACAGAAAAACAAGATAAGTTAGTGTATGTATGCTTTTCTATTTGAGTGTCTTTTTCCTGTGCAAATGAGGGTTTAATGATGAAATGAATGGCTTAACATTTGATCACCCATGGTCTCACACATTTGTATTGCATTGTGCAGAAATGAGAACAGTCAACGACAGCCTTTGTAACATTGTGGGTGAAGCATGTGAAAGGTGTGACGAGATAAAGGCATTGAACACATTCCTGGTGCGAATGTTTTCTTTGGAAAGGGCGTGAAAATGTCAGTAATTTCTCACATGTCCTTCGCTGACACTTTCATTTGCTTCCAATTGTTTCAACCACTTGACACAGAACAGGGTAAATATCTGCCAAGTATCATTACTGCCTAGAAGACGAAAACGAATCCTTTCTCGGAGTATGACTGTCCTTTTCCGGGCATTCAACTGTAATCAGACATAATTCACGGCAACCTTGGTGTGAATCAGATCAGATTTTTTCAGTTGGGTGTGTGTGTGAATCAGCTGTTTGACTCCAGACGCCTTTCTTTGAAAAAAACAAACAAACAAAAAAACAGATAGGAGGTGAACACAATGCTGAATATACTGTAAGACGTCCTAAAGTGAATGGTAATAAATACAGTATAAAGTGGGAGTGCGACTGATATTTCCTGTGGAGGCGAGAGATAAATTTCATAATGAAAGAAGACATTCTTAACACTGGCTCTTTTTAGGACCAGAACTGTAATATGTTTCAGATGTTTTATTCCGATTGCACAATTCACATTAGGATTTGCGACATAAATGAGTAAATAACCCCCTTGTTTTTTTGCAAAGCAGATTTCCTTTGACTAGTTCCTGGTATTTAAGTCATGACAATGTTCACCCTCAGCCTTGGTGTTCTACTGGTCAGAGTCAGTGTCAGCGGTTTCTTACAGTAACTCATGTCAGTATTTCATCTCAGGGTCCGTGGTTTCGCTGCATTTATTATCCCTCCCCATCCCCCCCATTTTTTCCTGCTTACTAATGCTTGTTGAACTCGTAGATTTAGATGTACACTGGGGTGAAAGTTGTAGATTTGTGCCAAAACTACTACCACAACCTTCGTCACTTTATATTGTTTACTTTGTCTTGGCTTAGTGGATCCTTGAAAAAAAGTTTCAATATTTGAATAAATGTGTGGAGTAAACTGATGTTATAAACATTTGACATTGTGTATAGTGAAAGATTTGTTTTAAAGGGTAACAGGCATATATGAAGCTGACACAACTTTCAAAATCTTGATAATTTCTTTGGTTTTAAATAATAATACTAATATTAATAATAATAAAAAGAAGAAGAATGCACCCTTTTACAGGCGCTGTGCTTAGGAAGTAAAGAAAGGTGTGAATGTGCAATCCTGTGACATTCACAGAGAATCCCTGTTTGTCACCTTAGACACAGCTTGTTTTTGGACTAAAACAGAATATCATGCACCATCGCAACTTATCCTGCTACACATTTTATTTGGGACAACAAACATGCCAAAGAAGAAGACCAGTTTACAGCACTGGAAAGAATGGAGAGCAGCTTTCTGCCAAAACCCACATTCAAACCCAGTCACGGTAGCACTTTTACCAAGAAAACACATCTGATAACGTTATGTCTTCGTAAACATCATTTCATCTCCTTAGTAGCTTCTTCAAAGTTGTTCCAAATTGCCTCTGAACTGATCAAGTTGTGTTTTGGTCTTTCATTACAGGCTTCCACCACCATGTTGCATCTCACTGATATCCAGTGTTGTGGGGTTTTGGCAAGTATCTGCTCTCCCTTCTTTCCAGTGCCGGACCATTCTGGCTTATTTTCTTTTACTATGCATGTACAATGAATATGTAATGAAGGGATTTAGTAAAGATGAGCTCAACTGCAGACGGAAGACACTTATGAAATTGTATTATTTTTTTAAAAACTGTACTTAAGTAGGTGGCATGGGTGGTTTAGGGGTTAGCACTTCTTCTTGCACCTCCAGGTTCTGGGTTCGATTCCTGCCACGGGTCTGCGTGCATGTTCTCCTTGTTCTTGGTCGGTTTCCTCCAGGGACTCCGGTTTCCTCCCACAGTTGGAAGACATGCAGATTAGTATAATTGGGTTCCCAAATTGCCTGTAGTGTGTGAATGAGTCCTATCTTTCTACCTTGCAACTATGGTTTCTGGAATGTGGTCCAGCTCCACTACAACCCTAATATTGCAACAATGTCAAATAATTAAAATCATTAAATGAGACATTTTATAATTTTGGGAAAATTAAATTTTTCCTACTTTTCAGAATATCATTCACCAATTATGATAAGTATATTTATTCTAATGATAAGTGATGAGATTACTCACTCACTCACTCTCCATCTATACGGCTTTTTGTATACAGTGTCAATCCATCACAAGGCACACATATGAAAACTCCATGCACACAGATTCAGGAATCGAACCTGGCTGGAAATCAAACCCGGACTCTGAAGGTGCAAGGCGACAATGCTCAACACTAAGCCACCATATCACCATGATAAGATTATGATAAGTAGGCCTATATTTATTCTAATGATAAGTGATAAGATTAAGATAAGTATATTTATTCCACATAATTTTTTTTTTAAATATCACGTTTTACCTAATAAGGGACACCATGTTATAGTATCAGACAAACATTGATTCAGTTAGCTTGAAAATTTTCACAATATTGCCAAATTGAATTTTTTTGCCATTGAGTGTTAAGGGTTTCTTGATTTCAAAATAAAGCTTAAAAACCATTAGATTTAACAACAACTTTTTATATAAATATAAATATAAATTATATAATGATAAATATACTTATCTTAATATTTATTCATTTATTTATTTATTCATTTCAAAAGTCAAACTAAAATTATATTTTAAAATCATTTTTTAAAACAATTTTAATATATCAATTTATTAATTTCTGCAAACTAATAACGTACAGTGTTATGAACAAAATATCATCCTGTAACTTACTGTAAAAACATGTTAATGTTTAATGTCTATCTATCTGTCTGTCTTTCTGTCTGTCTGTCTATCGCAGGATGGATTCAGGTAATCAAGTAGCTTTGACAACAGGATAAAATATGCAACGATGTAAACCTTTTTCCTTCACACCCACATAGACGTGTGAAATCGAAACTTCACCCTATAACATATGGCCTTCCTTCTCTATTGCCTAAAGTGAGGCTGTGGAAAGGTGTAGCTCTACATTACTCTAGATTTTACCTGAATATGCATGCTGACCTTAGTGTGATAGATCTGAAAGTGCATGCTGCTCTCAAAAAGGTAGACATTTGTCATTGTGACGTCATTAAATAACAGTCTGGGGTACAGTTAGTAGATGAGCAGTACATAAACAATTGACATCATGCTGTCGTACGGCGCTGTAAATCTGTCCGGACAGTTCAACGTTCTTTTTTTCATTCTCTGACATTTCAACGGGCCATTTTTTTTTTATGGAGAAAAAATTAGGCTGGGATAAGATGTTGTTTGTCTAGTGCTGACAGAATAATTCAGTACCAAGCTGGAAATAGTCTCATAAAATGTAGACAGCGTGAGGAGTAAAGGAAGAAGAATAAGTCTTCTGCTCCTGCTGGCAGTTTCAGGACAGAAGTGAACTCCCAAAGCACAGTGGGAAACTGTCGTCTGGTGGAAAACCCTCATGACTCATGCTCTTTGCAGAAAGGTGGAGAGGCTCAGAATGGTCCGGCTATATTTCATTGTGTAAATGTCAAAGGGCTTCAGGTTGCTGTCACTGGGAATGTAAAATATGAAACTGTAGAATGGATGAGCTATAATTGTTCCTGTGAGTCAAATCATGGTCACTGGGTATAAAATATTTTTTCTTTTTATTTCATTCATTCATTCATTCATTCATTCATTGTCTATACCACTTTATCCTGTACACAGGGCCCTGGGGGACTGGAGGAGACTATGGGCATGAGACAGGGTACACCCAGGATGGGGTGTCAATCCACACACATACTCATATACTCATTCTTACATACTCATTCTCATTTGGGAAAAGCAATTAGCCTAATCTGCATGTCTTTGGACTGTGGAAGGAAACCGGAGTACCCAGAGGAAACCCAGAAAGCATGAGAAGAACATGCACACAGACCCAATATGGAAATCGAACCCTCAACCCTGGCATTGCAAGGCAACATTGCTAACCATTATAAAGATTAAATAAGATATGGCAAACTTAAAATTTTTGCATGAAGTTTTTTCCAGCTTAAACAAAATGATAGCAATATGATGCTTTTTTTATGTGACTCGAGAACAGATTGTCCAGATGAAGTACGACTCACTGAATATTTATTTCTCATTTTCTCTCATTTGTACTCAATTAGCCTCTCGTTTCTAAGTTCACTTAGCTCATTATGAAAGATGTGGTGAAAATGAAAAACAGTAATTAACTTCAGCATGAAAGAAACAGCAGTAAGTGGTCCATATGGTGAATGACATCATGGTGCATTAATTAAGAATGGGATTCTCAGTTTAAAATATCTTTCTACCAAAACCCCCAAAGTCCTGTGCATAATTTATAGCATGCAGGAAATGACATTCTGTTGCCATTTTATTCACATAAAATCTATTTCCTTATCAGTGCTGATTGTGTTTGTGGGAAATGGTCAGTGGACCTGAAAGAATAATAATTTGGTCTCTGACAGGAAGTATTTCTCCTTGCAACCGCTTTTTATTTTCTTTGCGTTCCTTTGAATTTACCGTCTGTTTGTGTAGAGTGCATTTCCAGTCTGCATTTCCAGTAGTTGCCGATAGACTGTGGTATACTCTACCATTTCTTCTTTCATACCATTCTCTACCAAGATCTTCTTCAAGATTGACAAATTTAAACCATGTTTTCTCCTCAACATACATTGTGAGTGTAACTAATCTCTTGATTTCCATGTCATGTGTCTACTCAGTAATTTAATAAAGGAATTTGTGCCTTGTTTATCTTATTATATTTTACTGTGTTTTGTTTTATCTTACCCTGTCTTATGCTGTAATGGTGGATATGATGTAATGTGCCACAACCAATTCACACCACAGTCCAATTTACATTCATAGAGTAGATACACGGCACAGCCAAAAAAACATTTATTCCAAGATTTTATTGACCTCCTTTGATAACAGCACACAGTGTGGTGGCAAATTCATGTGTGAAAACAATTCCTCATTCCTCCCAGAACCACTTTTTCACAATTTGAGTCCTTAAATTTGCCTGTGGCATTAGGGAAGAAAAAAAGCCTCTAGATGCGATAAGCCAGTCATTCATTAAAATTGAGGTTGTCAGCTGACTTTGTTTTATTGCCACATAACATTGCTGAGTCAAGACCTGACCCACTGAAGCAACTCCAGACTACAGTGGACGCTATGCATGAAGGGTGCATTGTTTCATGTGCTCCCCTTGGCACACCATCACCCATGAATAGGTTCCATCTGGACACATCAGACCACATGACTTTTTTCTGCTCCAAAGTCCAAAATTTATGCTCCCTAGCAAATGTAAGTGTTTTGTTCCTGATTAGTCTCTCTAATAAGAGGTTTCCTTATGGCCACACAGCTGTTTATTCTTCTCGTCACATTGTGGCAGTGTGGTAATGCTCTTACTGTTATTTCTACTGTCAGTTTTTTTTCACCATGTATCTTTACTGATTGTTATCAGCGAGAATGAAAGGAAAGGTGTACAGGACAGTGGTGAGACCAGCAATGCTCTACGGCTTAGAGACAGTGGCA
>JAQMYJ010000016.1:16204796-16218432 GCA_030014305.1 Clarias laeviceps | reverse complement strand
TATCATGTCTAGCATTAAAGAAAAAGCCTTTTTTGCCCATTTTCATGAATCCTGCTAAAAAGTCTTTAGTTAACAATCTGTTTTTGTTGGAACCAATACAATGTCTTGTTTCCTTTTATCAAAATAAAATCATAAATCTTGCAATTTGAGATTTACCCTTGGTTTTATTGCATCATCATTATTAACATCCTTCATGAGAGACAGCTGATTAACTCTAACACCCGTCACTGATCTTTGGATGCACTGATGGTCTTAATCATTAACTGGGACAGCAGATGTGTTGATGCTGTTGAGTGGTGATGTGGAATTTGTTTTGCTTTACACATCGTGTTTGTCTTTCTACACACGGGGTGAGTAATAATGAATGAAGAGATAAAAGAGACAATGAATATATGGTTGCCAAATTTCCTATGATACCCATTGCATTAATGCAGGTTTTATCTCTTGAATGGCAAGCATCCTTGGCTATTGATATTGCTGACTCTACTTGAGGAAGAATATGAGATTTGGAAAACATTATGTCAACGCCATTGCTCTTTTCACACTCTATGGGTGCTCAGATTTTGACTGGGATCACTGCCTGTCCTTGAATTCGGCAGAGCTGAAATGTTCCATGTGTCAAAGACCTTGCCGTGATCTCTTGAGACAGTTTCAAATTCCTCATAAATGACCGAGCTCTCATACTAAACATAAATGCATCCATTGTTTTGATATTACAGATTTGCACATAAAATGAAATGATTTTCTATAGTAAACAGTACACATACTTATGAAGTTGTTTTATAAACATTATAATATTTACAATTCTGATTTCTTGTTTCTTGTTAGGAGAAATTCAGGGAATTCAGTTACATTCTTTTAATAATAATATTTATGTCGACATCTGATCATCACATATGGCCAATTGTCCATATTTTATCCATCAGAAATGTGAGATTATGTCTATGTGAGATTTATCTCGCCATGCTCGAAGCACGGGTGGGTCATAAACCAGTATCCTCAAATGATTAAACATCAAATAAATCAGTGTAATGGAAATGAGTTCAAATGTGTTCTTTAAGAGGAAAAATAAACTAGAGTGTGAGTGCAATGCCTACAATGGATTGGCACCCTGTCCAGGTTGTACGCCGCCTCGTCTCGGTCTCCTGGGATAAAGGGGAGTAGACGATGAGTGAGTAAGTGAGTGCAATGCCCAGTAAATATGAATGGGCTTGTATGTAATTCTGTACCTTGGTCAGAGCATTTAATACATTTAATACACCTCCATAGAGCCACAAACACTTACAGAGACTAACACATGTACTGTATAGAGCTAAGACAAAAGACTATTCTTTTATTATAATGTTGTATTCTATCAGATAAAGTATGACTTCATAATATAAAAAAAGGTTTATTTATTTATTTATTTATTACTGCATGCAGTAAATCTGTTAATAGCCAGTAACCACTGGACTAACCCCAGCTGATTGTGTGATTGGTGTCTAAAAGCCTGAGGCTTTTCTGTTTACATTAGCAGCAGAAACATCATTATGGTTCGTTTCATAAAGCTCTCAATACCCAACACGGAAATATTTACAGACGTGTGCACAAACTTGCTTGCACTTTTTTGTAATTGGTTTGAAGGGTTTTATTTACTTTCTAGTACATTATAGCTCTGACAGCTGTAAAGTTTGCAAATATAGAATAAACACGCATATTCTAAAGGACTTGTACGGCAGAGGATTCACATAAACAGATTTTTTTTTTTTACAATGAAACTGGTGAGAACAGTTTAGTTTAACATTTTTGGAGGAATCTTCAGTGTCAGTGTTTTAGTGTTACTGCAATAAGGCAAAAATTCAAAACAAAGCAAATTCAAAAGTAAAAAAAAATCTACCATGACATTCTGAACATCCAGAGCTGATTTAATGAAGGCTGTGTTTGAAATCTGGCAGATTTACAAACGTTATGCCAGGAAGACCGGGTGAAGATGGGCCAAGCAGACTGGCAGAGACAATACACAGATGTCAGGAGGATTTGTGGTGGGCACAGGATTATAAATAAAATGATCCAAAAAACTGTTTGGTGGATATTAAAGAGTTTATAATCCATTCACACATCTACTATTAATTTAAATACATTTATGGCAGCATTGTGGATTAGTAGTTAGCACTGTTGCCTTGTACCTCCAGGGTCCGGGTTCGATTCCGGCGTCGGGTGTGTGCATACTTGCTAAGTGGGTTTCCTCCAGGTTTTCCGGTTTCCTCCCACAGTCCAAAAACCTGCAGATTAGACTAATTGGCCCAATGATCACCACTGGCCTCCACGGCCCCTAGTTGGACTACAGTGGTTTCTGGATGGATGGATGAAATTACATTTTGTGTCACTTCTAATGAAGTCACTAGTAAAAAATTATTATTATTATTATTATTATTATTATTATTATTATTATTATTGTATTTATAATATTCAGTTAAATTGAATATATTTTTTCTTGTGAATACATAGCTGGTCTTTAAAATCTGTAATTTTATAGTGCCATGATACAGTAAATATCATGTCTTAAATATGAAGTGCATTACATCAATATAATGATATCTAGGCGGCGTCTAGGAAAAATATTACTCATGCAGACAAACACAGGTCTAAAATGCACCCATAATGTGCACTTCTCTGATTCTGCTATCTCTCTACTAGATTTTTATATTAATCAATATAAAAATTCACCATGAATCACCATGACACAATTTATGAGAATCACTAGGCAAATATGGGGTCGCTCTGGAGACTAACAGCTCTTGTTGCTATTCCATTTGGTATAAAGTGCTCTGTCAACTTGTTTCTTCCACATGGTTTTATCAGCATGATGGATGGACGTGGCTTTCATTCTGTGTGTTCAGGGAATCCAAAAGAAATGGGAAATCAAAGCTTGACTTAATCAAACTGAGTTTCTGTGACCTCTGATAAACCCTGGCTTTAAGGTATGATGAACATTTACAGATTAAGTATTTAGCAGCTGTTATTATACCAACCTTTAGTTTAGCCTTTACTTTGTTTTTATCATAAAAAAGATGGCATAGTAGAACAACATGGTATTGGACTAGATATTTATAGATATTTATGGTGCCAGGGCCACTTTTACCAATAAAGCTAAGGCCTGGTAACAAGCTGTCAATTATAATTAGGACGACATATAAAATCTATGCCTAAGCCTGAGTGAAGTGAAATTCTAGATTATTATGGTAGCAATTTTAAGAGCAGGTGGATGTGCACACTGGAGAAGCAGATTTACAGTAGTGCCGCAGAAACACCTACTGTTTATTGATTTTTGTAAAATGAATGAATTAGCTGGTGGGTGTGTTTGTTATTTTTTCGATCCCTCCTCCTGCCACATCCCTTGTCACGCCATGTGTGTGATCTGTTTAACAGGAAGACTAATTAGCATGCATAGAGGACAGATGATCATTTAATACTAGGGAACATTCCGGAACGTAGAGAAATTATGAAAATCCAGTCCAGTAAAGTAAAGATCAGTATGACATGCAATAACGAGATTTTTTTTTTCAGCTAATCAATTCTCAAGTGAAGAAATACGCATATACACATCTGTGTATCAGATCAATTAAGAATGGTACATCCACTGCTTGCTATCATATGTTTTGGAGGTAGTAACCTCTCTTTTCTTAGATGTTAGCCGTCATGTGATAGGGAGTGGCAATACCAATGGGGAATAAAAGAGAAATAATAATAATAATAATTTACCCATCCATCCATCCATCCATCCATCCATCTGTGAAATGGCAGTATAAAATTACAGTAATTAGACAATTTTGACCAGTTTTGTATTCACAGGAAAATGTATATTCAATTTAAGTGAATATTATAACCAGAATAATAATAACAACTATAACAATAATAATAATAATAAGAAGAAGAAGAAGAAGAAGAAGAAAAAGAAGAAGGTTTTACTAGTGACTTAATGAGCAATGACACAAAATTCCATCCATCCATCCAACCACCCATTCATCTATCCAACCATCCAGGAACCTCTGTAGTCCAACTAGGGTCCATGGAGGCCAATGGTGACCATTGTATTTATTCCCATTTGTACGACCGTGGTAGGACCTCCGGTCAACATTCACACACTAAGGGCAATTTAGAAATGCCAGTTAGCCTAATCTGCATGTCTTTGGACTGTGGGAAAAAAACTGGAGTGCTCAGAGGAAACTCACCAAGCACAGGAGAACATGCAAATTCCATGCACACAGACCCTGAGACGGGGATCAAACCCCAACCCTGGTGCAAGGGAACAGTGCTAACCACTAACTTCTAGAGTTAATTAAACGTAAGTTGTAGTGAACCTGATGTGTCCGGGTCTAAAAGTTCAAAAACACTGGACAGACCAAAAGATATTTTACTGTGTGTAAAGACATCTGATAACACAACACACCGCATAAAATCTTATAGACCAAACTTTTAGTTGAAGCCACAATGTCTCCAAAACGACTCCAATAACCTGTATTAATGCATTTAACTATAGCCAACTACCTCACCATATGTTACCACAATATAACAGCTGCCACAGTTACCTTAGTCAATTAGGTATCTCTGGCAACAGGCAATTGGGCCGCACATTAAGGGTTTCTCCTGCTTGGTTGGCTATTGGTCCTATTATTTGTCTGCCGATGTTCAATATAATCTGTTTTTTCACAAGAGGTCTGTGATATCTGTATAGGTTCATAATGAAATAAAGCAACTCTTCTTATATACAATAATGAAGATCACGTATAATGATATCCTCTGGGAGAGGCCTCCCTGCTGGTTGGATCTTACCGTACCACGTTCAAAAGGCGCTTCTATTTTTATCTTATCACCTTTACAGCCCCTGCGGTTTTTCTGTTGCCCTTTGTTCATAGTCTAATAAATAAGCATTCGAGTGGTAAAGATTGCTGTCTCTTATTTTCAAAGTAATGAAAATAGATATACCATATGGTTTAATTCTCGCCATAGAGTTATGAAGGTGTTCACTGTGACTAAGTAATTGTTTCCAATATTTCTAGAAACGTGTCATTAATATAACCATCACCCAGAGCTTCTTACTGAAGCAGCATGATCCATTAACACACAGATCAATATATTACTTGACAAAAGGACCTTATAACCGTATATGCGTATGGTCTCATGTTGTTCAATAATCCTAAACCTTTTTATTGGTTAGCTCTGTTTTATAAGCAATCCATAAGAACTGAACATAGAGACTTGAAAATGTCAAAATCGGTCTGGGTAACACAGATAATTTTGAGCAATTGTTTTTGGATGTCTCTGTGGTCTGTGGTGGATGTGGTGTGTGGTGAAGAGCTCTTTCGTTGTCTTTCCGTTTTATCCATCATCACACATCCTTGTTCGTTCTATTGATCACGATCAAAAGGAATCCTCCTTTCGGCCACCTGATTCTCAGATGAAGCACCACACGTCATTGTGAACAGTTCGAGAGCAACAGCGTACCTGGACAATTAATAATGACACATCCCCTTTGAGCGTTGTGCTTTCTGTTGAGTAGGAAGGACACGTGAGAGGAGGATGGTGATTCATCATTACATTACTGAAGAGTCTCTTGCCACACCATCTGGTGCCTGCTGTTGGCAAACAGTGAAAAACTGGAACAATTGAAACATCAGAAGACGAAGAGGAAGCTGTCAGGTCATACAAATAAGCAATCCCTACTACACCAAATAAATAATAGCTTGGCTTTTGAAAGCTCACTAAACTATATCAGATACGGATAGATGAAATAGAGTTCCTTAAGGACTTTTTGGTCTTTTTCTTCCAAAAGAAATTCTTTATGTCTCTGAAAGGGAAATGCTTAGAATTTTAGGCTTCTACAGTGTCTGCCGATCCAACATTCATCTTTCCCATGTCGTAAAGAAATGAAAAATTGAGGAAGATCAGAAATTACCCTCTCGGGTAAATTTAGCCTAAATGTTTCTATCTATCTATCTATCTATCTATCTATCTATATATATATATATATATATATATATATATATATATATATGGCAATACTTCTTATTCCAGGGCTATATATTCCAAAAGTTTTAGATGTTCGGGGTTCAGCCAGACTCTGCTGAATCTGAGAGTGTTTTCAGGCGTGCCTTGAATAAAGATTGAGCTCAAATCCCAACAGTGCAGCAGCCATCAGACCACAACCATACTCTCAAAGGAGGGATGATATTATTATCTCTCCACTGACAATCAGGAGGGCAATAGCAAAAAAAAAACAAAAAAACATGGAAGGTAGCACTTTCTTATGAGTGTGATATTTTGTTCTGTGATGTACAGTAGCATGAGCGGCACTTCAAAAAATTGGCTTTAACATATATTTTTTTCAAATAAAAAAAAAGAAAAAACATTTTTTTTCATTAGACACATGTAGTAAGACCCCGATGTTTTACTTGTTTCTTCAAAACAACAACATTAAATAATAATAATAATAATAATAATTTGACATTTTGATACTGAATAAGATACTGAGTAAAATTCTTTACTTTTTTGACAACTAGCATATTTCAACTTTAAGTTTAAATGATGAATTATGATGAATTAAATTGAGCCAAGAGAAGTTTAACCCATTACAGAATGCTTATTTAACTTTAACAGACCACCATACAAAAAGTAGTACCCTATTAGATACCTGATGAACTTTGGTAGCCAATATTGAACTTAAACATGTGTAACATATATATATATTTTTTACAATATCCTGGTATGTGTTCTATAGATCCGTACTATGGTACATTTACCGTTGTACCAAAATATGTACCATGGTAAAAACATGTACCATAGTGTGGTGCAAATATTATATCAGCAAATAAGTACCATATAAATATAATAGAAAAATAGTTTATGCCATGGTACTGTATGTCTTATGGGAAGTTCATATGCTTGTGTAGAACTCACAGAAGGCCGTTTTACTTATTTTGGCACTGTTAATAGTAAATGTTTAAAAGCTACTTCCATAAATGCCCATTGCAGCTCATAAACCATGCTTACAGTAAGAGCTACTGTTTAACCGCATTTAAATAGTTATATGATTGGATTGGCACACCATCCACAGTGTATCCCGCTTCACGGTTTTGGATAGGCTCCAGGCCCCTTACGACACTGTACAGGATAAGCTCTATAGAGAATGAGTGAGTGAGTGAGGAATGTTTGGGATCTTTATTATTTTTTTCTTTTTCTTTATGACTTGACCATGGAAATCAGAAAGTGAGCCATTATATTAGAAGAATGTAGCGAATGGATGAGAACTAGGGAGAAAAATCAAAAATTGCTCAAGTAACAATATTCTTATAGGCAAAAAGGATTATCAATTACCATAGCTATTATTTCAGTTTAAAATAGTCTTTAAAGGAACTAAAACTTGTGTTGTACTGAACTCAAAATGCCATGGTGCTACTTAAGATGAAACCAGTTTGTAAAATAACATAACTTTGTGTTGTCGTGATCTCAATACGACATGGTGCTGTTTAAGTTTAAAATAGTTTTTAAAGGAACTAAAACTTGTGTTGTACTGAACTCAAAATGCTATGGTGCTATTTCAGTTGAAACTATTTTGTAAAGTAACTGAACCTTGTGTTGTAGTGAATTCGAAGTGCTGTCATGCTACTTAAGTTGAAACCATTTTGTAAAGTAACAAAACTTTGTGTTGTAGTAATCTCAATAGGACATGGTGCTATTAAAGTTTAAACTGCTTTCTAAAGTAACTGTGTTGTAGCGAACCCCAAAAAACAAACATACTGTAGTGGTTCCATTTAAGTTTTAACTAGTTTGTAAATGACCTCATTACATTATTATTTTTCTTTTTCACCAAGTTGGAAAAAGTCAGGATTTTTTTCATCACAACCTATCTAAGGCTGATAAGAAGTGAGTGAGAAACTGACCAAATAAAATAGCTACAAATATAAATCTGAACATTTGATTCCATATAAAGTATGATAGAAGGTAATAATACTTTATTAAAGCATTGCTATTGAGGAGGACTCCCAAGTTTAAAACAGTGTTCCCTATTTAAGGGGTTGGGGGTTTCCTAATTTCCAGTTCTAATTTGAAGCTTGGGATACTATATGAATAGAATTACATACTAGTATGATGTGGGTTCCTGCTTGAGTCCCTTGTGCCAGTAGCTGGATTGGTGCCGATTGGTGCAGATTGTGTGTGAATGTACTGTATGTGTGCATGGTGCTTCATGATGGAGTGGCATATTAGTCATGGGGCTTACTAGACATTGAATGTTTGATTATATATTGTCTTCACACTTCATTGGTTCCTAATAAAATTTCACATTTTTATCAATTTCACAATTGATAGAAAATGGCTAATGAGTGAGTGTTCTTGCCCCACAGGACCTGATTAAGAGGTTCAAGTCCTTGATCAGCATCTTGTATATACAACTTCAGCAGGGGCAGTGATGCCAGCTTAATATACTGTCTCTGCTTGAAGCTTTCCCAATTTTGACTCAGTTCTACTGTTGTGGATAGTCCCACGTGGATACCCTTGAGATTTGCACATCCCCAAGACACATCTCGCTCATTTTCAGCAGATACTCCCACCTGTGTATTTTTGCTCTATACTTGAACTGCTGCTGTAATCAAAAAGACAAGGACAGGGATACGAAATTAACAATTTGAAGAAAAAAAAAAAGCAGATGGCATTTTCAGACTTTCACTCATGTTGGAAAATTGTTATCTACAAGCAAAAAGGTTGTGTTTAATAAAATATTTTGTTGAAAATCAATATATAATCTTCTTTTGGAATCTTCGAACTACTGTATAACCAGACTTTGTTTTTATGCATTTGGGAGCGATGATGAATGTCAATATTTACAACACTCAGGAGACACATGATTGCTTTGTGTACAAGAGACTTTGGATGCATGTGCTGTGTGCAGGAAGCTGTTGAGTGTTGGCTGGTACACCTGGTTATGTCTACTATGTTCTGTTCTCCAATCAGGATTTCTGAGTTCTGATTTAACATTAAGGGGAACAAATATGTATATGCAGTTCGTATATGTATATGTTCTATTTATGTCTGAATAAACGTTGATGGTGCTTTTTCCCCCCTTGGGTCTCCATACTAGAAGCCTGACTTCTATAGAAAGTCCACCTCTAACTTTGTATACAGTAGTTCCTGTAAGTAATGGCTGAGCTCCCATGTGATTTTGGCTTCACTTCACAGCATTATTTCAGCAAACGATACAGCGGCTGTGAGAATTTCCGGCAGATTCATTTTTCCCAAAGGACGCCATCTTTTACTGGACTGCGATCCTGTAAACAAATGAGTGTCGGCTCTATGACTAGTGTTGTATTTTTACGTCATGTAGATCTTCAGCACCATTTGAGGATTGCAAATGCTCATGAATGCTTTGGCTCACCCAAAACCTCTGACTCCATTGCTAATTTTATGTCTCTCTCTCTCTCTCTCTCTCTCTCTCTCTCTCACACACACACACACACACACACACACAGATTAGAGGGGTTCAGTTAATGTTCACATCAACATAAGGAAGAAAATGTCAGCTCAGTGATGCTAACCATGGCATGAGTATTTCAGAAATATAAAGTGCTGAAAAAAAGTAAATAAATAAATCCATAAATCTCAAATAACAAATCTTTATAACAGTGAGCATAAAAGCATCCGCTGTCAAATGATTACATTTTTTAATCTAGTTAATCACAGTAATAGTCTGTGATTAGTACTGATTAATTACAATTTTAAAATACTCAGATTTACTTGTATTATAAACGTGCAATGTTGGAATAAAGAACCAGACAAGAGACAAACAGATTAAGGGAAACAGATTATGCAGTTTTATAATATCTCCAACATTAACATTTAAAAATATTAAATTAAAATCTCTCGAATGGGACCGGCACTGCATGGAATGCCTGGGTGGTATGGGGTATGACAACCTACCAACGGCAGGGCTCGAACACTCAGATCTAAGAATCAACAGCTTAGAGCCTTAACCACCTGAGCCACCACTATCACATATTACATTTAATATACTTGAGTAAAAATAGTTCCTCTTGAAGATATAGCTCGAGCGCACAACTTTGGTTTTATCCAAACTTCCATCTAGAAGCTTTTTATAATGAAACTTGATTGGGTGATGTTTCTTCAGTCATCTTATTGTCCGTGTTAAATGTGCCATTATCATACACAGCCGGGTAACTGCGCCGTGCTTGTGGGAAACCCATTAGGGTCAAACTTAGTCATATGATTAATTTGCATTAGAAAAAAGAATTCAATAAAATTTCCATATTAATCACATGCGTTAACCTGTTTATATTGAACCCAATATGCTACATTTGCTACAAATCCAGAAGATCACACCAGGATTTCCCCTTTCTTTCAGTCAAGTGTAGGAACCCAACACAAAAGTGGACACAGGTTCTAATGGAAAAAAAATTGACTTGTCTTTTTCAGTCTTTGTGTCATTGTTATTTTAGAAAAATATGTAAAAAATATAAGTGTTTCATCAAAAGATAAAAGGATAAAACGCTATTGGTACTGTATGGCACTGGAAATTCATCGGTGATGTACAGTACTTTGTCAGTCTTGAGTCACCCCTTAATTTCCTGAATTAAATTGAATTAAATGATGCATATAAAATTTAAAAAATGGGTAGGAAAAAAACCTTTTACTGTAACGGGCTGCAAAGTGCTTAAAGATACAGTATAAAAACTGGCTGTTTGTGTAATAACCTCAGCAGCAGCCTTATTTCCCCTCTCGTCTGTTTCAACCACTTAGCATTTAGCATCACCAGTATACTAATCACCGGCCTGATCATCATCTGCATCTGTTTCTCATCGTCAATGCCTTAAGTTAGATTTTGTTTTATTGTTGAGTAAGTCATACATGTAGGTCACTGAAAATAAAGGTCAAAAACTTACAAGATACAAGAAAGTCTGGCTTTTCGGAAGCAACCTTTGAAGAAATGACGACGGGCTCAAGATTTTTGTACATTATTGTATATTTGGCCACTCGAGCACATACACATTATCCTGTCATTGATTTGCATATGGCTAAAAAAAAGAGAAAGATTTGGAGATATCCATCAAGCAGCTGGAGTAAGAAGCACAGACATACAGTATGAATTCACACTATGGAATCAGTCAAATGTTCTATTTCCTGACAGCTTGTTTCACAGTCCTATGATTTTGATATAAGCTTTCTTACCTTAAACCTATATGGCCAACACACTTCTAAAATACATCATCGGTATAATCAAAGATGTGTGCTCAAGTGTATACAGGGCCTGGGGTTATGATTAGGTGAAATACTTTGGCTGTACGGGTTAGTCCAAACTTTAAAAAATATGTGCACATAAAACCATGTGGTTTATTTGAACAAGTAGCAGAAAAATGTTTTCCTGCTGTGAATTTCACAGCTTCCTTTATGGCTTTTATTACAGACAAAGTACTAGATAAATCAAAGCTGTTGGTTCGGTGCGTCTCTGCTTTGGGAGAACTTCTTGTGAACTGTTTATGTTTGAGAATGTTATCTTGTCGATTCGTTGGAATGCAGACTGTGCTATTTGGAAGAAGAAAAAGTTTTTTTGCCTTACATAGATTGTATGTCATTTGAAAATAGGGATAATTCACTTCTTATATATGGTATGTAGTTTCAATGTGACCTTGAACAGGTGTAAGTTGTAGATTGTGTTACCCAGCTAGCTATTTGTGGAGAATGCAAGGTAGTATGCACTACTTGGCATTAGGCAGCTAGCTTGCCAAAACTCACTCTCTCACTCACTCATCGTCTATACCACTTTATCCTGCATACAGTGTTGCAGGCGGGGGGAGGGGGGATGGGGGGGGGGATGAAGCCTATCCCGGGAGACTTATGGCATGAGGTGGGGTCATATGCTCATTCATACACTATGGGAAATTTGGAAACACCAATCAGCCTTATCTGCAAGGTGACAGTGGTATCCACTAAGCATCCTTGCCACAACTCAGTGCATTAAAATAATTATAATATTAAAATAATAATAATTATAATTATAATAATAATAATAAATATTAAAGTAATTATCGATCAGTTTAACTAAGGTAATAAAATATGAGTGATTATAAATAAATAAATGACACATGTGTTTTTTGACTCAAATGTATGACTATCCCCCCACCCACAAGTGTATCATGTGAATTAATACCAAAGTATCAACATCCTCGGATATACAAATTCCACATCCACAGAGACCGGATGCTGATTGTAGCCTCGTCTGACTCACCGCTGAAAAATAATGACTTCCAGTCTACCAGCAGTCATTTGTCAGTAACAATAAAAAAATGCGGCATAAATCTCACTCATTGGAAATGCAGTGTTACAGTAAGCCATCTGATACTGTGTGGGTTTGTTTTATTGCCTGAAGAGGCTGTGTGATTTAAATAGGTGATACTGTATATGTTTGTGTTTACTCATCCTGTTACCGACAGTCACATTTTTACATCTGAAAACATTTCTGCATGTGAATCTGAATAAAACCATACTGTCCTCTGGTTTAATCTTTCCTGCTACTTTACCAGCGTTTGTCTGACTAGTAAGCTGACTCATACGTTACCTTAGCCTAGGGTGTTACTAGTGGGAGTGGCGTAGACATAATAGGGGACCAGTGTTATGGGGAAGATCATAAATGATAATATCTGACAGCATGCATTCCTTCAGGGAGGAAGATAACATCCTCCTGCTTGTCTTTTTCACCACAAGTGCCCTTGTAACATCACAGCATAACTAAATCGTGCATGGGGAAAATCATTCATTTTTCTCTAAGAAAAAGTCAATACAAAGAAAATGAATAGTTTATTTTTCTGTTTTCAAAGGCTCATGGGTTCGGTTTGTCACACATGAGACAAGACACTGATCTATATAAGACACTCACTGAAGCACAGAGACACCCTAGTGGAGTTTACTAGGATGATGTTATGTGTAGGGATAAATGTGAACTGTAGTCTGGGTGCCTTCCTGGTTCTATCTTGACAGACGCCCTTCCCTTAATGCACTGCTTATGAAGAATGCACCAAAGTCTGGATGGGGTCCTAGACAGTCACTCAAATACTGTGTTATGGTTTGGATGTAGCCAGTGGATAGGCTTCCTGTTGCACAAGAGAAAAGGAAAATTCAATGTGGAATTTTGGTGGAAGGTATTGCCAGAAAACGAACAAGTCTCAGTTTACGAGTACCGAGTATCACGTATCACGCATGTGCTTCTTGTTTTGATGCCGAGCGTCACGTGATCACAACTAAGCCAACGTTTTTTCCTCTCTTGTGCTGCGGAATTATGGGTAATCATCTCCCCTGCTGGGTTTTTGTGCGCCTCTCTCACCGGTATAATCAACATCCGTGCACGCGTGTACTGTTTACTATAACACTGTGACCACGTGTGTGTGTGTGTGTGTCTGTATGCGTGTGTCTACAGCGCGCGTGTAAAGCAAAAGCAAGTCTCATTAGAGAGGTTAAAAATATATTTTTTTTCTCCTGTATCAGCCTGTGTTTTGTGTCTGTGTGCGTGTGCGTCTTTGGACACCGTGCCACACACACACACACACACACACACACACACAGACCCCTCCTACTTTCACCTTCACAGACACAC
>JAQMYJ010000016.1:16191812-16204696 GCA_030014305.1 Clarias laeviceps | reverse complement strand
AGCCCACTTCCAGAATGAATTATGCTTGTAATCCAAGGTGCCACTGTATACATAATACGACAGTGTCGCCAAGTGGGGACTACAGTAACACAGTCACAGTAGGAAGACACATCACAGGTGACTTAGTGATGTCATCTGTGGGACAGGAAGATTGGTTTTTAAACACCGTCACCAGAGAGAGAGAATAAGATTGGTCGTCTTTTCCATTCTGTGGTTTGGACATGAGACAGTGAGACTGCCTCGGTTGCCTCTAATTTGGACTGCCATGTTATTTGTCTCCATCTTGGGATGCAATGAGGAGGCAGTGCCATCTGGCTTCATCTTGGGCTGCATTGGAGAAGCCACATTATCCCTACTCCCCCAAAACAAAACAAACAAAAAAAATCAATCAATCAATCAATCCCAGGATGGGCCACATGCCACATGATATCAAGTCAGTTCCACCGACCACTTGCAGGCGATCACTTCCATTTTTAAGGTCTTGTGTTTTGTCACATTATTGAAGCGAAGGCAGATACATGTGCAGATATATTTATCAAGCAATGCTATAATAAATGAAACACAAACACAAACATATAAACTTGACATGAAGTCAAACTAGGTACAGAAATGGGTTTGGTACAACAAACCCAAGACAAAGACACATTCACCAACCTGAACTAAATAGGATGCTCAATGAGCCACATAGAGACATAGGCGGAGTTCTGCTAATGTGATGTGGATGGGCTGATGGGAACTATAGCTTAGGCGCCTTCCTGGCACTATCGTAACATTTTAGCAATTAGGGCCTAACCAACAGTTGTGTAGTCTTCAACAACATCCATAAACACAAAAACAAATAGGTGACTAAACACCGACGCACACACAGAGACCAGATCTTAATATGTAGTAATTTTCCCTCCAAAAGTAAACCAACTTTCAGACACCAATCATTCAGTAATAGTTGTGTCTATTGTAGTAACACATAAAAGTAGTGATAAACGATTACTCAAGTAAGACCATGTGCTCAAGACTAAACAATAAATACTCCCTGTGTCTATATATTTTAGGGATGTGACCTTGTTCCAGTGTCTTGTTAGTTTCAGCCATTTATGAGCTGTGCAGATGCTTTGTTGGGCTGTGTGCCCAGAATCCCCTTGGGTTGTGACAGGATGGCACGTCTCTTCAATCCAATCACGCTACGCTTTCAATTGGCCTCATTTCACTGCCGAAACGGAGAAGCCAACGTCATCAGTGAACGTTTCAATGACAAAATGACTTTGTCTGCCTTAAAAAGTCATAAAAACGAACGTGTAAATCTAGCCTGGTATATCACAGCCAAATGTCATAAATCCTGCTGACCGAAACGCAATTATCATTTAAGTGTTGGATGGAGAAATAAAGGTTGCCTGTTTTGGTCAACTAGGAATTTTGAATTGTTATAACTCTAACTGTCTTTGAGATGCTCGTGTTTGCATGCGACTGACTTAAAGACTAAAATCTACTGTTCATGCAGGAAAAAAAGGTCTGTTCATGATGTCATTTAATCCAAAAATAAAATAAAAAACATAAGCCTGTTTTTATTGCATTACTGGTGAATATGGTTAATAATTGGATATTTATAAACTATGTCAGAAGTTAGTTCTCTGAAATCAATGGCAGCAGTTTCAAAGTGGGAACTAGCTTTTTTATGATTCCTGTGAAACAAATATTTATAAACCATGGTCAAGTTTCTTTTTTCGAATCTATATTTGAAACAGATCTAAATCACCACTATTAGTGTGTGTGTGTGTGAGTGTGTGTTGCTCACTTGAAGGAAATTGATGTGGACAATCATTTTCTATTGTTCTTGATCAGCTCTTTCTTTGTGTTTTCAGAACACTGCTGCTTAATTTCCATCAAAGCTGCATACCGCGTGTCCTGATCCAAGCCTGGCCCTAATGAGGTTTTGTCATAGTTGCCCATTAGGCTGTTCGTGCCGAATCTTTTGTCCCTGTCCCTCTCTTTCATTATTCCCACACTGACCCCTTTACCAATACAGCACATTTCAGATCTTAGGTTTCTCCCCATTGTGCATAAATATGTTTATTTATAAGGAATATCACATCATGAAGGATGCTACAGTACTATGGGAAAATAATTAAAGGTAGACTGGGGTCATATGGGCTGACATGAAGTAAAGACCTTTATATGTTTGTGAGTTTATAGATTTAGTGGATGTGGAGCTTCAGGTTTCCTACATAGTGAAGTTTTGGTTTGTCCTGCCTACATTGTATGGTTTTTTTCAAGAAGCTCTTTTTATTTTGTGTATCCACGATTATACCCTATACTGCTTACTTTGGAACATATTTAAAGTTGACAAAGCATGAACGTTACATAATTGTTTCTTTTTTTTTCCAAAATGAGTTACATGGCTTTTTATCTTTATTTTCTGAGAAGCCTAAGATCATCACGCTTCAGAGAAGAAATGTTTCCACTGTCACCATAAAACACAAGCACTTGCCTTTAATTGTGTGAAAGTAGGAGATTAAAATTTTGTTATTTGTTGTAAAAAAACAAATAAACAAAAACAGTTCTTTGTAGAAAATTACATTATTCACAGTTTAGTATCAGATCAGGCATAGCAGGCTATTATTATTATTATTATTATTATTATATGCTTAATGATATGCAACTTAAAGCAAGAAGCAAAACCATTCAGACTTTAGATTTTGGCCGTATGTCTGACTGTAAGATTGTTTAGGTGCACAACTCTCATCTGCAAAAAGGTTAACATTAAATCCAAGTCTTGATGCTTTAAACCCTATCATTACTGGCCAGACAATATCTTTGTTGCTTTTGTGCGCAGATTCATGACTGACAGTTTCACTGTTTGCAGAAGCTGTACATCTTGTCACTTTTAGAGAGTTAGTTTCAAATGAAAACCTTTTCAGAATCACACTTGGCAGCATTCATTTCCTTTATCTTTAGCTGAGCAAACACTCTGTTATAGCTCGGTAAATAAAATCCGTCGAGTGCTGGGAGATGATTTTACTGAGCGCTGCTTTCCCTTTCAACGCAGGAACTGATGTATGCGGTTTCATTTGCATAAGAAATGACAAACACAGACTTTATAGATATTTAAATAACTTTTGTAATTGTTTACGATCAGGGACGTTCAAGTCAAACAGGGACTTGTGATAGAGTTTCACATGAATGAAGATGTAAAACCAGATAAAATTTTCAGAAGCACAGTACGGTGATGAGATTCTTAAATGCAGTAAAACATTGGAATGGTGCAAATGTTTTAAACAGGGATGTATATCCAAGAATGACGATCTCAGCCAAGGTGGCTCGGAGCCCACTGTAGTCGTTCCCGTGAACATTCAGAAAGCGGAACGCCTGGTTCTTGAAATTGATGGATAACTTGTTGCCAACTTGCACAATCATTCACCAACACCACTGGCACATTCCAGAAATTTGGCTGGGAGTTATTGCCACATCCCCCATGCAGTCCTGACCTCACTCCAAGGCATTTCCACATGTTTGGGCCACTGAAGGTGTTTCTGGCAGGCCATCATTTCAGACATGAAGCAGGCAGTTCAATCGTGGGTCCGTGAGAAAACTTTCTACCTTGATGGTATCCAACTACTAGTGATACCCAGGGATAAGTTGTTGTTGGTTTTTTGGCTGCTCCCGGCAAGGGGTCACCATAGCGGTCCGCACATACAAGTTTGGCACAGGTTTTACGCCGGATGCTCTTCCTGACGCAACCCTCCCATTTTATCCAGGCTTGGGATCAGCACTGCATCCAGTGGCTGTGGTTTGTGCGCTGACGGGAAACAAACCCGGGCCTTCCACATGGCGGGTGGAAAACCTACCCAATCAAAAGGCTTAGTTTGACTTTAACATCACTCATAGAAGTATACTAAAGAAATATATCAGAGATCAAAGATTGCAAATTGCAATACATACCCATACCCAAGTTTTTTTTCCTTTTCACTTTTTTTCCCTTCCAGGATTCTTTTTCCTAACCAAGTGTTCTACATGTCTGTGGGAATTGGGCCGAACGTATGTGCAACAAGCTTTTTGGCCTTTTGTGTGATACTGTACATACACAAATCAAAGACAATCCCTGGCTCAGAACTGGGACACAAATAAGATTAATGATATGGTGCTACAACCGTTCATCACCTCCTAGAAGAAAAACCCAGCTGGGTCCTGAATAACTCATCTTTTTTTTTTAGAGCACTTTTAATAATGGTCATTGTGGCAAAATAGCTTTATGGATCTAAACATACAAATTATAGATACATTCATCAGTTTGTCCCTGATTACCAAGCCAGGGGGAATTAAAAAACTCCCTGAGATGAGAATAGGATGAAACCTTGAGAGAAACCAGACTCATTAATAAATCAATCCCTGCTACAAATGTGTGCTATAAGGTTAAAAACTTAACTATATAACAGGAAAGGGGTCCAAGTATAAAGTTCACTTTCTCTGATGGAGGCTTAGGTACAAAACAATTTCAGTCCTAAACTCTGGAGCGATTGCAGTCACAACCTATCAAAGAAAAACTAAGTGCATCAGCCCAGACTTTGGCCATTTTCATGGCCATCAAAACGTCATGCTTCCCCAGCAGAACACACGGGACCATGCTCAGGAGTAAGCCAGAAGCCTCTGTGTGATGAGAACTCCAACCATAAGAGGGCACCAGGATGCATCAGGCTGCAGGATGTGTCAGACCCAGCTGTAGGGCAGAAGTGGTCAGGATCGCTGGTAACTCAGGTGATAGAAGCTCAGCAGAAAGAGAGAAAGAGAGAGAGAGAACCTCCTCACATTGTGTTTGGAAACAGGGCTCCTGTATCTCTCTGAGGCACTGCATGAAGCCGAAGTTAATCTAGTGTAATATTCATAATTTATGATAAATGATCATAACCTGACCTTATAGTAGCTGGAATAGCATTAAATGTTCAGCCTGAATCAAAAATATAATGTGCAGCCAGGGATTTTTATAAATCAGTGAAATTATATACATGTGATCATCTCTGATGGAAAATCTTTTATTCAGCATTCTATTATTTTGGGCTATTATGCTCTCTCTTTGATGTTGTAATTATCACTGTGTGGTTCTGAAATCTCTCTCTCTCTCAAAATGAAAGGCAGATGAAATCATGCGACCCCTGTAAAGACTGTAAAGAACACCTTCCAAAGACTGATCTTAGACATCATTAAAAGCTTGTTGTAAATTAATATGAAGTTCTGGCTTGGACCCAATTCTGAATTTTGTACAGACTGTGACGGCCATTAGGACTGCGTGTCAAGACTTTTTAACCTTTTATGAACCAAACTTACTGACAACACAAATCATAATGCATTTGATAATGCACGTTTGACAAAAAAGGTGAAACTGCAGATGGAATATAGACATATGCTAAAATATAGTCTAAATTGTGTTAAAGTAGTTAATCTTCGAATTATTTGTCTAAGCATCACACTACAAATCACTCACTCATCATCTGTACTGCCTTATCCTGTTTACAGGGTGACTGGGGGGCCTGGAGTAATGGTAACAATTGGTAAACTGGTGAAATGGTAAACCTGTCCGATTTTACTTGTCTCCTTATTGATTAGCAGTGTTTGGTGTAACGCGTTACAAAGTACTTAGAGTATGTGTTCCAGTACTTGAATTACTTTTTTGATGTAACGAGTAATCTAACGCGTTAGGTCCGCCATTCAAGTACTCATTTATTTAGTTATATTTTCAAAAATGAAATCCTCATCCTCATATTTTCCCAGCATCTATTCATTCATTTCTTCAGACATCTTCAGGGGTCAGTTTCTTTATCAGGATTCTGGGAACACTGGCTAAAATAAAGAAAAAATCATCCCAAACTGGACACCGAGCTATTGTGGGGTGACATATGCATATACATTCTCACATGCATTCACATCTAGGGGCAATTTAACATCACCAGTCTGCCTCCCTGCATGTTTTGGGGGTTGGAAAGAAGCCGGAGAACCCAAAAATATGCATAAGACATGAAGAGACCGCCAAACTGATTGCAGCCCATCAAAGAACTGATGTACAGTATATGTGGACATGTTAAAAAAAAAATTACACAAAATTTCTATAGACACCCTCATAAACTACATTGGTTATTGGTGTTATTGTGACTATTCAACGTATAAGGGTAGTTTGTTTAAGCTAGGATGCCTTCATGTATCTGTTCTCTGCCCTCTTCTTTTGGAATAGAAACAGTACTTGGAATAAATAGTCAAAAAATCCATTTGTTGCTACAGTGTACCGGTAGTGTAATCCATACCTACATTGCTTACAGAATATTTGGACAGGTGTGTGCTATTATAAGCAAATACTTTAAGTAACATTTAAGATACACTCAGGCATTCCAACATTGTTGGCAAGAAAACCGACAATTAAGTACAAAATTTACCGATGAGACAACATTAAGAAAACAGCAAGACAACTATCGCTTCATGATTGCAACGTAAAGGTATAGCTGGTGATACTGGGGAAGGTCTTTTGAGATTTCAAGCTAATTCAATCCTCCTTTCGGTGCTTCTTTAGAAATTCTGTCTCCCCAGATTCATGACGGGAATTGCCATGGCAACAGGCGCTAACAACTGGGTGAACCTCTCCTCATGCCCTAAGTCTCCTGGGATAAGCTCCAGGCACCTTGCAACCCTGTATACAGGATAAAGTGGTATAGACGGCGATGAGTAATAATCGGATCCGTCCCCAGAACAACCACTTCTTTCGCAGCCAACGCTTGACAATTCAACTGGTGCCACATCTCTGTTTTAGGCTTTCAGAATAAATTTTTATGGTTGTCATAGAGATTTGATTTTGAGTGGAGTACAGTATTTATAATTAATGATTAATGACATTAAAGATTTTGTCATAAGCCATTCGTACTGCATAAAAATAAGTCTAATCCATTTAGCTTGAAACAAAAAAATATAATGTGCAGCCAGGGATTTTATAAAATCTTTTATTCAGGTCATTATTATTTTTGATTATTATCCTCTCTCTCTCGTTGATGTTTTGGTTATCAGTGTATGGTTTTGAAATCCCTCTCTCGTTCTCTCTCTTTTTTTCTCTCTGATGAGATGATGTGACCCCTGTAAAGAATCTCTCTTAGAATTTCATCTCTAAGACTGATGAAACTGAGTGCATAATGTAGCCCAGTAGTGTTTGGCAGGAGGAGAATGCACTGTCCTATTGAGACATCATTAAAAGCTTGTTGTAAATTAATATGAAGTTCTTGTTTGGACCCGAATCCATTACTCTTTTATAAATCATCTCAATGGAGTCCAACTTGTACAGGCTGAGATGGCCATTAGGACTGTGTGTCAAGACTTTTGGCCCTTTTATGAACCAAACTTACTGAGAATATAAGCCTTGATGCATGTGCTAATGCACACTTGACAAAAGGCCAAAACAGCAGATGGAATATAGTCATATATTAATATGGTCTAATTTGTGTTGAAGTACTAATTCGGTTTATTATTTGTCAGAAATCCATCACAGGGCACAGACACATACATTCACACACTAGTTCAAGCACTATGGGCAATTTAGGAACAACTAGCCTAATTAGCCTAATCTGCATGTCTTTGGACTGTGGGAGGAAACTGGAGTACCCGGAGGAAACCCACCAAGCGCGAGGAGAGTCCGTGCTCACAGAGACAGGAATCGAACCCAGACCCTGGAGGTGCAAGGTACTAACCACTAAGCCACCGTGCCGCCCAGTTGTAAACCATAGCTATATAATACTGTACAATATAAAAGAAATAAACATAGAAAACCTGATTCATTTATCTCAAGTCATAATACTTGATGAGGAAATGTGTATGTTTACTACAGTTTGCTTAGTGTTGCAATTGTATAAAAGTTATATCACTGAGGAGTATCCTGTATTGTACTTGTAAACTTAGATCACCAAAAACATCAAAGTATATTACAGTGATGTGAATAAATAAATTGAAGAAAGCCAACATACCACCATCATACAGCAATACTCACAACTCTCCTGCTGCTATAGCTAAATTCACAACAACAGCATATCATGGCAAACGAGAAAGTAAACAGATTTTTATTGGGAAAGTAAAGTACATTACCTGGCACACAAATGTACCTGAATGCTATAGCTATACAGTTACAAAAAAGTGTGGCCCATTCTAATATTTCATTGGACTACCTTTTGCTTTGATTACAGCCAGGGCGTTTTCTGATAAACTTATGCAATGTCACAACATTTATTTCTATCCAGAGTGGCATTAATTTCTTTCCAAGATCTTGTAATGATAATGTCAGAGTCAGACCTCTGCATCTTCATAGCCATTAATTATAGATTTCATAGTGTTTTATTGGCTCACAAGACCGAGGCTTGTGAACTCACAGATAAGTCAGGAACGTAACCACTTTCAGAAGCAAAAATTGTTTTTTCATGTCTCACATCCTTTTCCTCTTTAGTATATTAGCTTTTAACCAATTGAATGAATGCCTGGTTCTAGTACTGATTTAACAGAAGAAGTAGAAGTTGGCACTGTACTGTACTGTATTATGGCATATTGGTTCATTTGAATGTCTAATGGCTATAGATGTTTTAGCCAAGTCTTCTGCCTGCAGCTTGCATTTGATACGGTATAACACACATGAGACATGGACAAATGGACAGTAAATGGGTCTGGTTAAAACCAGGATGATTAGACATTCATGGGAGATGCAAGACAGACTATTGATTAAAATGTCTGGAGTGCTCAGTAGAGGTTAAGGAGCACCAGTTTTTTTTTGTTTTTTTCCCCTGCTGGGTTTACTGAACCGCGGCGCAGGAGAACAACGTGAAAAATGACTACAAAGTGACTAAGCAGGTCTTGTTAGGGAAACAGAGATTTTGAAAGTCAACAACATTCACTCATCCAGTAGAGCAGCTTGTTTTGATGATTGGAGGAATAGGAAAACTTTATTAGGACACATTATGCTTTTTATCTGCCTTTGCGTGGAAAACTAGTAGTAGCATTGTTTTTAATTGTAGGTCAATCAGGGTGAGATGATGCTCCCCAATAAGGCTGCTTTTTGCACTTCTCTCTTCAACCCATACTGTGTAAAAAAGAAGAAATAGCAACAATATCAACCTATTTTTTTCATCCTATGTGAACTATCATATCTGCATCATTATCTGAATTATTATATGAGACAAATGCAAATAAATCTGGGAATGGGACAATAAAATCAGCCATCGTGACTAATACTGATCGTACTGGTAAATGCCTAACATGGCTTATATGCAGTTTAAATGCAATGATACATAAACCAAGGATATAAAGGAGTTTGAAATGGGCTGCATACTAGAGATGAGTGGCCCACTGTACTTCTACAAATGTCTCTAGTTTTGTTAGACATCACACAAAAAGAGGCTTAGACCTGTTATGTTCTTAGGGAGGCTTCGTTATAGCTTAATTAAAAAACGTGCTACTATTTGTATATTCTGTTAAATCAATTCGATAAGGGAGGTGGATGAAGAAAATGATCATCAATCACAGATGTAAACTGAGTACTACCTACAAAAATTTAAATTTATTAAACCACCGATCTTTTGTTAAATTGGGAGGAACAAGCACAGGTTGCCATTTCCTGACGTTCCGACTTTATTTCTTATTCAGTAGCAGCATTATGTCCCTTGTAAATAACAGCACCTCATAATTCAGTCTGCGCTCTGACGGGAAGTGCAAATTACAGGAAGCTTTAATTAAAAACCAAATCACCCGCAGCGTATTTGTTCTTCTGTCTAGCAGGAATCTTGTTGTGATTGATATCTTCAAGGAGAGGAAAGTAATTTAGGTAGTCAGACATGCATGGTGTGAAATATTATGAAGGTGTTAAGAGTAATTTTACATCTGGCAACATTACGGACTCTTAATTTTGTTTTTACAGTGACGTGTCTGAGAAGATTTTCAGTAGGACTCTATACAACTGTAGTAACCAGGCAGGTAATAATGTTCACTAATAGATGAGTCTGAAGGTGTGAAGGTGTCAGCTTGCTAATGGATCAAAAGTATGAAATTTATGTCAGGTAGAGGAGGGTCTTGAGAGGAGGATGGAGGGCCTGGAGAAGCTGTAATATCCATTAACAGAAAGAACAGTGTGCATTTCTATAAACTCCCATCTGTGACTGGAGCTTTTCTATAGTCCAACTAGGGACCATGGAGGCCAGTGGTGATCACTGTATTTATTCCCATTTGTACAACCGTCGCCTTGCACCTCCAGGGTCCAGGTTCAATTCCCAGCCAAGTTCGATTCCCGTCTGTGTGTGCATGTTTGCATGTTCTCCCCGTGCTTGTTGGGTTTCCTCCGGGTACTCTGGTTTCCTCCCACAGTCCAAAGACATGCAGATTAGGCTAATTGGTGTTCCCAAATTGCCCATAGTGTATGAATGAGTGTGTGACTGTGTGCATGTGTGTGCCCTGCGATGGATTGGCACCCTGTCCACAGTGTACCCCGCACGGTGTATCTCCTGGGATAGACTCCAGGCCCACCACAACCCTGAATACAGGATAAAGTGGTATAGACGATGAGCGATGAGTGTACGACTGTGGTAGGACCTCCATTCACCATTCACACGCACGTTCAGACACTATGGGCAATTTGGGAACGGTCAAACCGCTTCTCACTGCTAAATACTTTTTGAAACAGTACAGAAATCTCGCTGAGCTCTTCTGACATTGGAAAAGTTTCAGTAGATCCTGTTCTGTATAAACTTAACACTGAATGCATTTTTTTTTGTGTTGATCCTTGTGATCATAAATTACCAGTGTGTATTTTCTTATACAGCATTCAGAGAGCAGTCCTCAGCACAGCATAAAATATGAGCTAATTCTTCTAAGAGTTTATAAAGACAATTCTGTGAGCTCAGAGGAGATTAAACCTCTCAGTTTTAAAGAAGTTCAGACCTCCTACAAATTATTGGATTTTATTATGCAGTGGGCAAAAGCAGTTTATAACTTGAGACAACTTTGTTTGAACCTGGGAGAGTTTATTGGCCCCATGAGACTAGCCTGCTGCCGAGTGCAGACCTCTGCAACCATACAGAGCATTGAACATTTTCATTTATGGGCATGTTGAGATGCCATAAAATATCCCTTTAGTATTGAATGTGAAATATGGCCTGGAACCGACCACTGGACCATATAATTTTTAAATGATGTCTATTTATAAGAAGTATAATAATAATAATAATAATAATAATAATAATAATAATAGTGTTGACTAATTACAATTTGCGGGTAACAAACATTCTTACTTAAATGAATTCTAGCAAATATGATGAACACTACTGTCTCAAAAATATCAATGAGCAGTAATTAGTTAATTATTTTTTGATTATCACTTATTAATTTAACTTCTAGCAATTAACTTCTAGCAATATATTAACCGGAGCTCATGGTACAGAAGGTCTTTGTAAAACCCTTTTCCTAATTTTCTTTTTTTTCTGAAAAACAAGACAACTATTTAATCAAATCAGCCTTTTTCGTTCCTCTCTCATTCCCTTTACTTTGCAGAACACATAGAGTAAATATGTTAAAATTTTAAAGACCAAGGTACTGATATAACAATTTCTCCAGGCCCTCTGTCCTGCTGACATCACCTCCAGATCCAGGATTACCTTCAGGCCCTCCTCCACCATGCTTTTGATGCATCAGCAAGATGACACCATCACACTGTACGCCCCTCTATTTGTGGAGATTATCAGCTGTCTATCTGTGCTACCAACTGCATATCTGTGTACATACAGTATGCTGGAATCTCTTACTCTCTCATTGTCTATAACGTTTAATCCTGTATACAGGGTCGCCTGGAGCCTACTCAGAAGGCGAGGTACACCCTGGATGGGGTGCCAATCCATTGTAGGGCACACACATACACACTATGGGCAATTTGGGGAACACCAATTAGCCTAACCTGGATGTATTTGGAGTGTGGGAGGGAACCGGAAAACCCGGAGGAAACCCACCAAGCATGGGGAGGTGGGAATTGAACCCAGCAGGGAGGTGCAAGGCGACAGTGCTAATCACTAAGCCACTAAGCCTGGAATCAGGCCTCAGGCTCACTGAGGAGTTCTATTTTTATTTTGCGCATCATTTCCTGCTTAGACACGTTGAGTATATGCTCCAATTTACAAATTTCATCCAAACTTACAGGTCATTTTCAGGTCATGACTGTTTTTCTCCACACTGCCCACTATGCTATTCATATCAGTTCTGGTTTTTTTTGTGCTTCGCCTAGACATGCTCAAGATTATTCAGAAGAAGATTACTCAAATCTTAGCAATACATAACTAGAGTGTTATTGTAAGCGTTTCCATGGAATAAAAAGGAATAGATGTGATGCAAATAGAGTGTATGATTTTGAACATTTTCATTTATGGTCATGTTGAGATACCAAAAAATATCTCTTTTTGCATTGATTGTGATACTGTACAGTACATAGCCTGGATTTGACTACTGGACAATATCATCATGCGGTATGGCATTTCTTTAAAAGATGTCTATTCTGACTGTAAAAGGAAGTATAATAATAATAATAATATTAATAATAATAATAATAATAATATACTATTACTATATATATAATAATATAGTGCTGACTAATGAAAACTAAAGGGTGACAAACATTCTTATTAGAATTGATTCAAGCAAATATATCACACACTACTGTCTCAAAAAATAGCAATAATAAGTCATTTGTTATTTATTTTTATATTTGTTTGTTTTCTAGGAATTAACCTCTAGCAATATATATAATATAACATGTCTATCACCTGTCAATAGAAAACGTCTCGGGTTACTTTGCTGTAACCCTGTTCCCTGAAAAGGCGGGAACGAGATGCTGCGTGAAAACGCTA